>BLSH010052344.1:462968-478570 GCA_018402905.1 Glandirana rugosa | reverse complement strand
ACGTAGGCACGAGTGGGTAGGCACCGGTGGGTAGGTAGTGGGTACGTAGACACGAGTGGGTAGGTAGTGGGTACGCAGACACGAGTGGGGATGGGTGGCCACGGATGGGTGAGCACGGATGCATGGGTGACGATGGGTGAGCACGGATGCATGGGTGACGGATGGGTGAGCACGGACGCATGGGTGACGGATGGGTGAGCACGGAAGCTTGGGTGACGGATGAGTGAGCACGGATGCATGGGTGACAGATGAGTGAGCATGGATGCGTGGGTAAAGGATGGGTGAGCATGGATGCATGGGTGACAGATGGGTGAGCATGGATGGGTGAGCACGGACGCATGGGTGATGGATGGGTGAGCACGGATGCATGGGTGACGGATGAGTGAGCGCGGACGCATGGGTGACGGATGGGTGAGCACAGATGCATGGGTGACAGATGGGTAGGCACGGATGAATGGGTGAGCACGGATCTATGGGTGATGGATAGACGGTGGATAGGCGCAAGGCCAGGTGAGAGGTCTATTTTGGATAGATGTATCAAAGGTGTATGCTGCAGATAGGCAGCTCTTCTGAGGGATAGCCACATCCAAAAGACACTAAAATAGAAGAAGGAAGAAGGCGCCTCTAAATGCAGTAAAAAAAAAAATTTCTATTGATGTAATAAATTTTACTGCATTTAGAGGCGCCTTCTTCCTTCTTCTATTTCTATGGGTGACGGATGGGTGAGCATGGATGCATGGGTAACGGATGGGTGATGGGTGGGCACGGATGAGTGGGCATAGATTCATGGGTGATAGATGGGTGAGCATGAGTGATGGGTGGGCATGGATTCATGGGTGACGGATGTGTGGACACAGATGGGTGGGCATGGATGAGGGCGTGGGCATGGGTGAAGCTGGATGGGGGTCCCTGCCTGGCACACAGCGGTGCTGTGGGCACTTCAGATCCTGCCCACAGCACCGCTGCATCTCCTCTCCCCCCTCTCCTGTCACACTGCACTGATCGGTGCGCAGAGGGGAGAGACAAGCCGGCACTTCCGCCGGCTTGTTTACATGTGACAGAGCGATCACATGGTAAACGGCCGCTCCAAGCGGCCATTTACCGTGATCCGTGATGCGCCGGGTCTCATAGACCCGGCGGTCACGGATGCTCCCAGGTGCGCGCCCCTGGGGCGCGCGGGAGCGCGATTCTGGGAGGACGTGTTATAAAGTCCTCCCAGAACAATGGGTGCCACTTGCTGCCGTGTAACTGCGTTACACGGTCGGCAAGTGGTTAAGGGCACTCTAATGACCTAGAGGGGGTCGCATAAAGCGGGGCTTCGCTTCCTGAGGGAGGGGAGTCCCTAAAACAAATAGGTCCAACTTGGTAGGGGTTGTGAGACAGAGGGGATGGTGTCCCAGTGGGATTTTGTATGTAGCAGTCAAATTGAGGTGGGGCACCCAACTCTGTCAGAGGTCGAACTTTGTGTTGTTCATGTTGAATGGCAAGACAAACTAAAGAAAATCACGGGGAAGAAACAAATCCACACTGCTCCCAGGGCAGAGCAGTGGTATCAAAGTGAGGTAAGCAATCCAGTGGGTCCAGAAACTGTTCAGTCGTTGGGGTTCTTGCGGGATGATGACCTGGAACGGCATTTGCGGCCTTGGGACTGCCATTGTGGTAGAAACGGGAGGCCAGGGGTGGCCGGTTTGAATGGCCAGTCGGGCAGGGAAACCTGTGGAAGTTCCAGGGAGCTCAGGAATGTAGGGAGATCACCCAGCATGCAGAGAATAGCCGTTTTTCCCTCATGACGGACTCTGAGATGGAAAGGGAAGTGCCACTGGTATTTTATGTGGCATGACTGTAGAAGTTGAATCAGAGGTTTGAGGGCTTTTCACATTGCTAGGGTTTGGCGTGAGAGATCTGGGAGGAGCATCACAGGAGTCCCGTTGAAAAGGATGGTATCCTGAGTGCTGGCGGCCCACATAATCGCATCTTTAACTTTGAAAAAATGTACTCTGCACAGGGTCTCTCTGAAAAAAGTGGGATCAGGTGTCTTGGGACCAGCGGTCCTATGGACCCAGTCAAGTTCAATATCTGTCTATTTAGGTTGTTGCAAAAGCTGGTTAAAGATGGCTGTCACAGCTGCAGCTAGATCCTTTGGTTCCACCGACTCAGGGATACCGCGGATGCAAATGTTATTGCGACGATTACGATTTTCTATGTCATCTTGTTGATAAGATAGTTGTTAGAGCATCACAGTATGGTTATTAAGTATTTCTTCGTGAGATGGAACAAAGGCCTGGAGGCTGTCGGTAGTGGCTTCTATGTCATCAAAACCGACCCCTATGTCTCTTTTAGGTTCAGAGATCTCTTGCTTGTATGTTTTTTCGATTCTCTTAACATAATGTTCAAAGTCAGTTTTGGTGGGGAGAGATCTGATGTAACTGTGTAGAGGTTTCATTTGGGTTTCCAGGTCCCATCCTTCTCCAGAACCCATGGAGGTATTGGAGTGGCTCCTTGAACACCTAGAGGGGTGATCGGAGCCCTCCGGAGAGGTAAGTCTGGAGCGATAGCTCCCCTGCCTATCCATGGCAAAGCGAGCACGTAGGGGACGGAGATGCTGACGTCATTTTGGAGCTTGGCTGGGCTGCAGCTGCTGAGCAGGTGAAGATCTGTCCCAGATTGCCCCCTTGGCGTGCCCCTCCGGAGCCCTTCTGCTCCTTTTCTCATTTTTGAGGAAATTTTTGGCCATGTCTTGCCCTGTAGAGCTGCGGGGCCCGGGGGCTGATGGCAAGTGCATCTTCACAGCTCCATGCGGCCAGCTAAGCCCCATTATACTGCTTTAGAACAGCAGACTATCTGGCGAAGGGGCTGCAAAAAAATAGGGGGGGTCTGCTGGTGTGCTGTGGGGTGGTTGTCTCTTGCGCAAGTTTTTGCCAAGAGCAGGTCCTTCAAGAGTTCCTGTTGGAGGTGTTGATAATGGCAGAGTAGTAAGTAGCTAATGGCAGTGGAGGAGGGTGGTCCAGATATCAGAGGACCCAAAAGCAGCCACTGGGGGTAGGCAAAGTCTCAATAGATATCCCCCTCAGGCGACATAGTCCTACGACTTGAGGTGCCCCGGGGGTGAAATGGAGACCTGCTGTGGGCACAGTAATAGTGTGGAGGCCGCGGGTGGAGCAAGATGGCCACCACTTGTATGTGGAGCAGAGATTCACTCCACAGGCTGGCATGGAAAGGAGTCACTGGAGGTGCTGCAGACTGAATGGGCAGCTCTGGGTACGCGGGCACTTGCAGGTCAATCACAGGTGGATCTTGGGGGCCACAAGGCAAAGGCCGCTCGGAGGTCGGGTGGAGCAAGATGGCCGCCGTGCTGGGAGTCACGGCCGGAGCCGCGGCTGACTTGCTGGGCCCAGCGAAAGAATCTCACCTCACTAGGACGTGCTCCTGGCAACAGGCGATGTGGAGGAGATCGGCCGGTAGAAGTTTCTGCTAGTCCCGCCAGCCAGATGATGGGGTGGGTTTCCAACGGCTAGAAAATGGCAGCTGCTGCTGGATGGTGGGTGCCGTGTCGGCCCGGATCGTGCCACGGGTGGGCGAAGTAGAGGCGCAACGAGCAGTCCCAGGTACAGCAGGGGATAGATGGGCACAATCCAAGAGGTTTGTGGAGCTGGTTGGTGCAGTGGATGCGAGGATGGCTGTGGATTACAGGAGAGATACCCGGAGCTCCTCTCTTCTGCATCCTGCTCCCTGCACAGCCCAGGATGTATCCTCTTTATACACATCTATCAAACATGAATTTGGGATACAGGCCGTACAACATTTTCTGATTGGGGAGAACAAGTTACACTATGCCCAGATTGCGTTTTTTGGTACGCTGTATTGAGTTTACCCTGGCTCACAACTACTTCACATTTGTGGGTGAATTCTTCAGACAGTTGACAGGTACTGCTATGGGGGCTAGGTTCGCCCCCAGTTATGCTAACCTTTTTATGGGTTATTGGGATATCATTACATCTGGAACAATAACCCATATGGGGCGAACTTGGTCCTGTTTGCGCAGTACATAGATGACATTATTGTCATCTGGGATGGCACAGATTCCCAACTGGAGGGCTTCACCCAGCATTGTCAGTCCAACCCCTATGGGATACAATTTACCCACATAGTGTTCCTGGATCTGGAACTCATGGTGGATACTAATTCCCACATAATATCTAGAACCCACTTTAAACCCACATCAGGGAATTCATATTTGTACAGCCACCACCATCTGAGGTGGATACAGAATGTTCGGTTGGGGCAATTCTGCAGGCTGGGGCGTACATGTAAGATGTTGGAAGACTGACGAATGAAGTGTCGTATTGAGCAAGAAATTTTCAGAGAAAGGGTATAATAAGGACCTTATATGTGAAGCCTACAAAAAGTATAGGCAAAAGTACCTACAAGGGAGCAATCTCAGTGCTAGTGGTGAGGCGGCCTGTGGAGGGGACGAAGGGTCTGGTAAGAAAAGGGAGGACTACCAAGAAGGCTTTTTCTATCAAATGGATTTTGGAGAGGCATTGGGGCATCCTGGAACAGGACCCACTCCTTTCAGGGTCCATCACAAAGAAACCCAGGGTGATATACCAAAAACCTAGGGAACTGAAAAGCCTCATATCTCCAAGCAGAGTCAAACCACAAAAGAAATCTCTACTACCAATGTGGGCCACCATCTTTGATCAAAGGGGCAATTACAGGTGTGGAGTTTCCAATTGTGATCTATGTCAATATATGTGGCATAGGAAGGAGGAGTCAGCAGAGGTGGATGATAGAGTCTACCCTAGTAAGCAGTTCACCAATTGTTCCACTCAGTCGGTGACTTACTGCTTGGTCTGCCCCTGTGCCCTCCTTTATATTGGCCGCACGTCACGTGCATTTAGGACTCGATTCAGTGAGCACAAATGCAACATCATCAAAGGTTTTGATAACCACTCCCTTTCCTGCCACTTTCGAGATGTCTACAGTCAGGAACCCAGGGGCCTTTGGCTTGGAGGCTATAGTGGGGGTACCAGACACGGGGCTCAGATTTCAAAAACTGTGCAGAAGAGAGACTTTTTGGATCCATCAGCTAGGTTCAAGGGGGTGAATGAGAGCCTAGAATTGCAGACAGTGTTATAGGTGACAGCTCAGAGGCACTTTAGTTTGTTTGCCCAACCAAAGTGGGTGTGTAGCTAGCAGACATTTTAGTTTCAGGTAGATAACCTTAGTTTTTAGGGTCACATTTTGGGTTTATTGTTGTACAAATATATAGCACTATAGGATTATGTTTATCACCCTGGGTGCAGTAGTGACCCTCCATTTATATCGGTATAGGTTAATTTTACTGTTTACCAGTGAATAATGCAAATGCATTTTAGCTTATATATTTTTATATACTTTTAAATAACCTGAGCACAGTGTATGGGCAGAGATGAGGTTTTGTGAGTGGGTCACACAGGACAGTGTTACCATTATGGTGGATCAGTGTACTGTGCATGTATGCATGTGCCACCACCTCTGGAAACACTCATGATGATTTGGGTTTGATATAGTCAACTTTGAATCATCGCGCCTAGCCTATTTGCTAGGTTTCTCTGTCATACATCTTGGATTGGGAGATTTTATGCACACCAATGAATTGATTGCTATATACAAGACAAATATTAGTTTGATTTATATAAAAATACTGGTTGAAGTTTTACTTTTATGCATATACCTATATATTAACGTGTGTAGATATTATTAATTTTCCTTTCCATATATATGGTTTGGTTTGTATTTGGTTCAGCCATACTGTCTATGTTGGCTGTTAGCACTTTAGCAAGGACTGGTGGCGGCTGGGATCAGTGGTGACATGTGCGGCTACAGCTTCCTCCCCCACCAGGGCACCGGAGTGGTCATGCGATATTTAAGTACAAATCCATCTAGGAATATACTTAACTTCAGCACCTCAGGTGTGGTCCATTCAGGATTGGCCAACCCTTCTCTTTTTAATCCCCCAGTTCCTACAGCCCCAGCCATTAAAGTTTTTTGTGATCTAGTTGTAGAAGATTTACACAAATTACCACGAAAAAGAATCTATAACCAGCGTAATATAAAAATAGGTTTACAATCGTAGTGTAACAAAAGGGACTTGGTGATACGCATCGCCAATAAAGGCGGGGTATTGTAGTTCTGGACAAGCAGGACTACCGCCAAGAAATGATGCAGATCCTTGGGAACGAGGAAACATATAAGAAACTACCTGGTGATCCTACCACTGTTTATAAAAAAGCATTGATCAGATTGGTAACAAAAGGTTATGAAGATGGAATCCTAAACAAAAAAGAGAAAACACATTTGATACCATTAGCTCCAGGTTGCTGACCATTTATTATTTGCCTAAGATCCATAAGGATTGTAATAAACCACCCGGAAGACCAATCATTAGTGGTATAGATTCTGTGACGTCCAGAATCGGGAAATACATAGATTTTTATTTACAGGCATTAATCCAAAAGACTCCATCCTTCATTAAGCACACGGGATACTATTCGATTACTAGAACAGACGGAGTTACGTCAAGGTTATATTTTAGTCACGGCCGATGTGGCCTCCCTTTATATATGAGTCCCGCATGACCTAGGCATAGAGGCGGTTAATCATTATCTGGGCGGTGAGCAAACTTTGCCCCCATCTCAATGCCAGTTCATAATATAATTATTGGAATTCGCAACTAAACATAATTCTTTTTGGTACAACGATCAAGTTGCCATGAGGGCAAAGTTTGCTCCAAACCTAGCTAACCTGTTTATGGCAAAATGGGAGGAGGATATCGTCTATTCCCTAAATAGACCACAACTGGTCCTTTGGGCTCGCTATATAGACGACATCCTCCTCCTGTGGAGGGGCACCTTTGAGGAAATTGATTCCTTCTTTTTGACCCTTAACAACAATGACCATGGTATTGTTTTGACCTAATAGGCGAGCGAGGCCAGCATTCACTTTTTGGCCTTAGGAAATGAGATCAGAAATGATCAGTTTGTATTCAAAACATTTTTCAAACCAACGGACCAAAATGGATTTATACCTGTTGACAGTTGTCACCACCAGTCTTGGCTCCATTCGGTCCCGCAGAGCCAATTTCTGCGTTTACGCAGGAATTGTACGTATACTAATACATTCATAGAGCAATCCAGTGTACTTAAACAAAGATTTTTAGACAAGGGATACAATGAGAATATGGTAGAGGATGAGTTCCAGCGAGCCCTTTGCCAAGATAGGAGGTCCTTATTGATGGATAAACCCCCAAAAGAAAAAGACAATATATTTAAGTGGTCCCTTTTCACATCCTATTCGGTTCAGCACAAGCAAATTAAACGGATCTTAGATTGGCATTGGGAGGTTATAAGAAGTCATAAGATTTTGGGTAGTGTTGCACCGAATGGAAATTTTGGTGCCGAAACCAAAACCGAAAATGCACTAAGCCCAATACCGAAACCGAAAATGACAATTTTTAAAAAATATTTATATTTTTATATACAATTGTCATATGCAGCCTACCTGTGCCTGGGCACTGACAGGCAGCACTGATTGGCGCTGATAGTTGGCACTGATTGGAAGCACTGATAGGCAGCACTGATTGGTGACATGTGGCACTGATTGGCACTGACAGCTGGCACTGGCATGTGGTACTGGATGGCACAGGCAGAAGAGATTAGAATATTCACAATGCACAGAGCGCGCTGCTTGTACGAGCTGCCCTGCACATGAAATTGTCAGCTAATTACACTGGAAAGCAGAGAGAGAGAGCTGTCAGATTTTCACACTGAGATCGGAGGTGGGCGGGACCGAACAGCTAACACCCGCCCAGCCCCTTTCACATTGGCTGGTGTTTGATTGCTGTTTGGTCCCGCCCCCATCTCCCGACATCAACTTGAAAATCTGACATCTCTCTCTCTCTCTGCATTCCAGTGTAATTAGCTGACAGTTTCATGCACAGAGTGGCTTGTACAAGCAGCGCGCTCTGTGCATTGTGAATCTACTCATCTCCCACATCCATTGCGGTATATGTGATGCACGGTGCCCGGGTAAACTTTTAGCTATCAGCCCGTTTTTTTGTTTCGACTGATACCGAAAACACAGATTTTGGCCGAAAATGCAGAGAATTTTCGGTGGCCGAAATTTCGGTGCATCCCTAATTTTAGGCCCTCTGTTACCGGAAAGAGCTAAAATAATTTATAGAGGGGCTCTGTCGATTAGATCTAGAATAGCACCTAATATCTTAGACTCTCCATCAAAACCGTCCTTTTTTCATAATTTGGTCAGCTTCTTCCCCTGCAAGAAGTGCAATGTTTGTAAATACAACACCAGGGGCAAATGTAAGACCTTGGAATTTTCATCAAGGGTGACTGGACAAACATATCCTATGACAAAGTTCTTTACCTGTGCTACGAAACATGTTGTGTACCTTATTACTTGACACCGATCATACTGTCCCAAAGCATTATTGGCGTCATTACAATAGGGACCCACATGGCACAGAATTCTTGATCATAGATAAATATGAAGCCCTATGGAGTGATGGCGCTATAACCAGGGGTGTTTCCCGTCTCAAAACCTACTGAATATATGAGTTACAGTCCTATTTTCAGACAGGTATTAATATAGAATGGGACATTAACTCTTTCATTAACTGGGGATAGGGAAATTAAGAATACAACATAAGGCTGGAGTTAACATTTAATTTTCATTTTTAACTTTTAAGGTTTCATTTTTATTTTTCATTTTTTATTATTTTAATAAGTCCTTTGTGTCACATTGGTTATGACATGTATATGTTGGCTACTTATTATTAGGGTTAAGCAGCATGGATTATTTGTGTCATAATTTTCAATTTTTAGTACATATAATTTTATATCAACTTGTACATGTATATGTGGACTACTGATGGATGAGCACCCTAGACAGAAAAAGATTTGCACAAGTATTTGTTGGGGAAATTGCATATTTCATATTCCTTATTAAGGTTGGCCTCACAAATATCTATTATAGCCTCTAATATCCTGGTTATTTGGGTTACCTTGCATGACTTAACTTATTGGCATTTGACCTGCCTTATATGGACAAGCTAGCCCCCTCTCCTCAGGAATGTGAAGGTCACATTATTGCTTACCAGGGTGTTGGCTGGGGGTGGTCTTTTTCCTTACACAAGTTCTATATTACCACAGCCAAAATCTATATGAGGTAGTCTCACCCAGAATGGCCATGAGGCCAGTGTCTGGTCCCGGTCACCTGTGCCATGAAAGTGACCCATGGCAGGAAACAAGCACCTTTAGTTAAGTATTCTTGATATTTTCTTTATCTTTATCTGTATATGTCATTACTTTTAATAAATGTTATACTTTTAAGTATTTGTGTGATCTCTCTTTGCACATATTGAACACAACCCCAAAAACGTGACAAGAGATTTGGTACCAGGAGTAAGTGGGGTCGATTTGTGCAAATAAGAGATACAGAAATGATGCAGAATTGTGCTAGACTGTTTGTGCTGGGTTTAATGTTGTGTACTTGTATTGTGAGCCACAGTACATTCAGAAAGCGTAGAAAATGTATCAGATACTTAGCTGGCTTATTTGAGGTGCCTTTAGGTGATCAGGTGCAAGCAGATTTTTGTTTAGGTGTTGACTGGACACCGGCTTGCGATTTTGCTTTTGTTTGATAAATTGGGCGAGAGACTGATATAACTGTTGTATCTTCAGGAAGCCTTAATTGTAATAGTAATAACATTGGTCTCTGAACTTTAGAAGTTTCAGAGCAATGAGACTATTTTGAATATTGAAAACGATGAGCTGACTGCACAGATTGATTATGTGTATGTCCGAATTGTTTGAAGCTAGCCAATGGACATGGTACTTGTTTGTATTGTCTATATAAAATGACAAGGTTACCTTAATTAAGATAGATAGGTAATACTTAGTATGAGTTGTAAAATACGTTTTATTACTTATGTTTGTGCAATTATGTGAGTTTAACATTGGAAAAGTTAAGTAATGAAACTGACGAAAAAGTTCTGTAAAGTTGTAAATGAGAAAAGTGAGAAATACAGAAAGATTATATTGTAGGTACTGGCATATGAGACAGATAGAAGCTTTTGTCAGAAAGTCTTTGTAAGTTTAAGTGAGAAATAATTTTCTACATGTGTGTGTTTGTGTACAGAGAGGAGAGATAGACTGCAGCATCCCCCACCCCCCTTCTTCCTTCAACACATCCTTTGTGAGGATCTGTCTGTGAAATGTAGTAATGCATTCATTTTTGACCAGCTATGAAATGACTAGTATAACATGTGATGTTTAAATGTGGGTTATATATAAGACCAAGGGAAAGGTTTAATTATGTTGCAAAAATACAATCCTAGTTGAAATGGTTAGTTTTTAGCTTTGTAACTCTAGGATTCAGTTTAAACAAAGAAAAGGCTGATTGCGGCCGACACCCTTTACATTCCTAAAAGCAGCCATGATTATTATAATTATTTAAATGTTTAGTTCTCCATTCCAGCCTACTGGGCGTGGAAAGGGAGAAGGCTCCACCCACTGATAAAAACTTAGTTGTACCTTTTTCTGCCAGTCATTTGAACAAAATAGCTGATTAGACAAGTTCTGTATAACATGTTAAATGTATGAGCAAGCAAAGAGTAACAGTATACAATATAAATATATGAAGAAAACCCGTTCACTCAGCTGAACCATATGCCATCATCCCTGATTATGTACAAAATAGACTAGAACCCTCCAAGGTGGGATTTTCATAGGCACAAACACAATGTTATTGTTAAAATATCAAAATGTATTTGTTTACAGTATTAAAAATATTTTTTTGAAAACGTATAATTCAGAAAAGCTTTATCATAGAAAACATCAATGTGAATGACAATTACGCTGTATAAAACATCCAGTTATGTACAATGACCTAATGCATTTCGGTGTAGATCACCTTCATCAGAGGTATAGACTTGAACATAACATCATAAATTGATCACCAGAAAATATTTTTTTTTTGAAAAAAGACAAACTCTTAGACACTGTTATAGCACGCTCAAACCGTAGGAGACCCATTTGTGCCACATGGGTTTATCCGCAAGAGCTCCTGGCATCAACCTGACAGAGGGGGAAGCTGACAAGCAGCACCTGACAACCAGAGAGTGACTGATGCAATAAGGTCACCTTGTAAGGTTGCCAGATGTAGACCAGTCTGTGTACGGGGGTACAAATGTTTGCACGGTGGTGTTCTATTTCTTATTAGGTAAGCTAATGCTCAAAGTAATGAGCAGTAGATGTAAACTAGCGGCAACCCACACTATAGGTCTGGCTTATCCATAGAGAAGAAGTAGCAAAGATACTTTGTGAAGATCACCATAGACCGTGTCATTACTCCACCCGTACACCTGTGATTTTTCTATGATAAAGATTTTCTGAATTATACGTTTTCAAAAAAATATTTTTAATACTGTACAACAAATAAATTTTGATATTTTAACAATAACCTTGTGTTTGTGCCTATGAAAATCCCACCTTGGAGGGTTCTAGTCTATTTTGAACAGTATACAATAGGACAATAGTGAATGATCACTGGAGATGTATGTCTATGTATTGTCTGGATTGGTGATTGTAATGAAGTGTAATACTTTAGAATACAACACTAATGATTGTTTTATACATTTTTTGTTAATACAGAAGTTTCCAAGATTTGTATGGGAAGAGGTTGAAATAGAAAAATCAATATGGATTTGATGAAGTATAATATTTGTGCACAATGTAATGAACACACTGCAAATGTTATTGTGAATGTTAACCATAGTGAATTAGTGACAACTTTTGATGGACGTGCTTTAATGAAAATCCACGTGGTGATTAATTAATGAGCTCATTTAACATGAGTAGAAAATAGTGCACTC
Organism: Glandirana rugosa; assembly: GCA_018402905.1. Lineage (NCBI taxonomy): Eukaryota > Metazoa > Chordata > Amphibia > Anura > Ranidae > Glandirana > Glandirana rugosa. Next base: position 466,638 of record BLSH010052344.1, on the reverse strand, counting down.
TCATTAAACAACATGGCCATATGTTTTGTCTGGAAGTATTTTGAATATGTGTTTTGCGCTAACCATTTGTTTATTTCCAAGTGGGAAATGTAATGAGAATGCACTAAGACCTTTTATTTTGTTTAGTTCCTAGATAGTGTTAAACAGCATAAATCCACCTGTCTGATATGGTTTGATGTTCAAGAACTAAAGACGAAGATTACAACATACATTGACAACTTGCATCGTCTTAATTGTTGATATTTTGTTTGTTTTTGTGAATGTAATGACAGTTTTATTAGAACTGATTGTAAACAGAGCAGCTAATAATTTTGATGCTGCGTGATGGGTATTCAAGTTTTTTCCTTCTGATTAAGTTGAATTTGAAACATATTTCTAATGGTTTGGAGGGTATAAGAATACCTAAACATAATATGTTTATCTTCCTCTACTGTCCCTTCCTGTGTGTATTTAGCTTGATTTATAGCAGGATCTAGTTTAATAAATTCTGCCATAATCATTGCAGTGGCCTGTTATGCAGAATCACTGTTGGAGCACAGTACAGGAAGAGAATAGGTGATACTAAAAGTTAAAGGTTTTACACAACAGGTGTTTGAGTTGAAGTATATTTTTCTATATGAATGACTGCTTGAATTCAAGCTAATCGTGTCATTTATTATGGAAAAAGTAATTTTATGTCCACTCAATCAAAGATAATCATGATTACTGCAATGGTTGCAAATTTTAAACCAAGTCCTTCAAAATTAAGGTGCTGTAATTTTGATATATACATTGTTATATGTGACACTTTGGCCACCAGGTTTGATACACTTGATTGTGAAATGAAATAGGTTCCCAGGTTTGGTTTTCCTCAATTTTCCCCAATTGCTTGGGTGTGGGACTGGTATGTAGAGTATAGTGACACAGGTGTGGGTAGTTTGTTGTACACACATATTGGGTTCAGTGTAGACAAGAGCCAGTTAGCCTGCCAGAATGTTTTTAGAGTGTGGGAGGAGACTAGAGTACACAGAGGAAATATACACACATTAAGTGGTTTGAAGTTGGGCCTATGGTTGGACATTGTTAAGTTTAAATACAAAGTAGAGTTCAGGTGGGAGATGGGTGGTGGTGTTCCTGTACCAATATTTCACCCTCAACGAGAAAAAGCTGAGTTTTTCCTTTTAGTGTTAGGCCAGGTCACTAGGGATTGTGGATTTAACTGTTCAGAAATCTAAATCGATGATGGGCTATATGGGCATTATTGTTAAGTATGGAAGGTTGGACTGGCAGTCTTGGTAACACACCTGCTTTGACATCAACCACAAGCATATTGGAGAAAGGAGACAAACACTTTTGACAGCAGCAACCGTCTATAAAGACTTTGCCAATGATCAGCAGCTGAACTGTTGGTGTAAGTTACACCTGAATCTGATCGTGAAGTATCTGAACTGTTTTGTCCACTCTGATGGTCAAATGCTTGAACTGTCCTGCATGTCTATGACTTGTGAGCTGCAATAATCAGGAGGATATGGACTTTGTATTCCACAGTTCTTTCAGTTCTACAGCGCTGCAATTGTTGTGCTGCAGCTGCGATCTGATCACCGGATGTCTAAGACTCTGCTGTCCATCACCAGGTATGGAGGACTTTGACAAGTTTCTACACGCTTAAACTCTTGGAAAGGAAAGTTTGATGTCCATACCTGCTCCTGTGCTTTCGAAAGGAGAAGTTTGGTGTTCTTCTGTTAGTCCAACATATAGTTTTTAAGTTTGGATATTCTTATATTTTCAGCCCTAACATAGCCGAATGAGATGTTCTGTGCAGGTAAATCTGACAGGGAAAGGAAAGTAGGTATCTACACTTTAGATTAGATACACTTTAGATCCCCCATTTAAGGTAAACCGGGGGGTGGGAGAATTATTCTTTTTGTTTACAATAATCAGGTGCTTTCCTTCTAATATTGATGTGTTTTTGTACAGTTGGAGGCATTATATGATTTGTGAGCCAGGGGGTGGAGTGTTGGGGAAATTGCATATTTCATATTCCTTATTAAGGTTGGTCTCACAAATATCTATTATAGCCTCTAATATCCTGGTTATTCGGGTTACCTTGCATGACTTAACTTATTGGCATTTGAACTGCCTTATATAGACAAGCTAGCCCCCTCTCCTCAGGAATGTGAAGGTCACATCATTGCTTACCAGGGTGTTGGCTGGGGGTGGTCTTTTTCCTTACACAAGTTCTATATTACCACAGCCAAAACCTATATGAGATAGTCTCACCCAGAACGGCCATGAGGCCAGTGTCTGGTCCCGGTCACCTGTGCCATGAAAGGGACCCATGGCAGGAAACAAGCACCTTTAGTTAAGTATTCTTGATATTTTCTTTATCTTTATCTGTATACAGTATGTCATTACTTTTAAAAAATGTTATACTTTTAAGTATTTGTGTGATCTCTCTTTGCACATATCGAACACGACCCCAAAAACGTGACAAGAGAGTATTTTATATAACTTTTGATTTATTTTTCAAATATCGTAAATGATGATTTAGATTCTGATCACTCAAATACAGATACTTTGCTCTGGTATCAAGTTCCACCTTACTTCCTGGTATGGGCGTTGTGTAATGGCCATGATGAGGCTTGGATGTTATCATTTAGCTCAGTTCTGACCGTTCTTCCGGTTTCAGAGTGAGTCCTGGATGCCCGATGTCATGTCCGGCGGAAGTGGAGTACGCCTGACGTCACGTCTGGTGGAAGTAATGACTGATATCGAGGCTTGGCGGGCATGCGCTGATGCCATTTTGCCTATCATCCAGGAAGTATGTGGGGACACAGCCATGATTCGTTTATCACAGGTTGGTGCTGATTGATTAGAAGGAAACATATATATAGATGCAATGACACGGACCCAGGGATACCCCAGATGATGACCTAGAGGTCGAAATGTGTCGGATCCCGCTGTTCCTGTGTCGTTGCATCCTGATCTTTGTACCTTACATGCGCTTGTCATTTCTTGGAGATGTGAGTTGTTTACATTAATAAATAAGTTCAGTACATTATTACGCTATGTGGAGCAATCTTTCCTTCTTTTTGGGTTTAAATGACATGTGATACCTGCTGAATGCTTGAGGACAGATCGGGCCAAAGCTGAACGATACATTGGTGTGTTACACCTCCTGCAAGTTTTGACCCAGCTGGTATACGCCAGTCTGTGTCCATTCTATCCGGTAAGAGTTTAAAATTTCTCAGTGGAGGAGGGCATTTTTCGGTAGATGGTGAAGGATTTTTTTGGGTATCATACCTGTTGGGGTATCAGCGAGGCCTGCTGTTCTGACTGGCTTGCAGCGACCCTGTGTCTTTTAAGGATCCAGTTTGAGAATAATCTTAGCGTTATGAGAAACACACACAGACAGACAGTTTGTATGCCAAGATTATTCTGACTTGTATTAGTTTAAGCCAAACATTATATAGTCATTATGAAGGGCGTTACAAAGTTAATGATATTCTGCAACACATCACCTTATAGGTTAACAATTATACAAAGTTAATAATATTCCAAATAATATGAGACTATAGGCTTAGTAATTATAATAGATAAGAAAAACAATTATGAAACTCCTCCTTAAGAAAGGAGGGGGTCTTTATCCAGAGGCCTGGAGCTATGGGGTTGTGTTTAAGGAGAAACGAGA
>BLSH010052344.1:411728-459346 GCA_018402905.1 Glandirana rugosa | reverse complement strand
TGGATAACCGAGACCCTTTGAAACTTCAACTCTCTTTTTTACAGTCTAGAGAGATTCTCCTCCTACTCTTCCGACTTACGTCCTCTTCAATTTCCCACCCCAAATGTTCTTTGTGGTCACAACTTATGCCTTCAAAGTTTGGTCTGGTATCACAAATGAAATTGTTTCTCGGTTCATAAACTAGGTTGTTTTCAATGAATACTAGAACCCCGGATATTATATATATACACACCCTTCTTATTCCGTACACCAATAACCCTCTTACATACCACCTGTTGTCTGGGGGTGTTCACCCTCTGATCAAGCCGATCCTAGAGGCCCCAAGATCATAAGTAACTTTTGTTGGATCAAATACTTGGCTCTTTGTTAAAGTAAACACTATGGTCTGGTTTGAAACTTCCGTATTCAACACTGGTGTTTCTTGTAAACCCCACCCTTTAACTTCTCCTGCATTCAGCCTTCTCATCCTCCTCTTAGAGAGATCTGACATTTTTTCTCTCAACTTCAAAGTTTCCCAGAGCCAATAGGTGCCAAGACCCACGGCACAAGGTACAAGCAATAATCAGGAACCTTCCTTGAGGGGTTTTGTGATAACCCGGGGACAGCAGAGAATCATGGTCACCTCCTATCTACCTATCCCTATGTGTTGAGTTCACAGTGTTACATTCACCTCTTATAGGAGGGAGGTGGTCTCTCCTTCCAGGATGTGAATCCCTTTATTTAAAAGAAAAGATGTTCCTCCATTCACAACACTCACTCACATAGATTTGTTTTCTTGTCTAATGATTTTGGGGACACTCTGTTGCCATTGGGGATATCAGGGTCTGGATGTTTGCTTACTGACTTTAACAGCGGTAGGTGCGGTTAAGAGTGCGTGGTAGGGTCCTTCAGTTTTTCCTTTTTGTGCACCTTTATCCAGATCCAATCTCCTGATTCCACAAGGATGGGTCTTTCACTTTCTGATGCGATACCTGGGGATGAACAAAACTGCTAGACAGAATTGGATTAAAATCTGAGCCTAACCACAGGGTACCTTCCCTTGTACCACATTGTATTTCCACTTTTGTTCCCGTTGGTTTCAGGGAAAATTGCCTTTTGTGTGGACAGAAAAAACCTTTGGAGTTATGATTACTGCAGCCGCAGTTTTCATCAATCCAATATCACTTTTGCTGGCTGATCAGAGCGTCAGGGGCAGAGTGGCCAGTTCTCCCATTGCTACCTCTATCAGTAATATGTCCAATCATTTATCCTCCTTCCTCACAAAAGTTCAGAAATGTTCAACACCTCTTATTATACATCTATAACCTGTATTCCCACCCTCTGCAATTCTCCAGGCATCATTCCCATCACACCATGCCCAAGGTTTCCCCGTAGGTCGCCTGAGTGAGGTGTGGGGACAACAAAACTTGCTGCCTGTAAAATCTCTTAAGGGTGGGACCACATATCACACTCATATTGATGTTACTATTTCAATGACTGGTTCAACTCTATACAGATCTAGGTTTTTTTCTATATTAACAAACAACTCATAAAACAATCATTAATCCTGTATTTTAAAATATCACACTTCATTACATTTATTACTTAAACCAGTTTATAACATATATAGGCATCTATTTCCTATGATCATTCAATATTGTCCCATCACATACTGTTAAGTAAAGGCATTCTAAGCCTGGGCTTGTTCAAAATAACTTTCACCCAAAGGTAAATTTGGTTTTTGTCAAGTGGGTGGAGCTTTTCCCTTTCCACACCCAATAGGCTGGACTAGAGAACTAAACATTTAAATAATCATAAAAAAAATCATAGCTACCGTTCAAAATTTTACAGGCTATGGTTGCCATTTTTCTTTTGTTCCAAATAATGCTAGAATTATATAGCAAAACTGATTCTTTCAACTAAAATTTAACTTTTATATAAAAATTAATGATGTCACTATATTATACTAGTTATTTCACAGCTGGACAAAAATGAATAAATTTCTTCATTTTACAGACAGATCCTGCAAAGATCTGTTAAAAGGAGAAAAAGGGGGGGGGGGGATTTGCGAGGGAGCAAATACTGTCATGCTCCAATGAACACATTCCTTAGGAGGGTGTTAGAGGGACTACTAACTCCAGCATTTCCACACAAAGCTGCAAATTTGGTTCTCTCCTCTCTTCTCCACTAACACAGACATGTAGTCAAATATTTCTCACGTAAACTTACAAAGACTTTCTGACAAAAGCTTCTATCTTTCTCAGTCTTTTACAACTGTCTTTTCACTTCATCACTTAATCTACATACACAATTACCTCTCTGGATCACTTACATTTTCCCATCTGTATACAACACCTACTATCACTTTCTTACAATTAAACTTTCCCAAAAAACTTTCTGACAAAGAGAAAAAAGAAAACTTCTATTTTTCTCACATCAGCTTACGTACAATGTCACAAAACTTTCTTTTCCAATATTTAACTTACATAAACCTTCAAATATATAAACCAGTTACACTTATCATTACCCATTTATCATCTCACTTCCACTATGGAACGGAATGCATTTAACCTCTTAATAGATAACAATACAGCCTATGTAACAACACAGAAAAACTCAGCATACTTCCAGTTCGTGCACCCAGGGGTTAACCAAACATCTTGCATATCTCGCTTATTCCGAACAACTTTAGCTCATTAAATTTTCTTGGGGGTTTTCTCTAGTAGTTGACCAGGCGTAAAGATTGTAAGGTGCTCTAATTATGTGAAACACTAGACACTGAAAAAATCTTTCCATGCATTTTATCTCAAATCCTGTGTTCAAAGCAGTACAACTCTCCTATACTCGGAAAGCCTTTATATTATTGAACACCGAAGAATGTCTTGTGTATCACACAAAGGAATACATATGAGATAAATAACAATGGTACTGGTCCATACACTTACTACCTGGACTCTTGTACAATACAAACAAATTATCTTATCACTCTAAGCGATAGTAAGAGAAGCACAAATAAAAAGAAATTCAGACACAGTGTCAGTCCAACCATAATTCTTTGCCCGGAAAGAAAAATCAGAACACAACTGTACTTCCCTGAAGTACCTGGTGCCCCTTCAGGAAACAAAATAGGGGATTATTATGACTGTGTTACCCAGAACACAAGTGCCTCCCGGAGACAAAAAAAACAAAACCAACAACAAAAAAATAAAATAAAATAATCCCCCCTAGCCGGCTAGAATTTACCTGCAGCGCCTCTTCCCCTGTACTGTACTCTCCACTTCAAAAGTGGGTCCCATCACATACATACTAAAAACACTTTTATTCGGATTTTGGTCAGCTTCTTTAGACAATTCCGGCAGGTAATAATAATAAAAAAATATATACCTTACCGGAATTGTCTGAAGATGTGAAGACGACCTTCCGAATCTCGGTGGGACCTCCAAAGCTTGTTGGGGTATCAGCGAGGCCTGCTGTTTTGACTGGCTTGCAGCGACCCTGTGTCTTTTAAGGATCCAGTTTGAGAATAATCTTAGCGTTATGAGAAACACACACAGACAGACAGTTTGTATGCCAAGATTATTCTGACTTGTATTCGTTTAAGCCAAACATTATATAGTCATTATGAAGGGCGTTACAAAGTTAATGATATTCTGCAACACATCGCCTTATAGGTTAACAATTATACAAAGTTAATAATATTCCAAATAATATAAGACTATAGGTTTAGTAATTATAATAGATAAGAAAAACAATTATAATACTCCTCCTTAAGAAAGGAGGGGGTCATTTTCCAGAGCCCTGAAGCTATGGGGTTGTGTTTAACCACTTCAATACTATGCACTTAGAACACTTTACTACCAGACCAATTTTCAGTTTTCAGTGCTGTTGCGCTTTGAATGAGAATTGCGCGGTCGTGCGACGCTGCACCCAAACAGGTTTTTTATCATTTTGTTCCCACAAATAGAGCTTTCTTTTGGTGGTATTTGATCACCCCTGCGGTTTTTATTTTTTGCGCTACAAATAAAAAAAGACCGAAAATTTTGAAAAAAAAAAAAATTCTCTATTTTTGTCACAAAACTTTGTAAATAAGTAAATTTTCTCCATCACTGGTGGGCACTGATGAGGCTACACTGACGGGCACTGATGTGGCAGTACTGATTGGCACTGATGAGGCGGCACTGATGAGGTGGCACTGATGATGAGGCACTTATATGCAGCGATGATGAGCACTGTTAGGCGGCACTGATAAGCAGCACTGACGGGTACTGAGAGGTGGCACTGATATACAGCACTGATGGGCACTGATATGCAGCACTGACGGACACTGCTAAGCGGCACTGATGGGCACTAATAGACAGCACTGATTGGCACTCATAGGCGGCACTGGGCACTGATAGGTGGCAATGATGGGCACTGATAGGTGGGCACTGGTAGGTGGCAATGGTGGGCACTGATGTGTGGCACTGGTTTGCATTGATAGGGGCACTGGTGGGCACTGATAGGGGCACTGGTGGGCATATACATTAATAGGGGCTCATTCCCTGGTGGTCTAGGGTGGCATCTGAAGGTGGCACTGAGTGAAGGTGGACCTAAGCACTTAGTCACTTACCTGGTGGTCTAGGGGGGTCTCCCTGGTGGTCAAGATCGGCTCCCTGGTCGGCTCCCTGGTGGTCCTGGGTGGGCACATCAATGGTGGTCCCTGGGCAGGCTCCCTGGTGGTCTAGGATGGCGATCTGAGGGAGGGCTGTGCTGATAAATCATCAGCACAAACCCTCCCTGTCAGGGATGCAGCCGATCGGCTCTCCCCTCATCAGGTCTGCAGACCTGAGTACAGGAAAGCCGATAAACGTTTGATTGGTCACGGCTGGTCACATGGTAAAGTGCTTCGGATCAAAGCACTTTACCGAGATCGGCATTGTGGGGGGTCAGACTGACCCCCACACCACCGATCGCCGCGATGCGCGCCCCCCCGGGCGCGCAGCGGCTTGTTATCCTGAGGACGTCATATGACGTCCAGTCAGGATAACTCAGCCACTTCCCGGCCATCATTCTGCATACTGCGGCTCGGGAAGTGGTTAAAGAGAAACGAAAGTAATACTTTACTACAATCCTAATTATCGTGGCTAGCAGTACCAGGTACATGGAATTTAGTAATTGGAATCATAGATTAGATCATGTCTGTACGTGTAAACTGTGAATTGTGAAATGGAAGAAGGGGGGTGGGGAACATCAAGAGACAGAGGAGAAAAGGATATTTTAAAATGGAATCCAGAAGACAAAATGGCGTTTCAGTGTTTTCTCTGCATCCCCCCCCCATAATACCCCCCGCTTATGTGACCCAGCATACATATGTCTGTGTCCGATTTATCCTGTAAGCCTCTGTGATAATAGGTGGTGGCTTTTCCTATTGCACACTTGGTGACATCACAAGAAGATTTGTTGGTTCACGGATGATTTAATGTGGAAGATTTATGAACTTCTTTCATTGCACTTTTTACACTTTATCACTATATAGTGTTATACCTTTATTACTGTTCACATGTCATATTGATTTACAAGTTTATGGGAACTTCTTAGCTCTACACTGTTTATTACGATACCAGTCACAATTTTGTCTGTTGTATTAGCAGCTTTAATTTGAAGCACTCTTTTTGTTTATATTGGATTTGCGCAATATTCACTACTAAGTTTCCATGCCCACATGAACAAATGTCCTGGAACGGCTGGTTGCCATTCTGGGGACTGTTAAGAAGCGAGTGCACCGCCACTGATTTGGATGGGGCGGTCATCGTGGAGGTTTACTCCTTGGACCTGGGCACGCCCATAGGGAGGGATTAGTGTGTAGCTCCTGTCAGGTGGGAGCGACATTGGATCAGGATCCCCGCCCCTCTGTGACATGGTAGTTTTGTGTCACAGGCAGGAAGGACTTTGTGATTACACCAGAAGGGCTTCCTTTGTTTACATCAGGGGTGAGCGGTCCAGACACTGGACCAGGACATGTTTATGTCCCTGCATCATATTAGTTGATCAGGGGGCATAGGTAAGAGTCCTTCTGCTAATTTGCAATTAGTAATCTAAGGGAGGGAGCTGCGGGAGTTCTATCAGTATGACTCCCATTTTGCATTGTGGATGTTAGTGGTATGCACCTTGCTGTGGGACGGGGGTAGTGCGGCATGCACCCGCCTTTCCCAGCAGATGCCTGGAGGGGCAGGTTTGTTGGGCCACATCTGTCGCCACTGGCCTAGGTTACAAGCTAGGGCAGTTTTGATTGGAGATCTTTGTACACTCCCCTCTGACCCCAAAGGTGGTGGGCTCCGCCCTTAACCCTAGTGGGGATAGGAGGAGTTTGGACTCCAAAACCATATATATTGAGTGCCGTTATGGTGTTGGATCAGCTCTGAGGAAGGGAGCTTGTCTCCTGAAATGCGTCAGATTTCCAACTATCCGCTGAGGCTAGATGCCCACGTAACTTAAGCTTTATGACATGTGCTGTTTGCTCATATGTTTGTATGTTTTTGGCTTTTTAACCACTTGGCCACTGGGCACTTAAACCCCCTTAACAACCAGACCAATTTTCAGCTTTTAGTGCTCTCACACTTTGAGACTAAGAGTCCTTCTGCTAATTATTAAGTATTAGTAATCTAAGGAGGGAGCGGCAGGAGTTCTATCAGTATGACTCCCATTTTGCATTGTGGATGTTATTGGCATGCACCATGCTGTGGGACAGGGGAGTGCAGCATGCACCCATCTTTCCTAGCAGATGCCTGGAGGGGCAGTTTTGTTGGGCCGCATCTGTCACCATTGGCCTGGGTTACCAGCTAGGGCAGTTTTGAATGGAGATCATTATACACTCCCCTCTGACCCCAAAGGTGGCAGGCTTAGGGAGCTTGTCTCCCGAACCGCGTCAGCTTTCTAACCATCCGCTGAGGCTAGATGCCCACGACACTAAAGCCTTATGACATGTGCGGTTTGCTCATATGTTTGTATGTTTTTGGCTTTTTAATAAATTGTGCTGAGTTTTAAAGGTAATTCACTAGGCGTTTGCGCTCTCCCTTTTTAGCTTGCTTTTGGGACTTTTAGTTTTCCCATTCACAGAACATTCTGAATGGATGAAGCAGCCAATCAAGATTGTGACAGCGAGCAGGGGTGGAGAAGATCCCCCGCTTGCTGTCAAAACGGGGACTCAGGGGGAGGGGTGCGGGGGCCAGTGCATTTGTAACATGTTACACCCTATATATATGGGTGTAACATGTTACAAAAGGTGAGCTTATATCCTTTAATGTAGAAAACTTCAAATGTTAAAAGGGAAGATGCACAGATTTTTCAAAGGAAAATCCATAATTTGTAATAAAATTTAGTCAAAATGTTCTTTGTGTGTCACATTTTTTTCAGAGGAATTACCCATCATTGTGAGAAATCTTGTGAAATGTGTCATTGCCACATAGGCCTTTAACATACAAACATGCAGTTACCAACACTAAACAACCACATTTCTGCTTACAGGAACTTTGCAGGGTTTAGACTCAGAGGCAGAGCTGCTGTTAAGCCACCCTTAACCTCGGAGGGAAGAGGCGGAGTTTGGACTCTGAAACCATATATATTGAGTGCCGTTATGGTGTTGGATCAGCTCTGAGGAAAGGAGCTTGTCTCCTGAAATGCGTCATCGTTACAACCATCCGTTGAGGCTAGATGCCCACGTCACTAAAGCTTTATGATATGTGCTGTTTGCTCATATGTTTGTGAGTATGTTTTTGGCTTTTTAGTAAATTGGGCCGAGTTTTAAAGGTAATGCACTAGGCATTTGTGCCCTGCCTTTTTGCTTGTTTTTAGACCGTTTGGAGTTTCCCCACTCAGGGAGTGCAGCATCACCTAAATAACCTTGGATGAAGTGAGCGCTGAAGTTTGGCATCTTTTTGGTTAAAACTATAAGTCCCCACAGCCTTTGCGGCAGTTGGCTTGTAATTCTTAATGAACTATCAGGGCGTTGCTGATCACTCTAAGTAGTTCATTGAATTTCCTGTCAGAGTGTAACTGCCTGCTTTATCCGAGGAAGGGGCAGAGCGCTACACTGTCTGCAGGACTGTGGCATTACACCCACGATCTGCTGCTCATTGGTGCAATATTTTACAGGCCCATTACAAAAAAAATGAATACATATTTTTTTACCTGCAAACAAATGTGCATTTATTATTTTTTTTGTAAAAGTAAACTCATCCTCTAGAAATAGGGGGAAAAAGAGGTAGAGGGGGTGCTTGCTCATCCTTAGTGTTTTCATCTTCACGTACACTGAGTGTAGCCAGCACATGATTATAGTAAAGCTGGCCATACACTGTGCAAATTTTGTCTGGTTCCTGAAAAATCGACAAAAGAAGCTAGACAAAAAATTTCAGCCAGCAACAGCAGCTGGAGCCAGCACCGGCAACTGTTGGAAAATAATAGGTGTAGCGGAAGAGTCATTCATCTGCGATTTATAACGAGTATGGCAGAATATATTTAATTTTTTGTGTTCAGCCCACAGGCTGAATGAAAGAGATCTAATAGTGTATGGCCAGCTTAAAGTATAACTAAAGAGCACCTTTAAAAAAAAAAAAAGTATAACTAAAGAAAAAACGTTTTTCGTTTTAAAAGAGTGGAGAGGGAGTACAACACTTGTCAGGCTTTTATTGCCACCTGTGTCCGCATTAGGGAAATTCATCCTCTCTATTTATCCTGTGAACCATTATCACCAAGGCTGAAAGGAAATCCAAAAATTTGGGTTGTCACCAAAGTAGAGGGAAATCCTCCAATGGAGACACTAGTTCTGGTGACCCTAGATTCTCTTTTAGATTGGAGATATTTTTTCATAGTTTTGGCTATGAGACAGGAAATAAAGGGGCATCTCCCCAATGGGACACAGATGGCAAAAAAAAAAACTGACAGGGATTACAACTCGCCTTCACACAATACAAAATGTAAGAAAAAAAAAAGATTGTATTTTAACACTAATACACACAGCTTTACCTAAATGTGAACAGTAGAAGATACAGCAGAACCAAAGAAGAGAGTGCACCGGCCCTAGTGTAATAAATCTTAATATACAGGGTGGGCCATTTATATGGATACACCTTAATAAAATGGGAATGGTTGGTGATATTAACTTCCTGTTTGTGGCACATTAGTATATGTGAGGGGGGAAACTTTTCAAGATGGGTGGTGACCATGGCGGCCATTTTGAAGTCGGCAATTTTGAATCCAACTTTTGTTTTTTCAAAAGGAAGAGGGTCATGTGACACATCACACTTATTGGAAATTTCACAAGAAAAACAATGGTGTGCTTGGTTTTAACGTAACTTTATTATTTCATGAGTTATTTACAAGTTTCTGACCACTTATAAAATGTGTTCAATGTGCTGCCCATTGTGTTGGATTGTCAATGCAACCCTCTTCTCCCACTCTTCACACACTGATAGCAACACCGCAGGAGAAATGCTAGCACAGGCTTCCAGTATCCATGGTTTCAGGTGCTGCACATCTCGTATCTTCACAGCATATGGTTATTTTATGGTTTTTATGGTCAGTATGGTCACAGGAATACACATCCTTTTATCCCCAGTTTAGACAGCAGCAACATTTTTGGAGTTCACAGTCAGTTCTGGCAGCTGGTGACAGCTGCAGGTAAACCTGTGACAGCACAGCAGATTTATATAGAAAATACGCACGCCATGATTAATACAGTAGAAGCACCAGAGTCCCATGATGTAACATCATCATTGTTAGTTGGGCACAATGCACACAAGGATTTGTAGTACATAGGCCTGCGTGTATTACACGAAGCTGCTGGACAGGTGCAGCAAATGCACACTGAGCCCAGGAAGTGTGAGAAAGCCAGAAGTTATACAACAATTACACCCTGGAGAGGGCTTTTTTTCACAAGAATTCAGTAAATCAGTACTTTTATCTCAAAAGTACCTCACGTTTTCATAGGAGACATGGTGTTGATGGTATAAATGCAAACATTATGCTGTAACTTTAAATAGTTTATCACATTCCTCTAACTGCTACATTTGCTGGACAGCTTTTTTTTAATCTTTTCTTTAACTTCCGTGGGCATTTAGCTCATGGTCTTCTTCAAATTAGTCCCTTGGTTTCTAAGCAGTATGGTCAGGAATAAAGTATACAGACTTGTGATTGACAGCAGGAGCCACTCTGAAGACCAGCGCTGCCATTCACAAAAAAAAAAAAAAATGGCTGATTTTGCATATACACACTTTGGCCAATGGATGACACAACACCATGTGATATTTCAGTTTTAAGAATCAGTAATCAGTGATGTTGGGCTGTTGTACACAACACCACTGATCACTCATTCATTAGTGAAGAAAGCTCATACAGCGGTGCAGTGCTGTGTGATCCATCAGCCGGGCTGTGTATGTGCAGCCATGAATAGACACACAGCATCGTAGTGATAAGTGAACTGTTACTATAATGAATGAACACTTAGTGCTGCTTATCCATTCGCTCATAATAGTTAAACATCATCCAGAGCTACAGCTCTGCGTAATGTATCTGCGACTGATTATACACACACAGAGCCAAATCTCTTAGTGATCTTTTACTATTATGAAAGATCATTCAGCTTACAATGGGGCAGGGCTCTGTGCCCCTTTTGGTCTTCAAAAGGTGGTTGAGCTACAGCCAGCATGAAGGGGTGTGTTTAGGGGCAACAAGCCACCAATTAGAACATGACCAAGTGCTATGTAGACTTGGTCCCCCTAGGGAAGTAAATACAAAAATATGAACAACAGTTCCCCTTTAAAGGAAGGAAAATAACAGGCTTACTGGTAGGATTAAGGCCTCATACACACTGGCGTTTTTACAGCCGCGTTTTTGAGCTGTTTTTACAGCTTAAAAATGCCTCTCCATGTTATTCAATGGTCTCATACACACGCTAACGTTTTTGAGCTGTAAGTGGCATAGGCGTTTTTAAGCTGTAAGTGTGTGTTAGGAAGCTGCAGCGTGTTAGGAAGCTGCAGCGCTAGAGCTGTTTTGATGCCGAGCCAGTGGCTTATATTGGCATGGGGCGGGGCCACCCGCTGACATCACCCAGAAGCCCAACCCCTTATGAGGTCACAGGATGGGTAATGACATCATAAGGGGCCGGGCTTCCAGGTGACTTCAGCGGTGGCCCCGCCCCATGCCAATATACGCCACTGCAGAGCACGGACCCGGCATTTGAGTGGGAGAGAGCGATGAGTCAATATGGAAAGAAGAGAAAAGGGAGAAGACAGCGGCAAAAGAGCAGAAGATAGAGGAACGGGCAGAAGATAGAAGACCCCTCAGAAGAAAAAAGGCCCTGTAAAAGAGCAGAAGAAAGAAGAGCCAGAGAGGGGAGAAGATTCCGGAGCTTATTTAATAAACTATTTTAAAAAGCTGTGTAGTGTATTTTTTTGACACTTTTTTTTTAGGTGAATGGGTAGGGGTACGATGTACCCCATACTCATTCACATAGGGTGAGGGGCCGGGATCTGGGGGCCCCCTTGTTAAAGGGGGCTTCCAGATTCTGATAAGCCCCTGCCCACAGACCCTGACAACCAACGGCCAGGGTTGTCAGGAAGAGGCCCTTGTCCTCATCAACATGGGGACAAGGTGCTTTGGGGTGGGGGGCGCAAAGCACCCACCCCCCTATGTTGAGGGCATGCGGCCTGGTATGGTCCGGGGGGGGGGTGCTCGATAGTCCCCACTCCCTTTCCTGGCCTGTCAGGCTGCGTGCTCGGATAAGGGTCTGGTATGGACTTTGAGGGGACCCTATGCCATTTTTTCAGCATGGGGTTCCCCTCAAAATCCATACCAGACAGAAGGGTCTGGTACCTCTTGGGGGACGGGAACCCTACGCTACTTTTTTTCCTTTTTTGCGGGGGTTCCCCTTCAAGATACTCAGCACACAAGTCGCACCGCAAGTCGGATCATCATGATCTGACTTCTGGTGCGACTTCTATTCAAATCAATGCGCTCCCCAAGAGAACCATTGATTTTGAATAGAGGCAGAGAAACGCAGCTGAAAGCTACCGCAGAAAAACGCACATTGACGTCAATGGATAACGCTGATAAAATCGCGTTTTTAACGTGTCTTATTTCCTGGCGTCGGTACCGACATTACAGCTCGTTTTTTTAAACGCTCGTGTGTATGAGGCCTAACAGGTGATGCAACTTTGTTACAGGAGGGCTGAGAAAAACAAACTTAATGCTATTGGCAGACTGCATCATGTATGTACTTTTTTATTTTGCCCATAGTTTCGCACACACTGGCTTTTATCAAATCTTTATGTAGCACCCTCCTAGATAGGTGCTAGAAGAGAATATAGTTTTTGGGTCTTTCTGCCTAACAGGAGGACCATTAGTTATATTTAGAATGCTCTCTGCCTGCCAGGGAGCGGGATCTATTAGTGAGGTCTGCTCATGGTGCTCAGGTGCTGCTCAGCTTGTCTGAATGTTTCACACTGGTCTAATAGGGAGGCACATTGGACAGTGGGATAAAACCTGACAAGTGAGGGCGCAGGGATTGTTACAGCCCTGGCTATTGGCAGAGGTATGTGCCTTGTTGCATGCTGGTGACTGTATAAATACCAAGGGCACATGTGCTCGGGGTCTTCAGCTGGACAGCAGGGTCTTGGGTGGGAAGTGAAGAGACAGACGTGGTCATTCGCATGAGGTATGCAAGGCATCTTGGGTTCTGTGAGGCCTACGCCACAAGGGTCCCAGACTTATCCCCACCTCGCACCTATGCTCGGGCCCGAGCACAGAATGACTCCTGTTCTAAGCTGATCTATAAAGTGGAGACCCCGTACGCACCACCTGGGATAGATGATAGGCAGAAACATCCCAGCTTTCTCGTTTTCAAAGGCTCATTCAGGAAGGTGGCAATGGAATGCGGACACGATTACCCATATGCTCCAAGGAAGATAATGGAGGAGATTGAAAGTAAGAGGGAAGCCTGGTGTGGTGAAGCAGTCTGGAACTTCCTTTATGTCTCCAAGCCGCACCAGAACCCGTCCAGGCCTCAGCTATAGGAAACCTTCCTCTCTACCAAAGAAAATTGGAACCTGGGGCGGTCGATACATATTGATCGAATGGAAGTCAACTGTCCAGACAGGAAAAGCCAAGCTTGGGCCATTAGCATCGTGAGTCCTGAAGGCAAGATTGTGCAAATCCCTCATCCGGATCACTACTATTGAGGCATGCCAAGTTCTTGGTCAAGTTCAAGGACTGTTGTTGCCCAGGGGCTGTTGAGCCTGAAGATGTACTACAATGACATGCTGTTAGTAGGGCTAGAGGCCCTTTCCCAAATCCCCTTCCCTTCTATCCTTGCAAATGAAGGAGGAGACATCAGAAGCTGCTATTGCTTCACCACCTGGGAGAAAACAACTTCTGCCACAGAGGACTTCTATTAAAGCCAGGGCCTGCTACCTGTAGGGGGTAAACCCCTAGTTCATTAGAGACACTTTGCAAAGACATTTTGCCAGAGACACTTTGCGAAGATACTTTGGGCCATTACAGTTGCTAAAGTAATACTGAGAAAAGGACACTTTGCGAAGATTCTTTTGGGCCAGTGTAATGTTGAAGGAAAATTTGTGCGAGTTGCTGCCTTGTGTGAAAAAGGTAGTGGCTCATTGTCTCTTCAGAGGAGGGTGTGCCAGAGAGAAAGGGCTCCCTTGAAGAGTTTCTACAAACACCAGCTGCCCAACAACAGACCAGCTGATGCTAAGGCTCCAGCAATGACAGCATGCCACCAGGAGATTGTGTTGCCTCGGTGCTGCAGAGGGAAGGACAGAGTGAGCATCTCTTAATCCTAACTTATGTGTCTGGGTAGAATAAGAAAGAGTCAGTACCATTGTAATTAAGAGGGACTTTGCCTATTGCTAGTCATGTGGTTCCTGAATGGAAAAAGTACAAAATGTTTAGTCAGTCAGAATAGGATGTTGTTCTGTTTGTAAATTACAGGAACACAACAGGACGACGAGTCAAGAGTTACCCTTATGGGGCTGGATGCATTGGCCATCTCTACATGAATGTTAGTGATAGGGATTGTTCAGGTGAGAAATTTGCTTCTGCGGAGAGGACAGTCTCACTGTAAATATATAAAACACATGGTTGCTATATGCTTGTATCTTTTCCTTGCAGGCCTGCAAGGAGGCTTCATGCCTTGGTGGAGGTTGTTCACAACCAGGGCCGCTGATAAGCCAGTACAACTTGCCCTGTTGTACTGGACCTGACCAGCAGGGGGAGCCCGGCCAATGTGAATGGAGTGTGTGTAGAATACTAAAAAAAAAAAAAAAGTCTTTCTCCAACAGGCAGCATCAGCTTCTGTCTGTCTCAGTCCACAGTAATGTTCTCTGGCTCTCCCAGCCCCTCCTCCTCCCTCCCAGATGAAAGGCAGACGATGGCCAATTGCTGTTTCTGCTTCTTTCCAAAGAACCCCCTCACAGGTGGGTGGTAGCAGAACTGCCTGCAGTCCAGGACACTGCTCTGTAAACTAGAAGTGAGTGAGTGGAGGGGGAGGAGCTAGCAGGCACAGTACAGGAATGGCATGGATCCTCAGGGGAAGGAGGTAATAGACAAAGTGATTTATCATGTGTGACTGATTTACCTATCACACAGCCTGCTGTATATACATCATGGGGACCATGTAGAGATAGAGAAGGAATAGATGGGGACATTGAAGGGGACATAAGGACAGAGCAAGGGAATAAGAGACATAGGGCAGGTTATAGAGTACATGGGGGCAAAACAAGATCAATGAGGCCCCTTGCATGTGGGACAGACTCTGCTTTGCTCAGCAGGGAATCTGTCTGCTGACCGCCCGCTGAGCAGAGCAGGAGGACAACAGGTCCGCATCCCCTCCACTTATGCCAAACAGACAGACACAGCTGACTTCGCTCTATGGGCAGTGTGATATAATCAGACCGCTTGTCAGTTTACACCCGACTGGCACCTGTCCTGATCCGCCCAGACAGAGGGTAATGGTCAGTGTGTTTTTGGAGGATTGGATTGGACATAGGCGGGTATAAACCAGCACAAATCCATTTACAGCTGCCGCTCCATAGAGGAGAATGGAGGGTCTGATCAGGTCTGCCTGAAAAACAGACAGGTGGACCCAATTGGACCATTCATGTGAAAGTGCCTAAAGTTCAATATGATAGATATGAAGAATAATGTATATATATATATACACATTCCAATTGTGCTGTGAAACTTCTGCAGATCCACTGCAAGCTGTTTGCACCAACTTCAGTATACCATCACCAACACAAAGCACACACCATCTGCTTACCAAACAATTTAATTCCTTAAACTCATAAAGTTACATGTACTTGTCATCTGTCAGATATTTACAGCCACTTCACTCAAAAAGTGACAATACATTGCAGCTTTCTCCTAGGAGCGGCCTTTCACCACTCTGCCTGGCCAGGTACCAACCACAGCAACCCAGTGTATGCAAAGGATAAAGCATGCAATATGCACTGCCAGGACATCCTGCGCTGCTTTAGGAAAGTAATGTACTTACAGCAAACTTTAAAGCAACACATTGTTTATTTGTCCCGGTATTGCACTGTAGCATGCTTTATTCTTTGCATTTACAGGGTTTCCTGTGGTTGGTACTGGACCAAGCTACTATACCTGCAGTGTTGCAGTGAAGTGGTTGTAAATATCTAGCAGATGACAAGCGCATGTGACCTCATAATTTTAAGCCGTCAAATTTTTTGGTAAACAAATGGCATGTGCTTTGTCTTGGTGATTGTAAACTGAAGTTGGTGCAAACAGCTTGCAAGGGAATCTGCACAGGTTTATCACAGCACAGTTTTGTTGGGTTTTTTTTTGTGTGAAATGTGTTTTATGCTTATTATTTATTGTACTAGCACTTTGGAATGTACGTATATTAATTATTCTCAATATCTATCACTCTATAGCACTTTATTGTGGTTCACACTTATATGATGGATGTTCTTTCTTTGTTTGCATTTGCTTATGTAAGATATTTTGTTTTATTGCAAACGCTTTTGTAAGAGTGGACTTCTGGGGACTTTGATTTGGGGAAAAATATGTGCAATCTCATGTAAAGAGGAATGCTGATGTAAGGGGGGGGGGGGGCACTAATGTACAGAGGGGATGCTGAGGACTTTGATTTAGGGGGAACTCTGTGGACTATGATGTGAAAGGGCGGCTCTGGTGTAAAGAGGGAAAACTGGAGAATCTGAGGTAAGGAGGGACTCTGGGGACAATGATGTAAGGAGGGAATCTTGGTACCCTGAAACCCTTTTTAATTTTTGGGCTTTTTAAAACTTTTTATTTTATTTTTTTCTGGCTGTAATGCAGTTTGCTAATAGTATGGATAGTTTTAGACTGATTAGTATTTTAAAAGTTTGTATATAGTATTTTTAAATTTTAAAACAGGCAATAAAACCGCTCACCTTTGACTGACAGTTTTATGTGTTTATTAATGCGGCTTGTACCAATAAAAGCATGCTTCATTCAAGAGGGAAAAAAAGTTACCAGCACGTTGATCACAGAAGCTTTTAAACACTTTTATTGACCTTAAATCAGTGCAGTTCTGCTTTGAGCTCCGTGAAATTAGTAAAACCTGCACTTTGTTTCAAGGCGGGTCTAGAGAGGGGCTGAAGGAAGGACCAGGGGTGGGGCTGAAGGGGGCCCCATGAGGTAGGCTGTACGGGGCCCCATGATTTCTATCAGCGGCCCTGTTCACGACCCATCTCTATATATGTGTAAAAATGTTATTTGTAGTATGGTTAGACAGGGTGTTCAACCATTCTCCCTGTCAAGCAGTCTTTGTTTGGCGTGGGGTGCACTAATATAATGCACTTGGTAGATATTTTTTTTTAAAACGTGTAAATATCTTTGTGCGGCAGATGTTTATATTTTTTTCACTTAAATTATTGTGACTACCAGCCACCTATGGGGTATGCCCCATAGCCTTGTACATATGTTACTTCTCTTTTCCAAGTTTGTGGGAGACTCCTGGTAAATTTTTGTACAGGTATTTTTGTAGGGGCGGATACCCAAAGGTAGGGAGTGGATGTAGCACCCACCTAGGTAGGTGCCAATAGAGAGTGTAGTTTTGGGGTCTTCCTGCCTAACAGGAGGACCAGGAAGCAGGATCTATTAGTGAGGTCTGCTTAGGTGTAGCTCAGCTTGTCTGAATGTTTCACACTGGTCCGATAGGGAGACACATTGGACAGTAGGAGAAAACCTGACAAGTGAAGGCACAGGGATTGTTACAGCCCTGGCTATTGGCAGAGGTATGTGCCTCGTTGCATGCTGGTGATTGTATAAATACCAAGGGCACATGTGCTTGGGGTCTTCAGCTGGACAGCGGGGTCCTGGGTGGGAAGGGATGGCTGCCCCTCCTCTGTAGAAGTTGCCATGCAGCCTGGGGTAGTCGACCTGAAAGTCAGAGAGAAGCTGAACCTAGAGGGCCTGCAGAGCTGACAGGAAGGGAGACATCAGGAAGGATTTGATTCTGCCTACTGTGAGTATAGATCTGTGTCATGGGGCCTGTACTGTGAGGGCCATCCCTTCAGCTAGAAGGGTCTGTGGATGGGTGGGCAGTCAAGAGGATGCTAGATAGTGTCCTGAAAATAAGGTAGTTGCATCAAGTCTGCTGCTAGAGAGAGCAAGAAGACGAAATTCTTCCATACAAGTGGCAGTATGGTTAACGTAGTGTGTCTGCTTCCACAAGTAGTCATCCTGATGAAGCTGGGGCCTCCCAGTGAAACGCATTGACGTCATGCTCCTGCGCGTCTGACGTTGTCCTGTGCAATCCCTCTACCTCCATCGTGGCTGGACTCCATAGCACGCCTTACTAGAGTGACTTTTCAAACTACTTGCATGTGTTCAGCGTCTGACCGACTATCTCACTCAGCCCTGTGACTCTCTGTAGCCGCCATGTGCAGCAGCCTGAATTCCATCATATCCCTGGTAACAGGATTATGCCGAGGCTTTGAGCTTGCGTGCCTGGGAGCGGTCATAGCATCTAGCGTCAGCTCAGTACAGCCACACTGTGTAATGCCTGAAGCAGGGTTACTGACTCCCCATATGTGACAGGCTGCTGAGCTCTTATCA
Organism: Glandirana rugosa; assembly: GCA_018402905.1. NCBI lineage: Eukaryota > Metazoa > Chordata > Amphibia > Anura > Ranidae > Glandirana > Glandirana rugosa. The sequence continues at coordinate 441,253 of BLSH010052344.1, read as the reverse complement.
GGCTGAACCACACAGTTGTAAACTTGGGATCAACACTACTGCAGCTTAACCTTTTCTCCAGTGATCTACAGCATCGTGACGTACACGTAAATACAACCCACCACTTTTATATGTATTGCATGGAATTTTGCTTCTCTGAGGATTATATATGCTGTTGAGGATCTGTGATATCTGCCTGCATATGAAGGCATTTACTAGCTGACTTCAATCGTGTACATCTGGTCTGCTTTGTGTGGTTTGTTGACCCTACTGGATGAACTGAATAAGTGATTACATTTCAAATAGTGCAAATTGCATCATACCAATCCTTAAATATTTCAATCAAGAATAATAAATATAAATTCTGACAAATGAATCAATGAGTGTTCATAAAAGGTGATAAAAAATAAGTGCAAAAAATGAGTCGCAAAAAAAAAGTCCAGCTCCGTTGGTATTCTTTAAGATTTCACCACCAAATAACATGCAAATCCTCCAGTGAGAGTAGTATGACGGATCAGCTTGTCTGTGTGGTTGCCTGGGGATATATGGAATCTCAAGGGTGTGTGTATACCGTCCGTCCCGGCCGTAAGCGTTATGCGGGAGGAAGAGAGGGAATCAAATAGTGTAATTCCGTTTAAACACTTTTATTAAAAAGTGAAATGAGTACTCACAAACATCTGTAAAATCATTGCATAAAATCAGTTATTGCCAGCAGAACAACAGTGTCCGTATCGCCCGTCCTTCCGGGATCATGTAAGGCGTGGTGACATTAACGCGTGGCTCTGCCCTACATGTTTCGTCATATGTGACATCTTCCTTCTTTGCCGCCAGTTCCTGCAGAATCTTCTCTCTACTGCAGGAACTGGCGGCAGAATTAAATGGAATTACACTATTGGATTCCCTCTCTTCCTCCCGCATAACACCTACAACCGGGACCGGACGGTATACACACACCCTTGAGATTGCATATATCCCCAGGCAACCACACAGACAAGCTGATCCGTCATACCCCGCAGAGGGTTATACCTGCTTGCTCTAGTGACCTTACTAGCGATAGTAGGTCCATTATAGCCGGTAAGGGTGCCAATTTTATACTACTCTCACTGGAGGATCTGCATGTTATTTGGTGGTGGAATCTTGAGGAATACCAGCGTAGCTGGACTTGTACTCTGATTTTCTTCATTGTTCTTTTTTTTGAGACTCATTTTTTAAACTATCACGGTTTTTAGCATCTTTTATGAACACTCATTGATTAATTTGTCAGAATTTATATTTATTATTTTGATTGAAATATTTAAGGATTGTTATGATGCAATTTGCACTATTTGAAATGTAATCATTTATTCACTAGGGAGTTCATCCAGCATGACATTTTTTATCAACTTACTGTATATGCTGTGATTATATTACATGGTTTGTCGCTGCTATTAGACACACAGAGCACTTTAGCGCTGTATCTACCTATTTACTTAATAATTGTTGACCCTACTGCCACGTGGATTTTGGTCTGGCATATGCTTCTACTTTTAGTCCCTTTACCACGGTGGGGATGGTCCAGTCACCCACATACTTTGTGAGGATTATTAGGATTTATAGAGACTGACAATATTTGACCGCATGTGGGCACATTGTTGCACATATAGTCCTACTATTACACAATGTTTTATATGGTGATGATTTCACTATATGATCATTGCTATTGAACATATGGTGCATGCCATCTACCTTTCTGATATCTATACCTCTTTGGATATGCAAATTTTCGGGTGAATGCACGGATGATGTCATTACCGTAATTTGGTTTTATACAACATTGTCTGTCTTAGATGGTGAAAGGGTTTTTATTCCAATTTGTTTAGTCTTTTCTTTCTTTTTTGCAATAATTCAATAAATATACATTTTTTTTGTATTGTCATATATTGCATATGTGTTCATTTATTAATTTAGGCACTATGCCCCACAGGCTCCCTTTAGTGGCGCTTTGAACTACGCTCTTACTAGTTTGGTTCTTTTTTGTATATGCTTCCACAATTATCCAAGTGAAAGTTGTCCTTATCTACTGTGAATAGTTCAATTGGAGTATCCCAATATTCCCTTCTCCCATCCAAGTTCCACAATAAATATCAAAAAACCCAAATACCCTGGACTGTTTGAGTAGCAAGCAAACCGGATTAAGGGGGGATTATGTGAAAAACCCAGAGCAACTGTCTGCAGGTAATCAGAGGGAGGCCTAAGGAGTCAACACACAAGTCCTATGGGGACAGTGCTACACTTATAGCAGATTAAACAAAATGCTCCTAATTCAGCTGATGACAAAACTGAAAATTGTACCATACTTACCATAATTTTCCTTTCCTGGTGCCTATCCATGGCAGCATACAGATGATAGAGCTCCACCTCGACTCCTGCCTCAGGACTAGTGAATTGCATAAAAGAAAGACATAACCCCTCTTTCAGCATTCTCTGTAAATATATACCAAGGGTGGGAGCATATGCTGCCATCGATAGGCACCAGGAAAGGAAAATTACGGTAAGTACGATACAATTTTCCATTTTCCTGGCATCTCCATGGCAGCATACAGATGATAAATAACTAGCTCACAAGGGTGCGTTGATGCTAACAAAAACGTATTTACTTAGACAATGATACAGCCACATGGATTGTCCTCCTTTCAAACTCCACAGTCACCAGGGCTCCTGGATCAATACGGCAGTGCTTGAAAAATGTGTGACGAGAAAACCAAGTGGTGGCCTTGCAAACTGTTTCCAAGGAAACATTCGCCCTCACTGCCCATGAAGCTGTCTCAGCAAATGTGTGTATGTATGTGTGTTTGTTTTTGTATGTGCATGTATGTATGTGTGTGTGTGTGTGTGTGTGTGTGTATGTGTTGGTGTGTATGCGCATGCACAGAGGACCAGCCAGACACAGAAGCTGGGATAAAAGAACAAAGAAAGCAAAGCAAAACAATGAACAAGAAAAAAAAAAGGACAGAGAAAACCTGAAAAAGAGAGAGAAAAAAAAAAAGTATAAACAGTCCTTTTGTATAACCCACAGCATACACCAGATCAGGTAGGCTGCCTGCAGTCCTGTGAGGAAGCTGTGCAAAACCCCAAAAGATCCACAGAAGGGGCTCCCAGTCTTATTAGCGCTGTTAGCAGCCCAAGAACAGGGACTGCACATGGGAGAGATTGGACCCCACAGAAGCTGCTTAAAGCAGAGGTAAGGACATACTGCTACTCATCACCAGTCAAGAGTAAGTGAGGAAAAAAAAAATGCTGGGGGAGGGGTAATGTCTTTCTTTTATGCTATTCACTAGTCCTGAAGGAGGAGACAAGGCAGAGATCTATCATCTGTATGCTGCCATGGAGCTGCCAGGAAAATGTGTTCAGACAATCCTAACAGGAAACAGTCCTGCACTGGGTCTCCTATTCTTAAAAAAAAAAAAACATAAGCTGAATGGTTACAAATAGTTGGGCAATGTCAGGAACCTTCTTTTGCCCTGCAGAGCAATCAAGCTGCAATGTCTATCCCTGTGCGCGGGGTGCGCGCCGGCATTGGTACCAGAGCGGCCTATTTAAACGGGCAGCACTAGGGTGCAAGTGCTGTCCGTTCTACAGCGTTCAGTGCACCTGAGAGATTGTCCTCTATCCTGAGTTTCTGAGAACCAGATTGTCTGCTGTCTGCACCGACATCTGCTTGCCCACGACCACTCTTTTGGATTATCCCTTGTACCTCTGCTGCCAGCCCGCTGCCGACCTTGCCTGTTTCTGACCACCCTGTGCCTGCTCCTTCTGTACTGTATTTGCCAGCCAGTTGCACGAGTCTTCATTGGACATCACACATCATCATCAGTGGACCAGTCCAGCCCTCGTGTCCCCCTGCACTCCTGAACTCCCTGTCTATTCTACCAGGGGTTCGTGAATCAGGGCCGTAAGAGTGGTTGCTCCCTGCATAAGAAAAATACAAAAAAGAGAGGGGCGCACCGGCCTTATGCAATACCATAAGACCATTTATTACAAATTAAAATGAAGCATAAAATATACTCACAAACGGAGCAATAAAAAAGGCATGTAAGTCATAGAAAGTGACTTCAGTCTATCTCCACCACAGCTGGGGGGGATCCAGACAGCATCCTAAGCAAGGCTAACGTGTTTCCAGGGCGAACCCTCTTCTTCAGAGGCTAGCGATCAAATGAGCTGTCCTTCTTAAATACCTGAATGTAAGTGACTCAGATCCCTCCCTCCTCTAAGGGGCGAGGCATTGGGAGGAGGAGGAGGAGGGGGAGAACCCAGCCACCTCCAATGGTAGATAGATGCTGATATGATACACCCACCTACCACTGAACACCCACAATCAGGTACATAACTAATAGTGATAATAATAAAAAAATATAAAATATAATAATAATAATAAATAATAATAGTGAACGTACGAGAAATCAATCCTTTATTTCTGTACATATAGATATGCATATACATACACATACATACATGCACATGTGCCGCTCCGGACTGCCACCAGCTAGACATCGGGAAAGTTTAAGGCACTAATGCATGTCACACCATTGTAGCCAGCAAAGGTCGGCCAAAATCAAAATCAAAACATAAATATAAATACAGATAAATATACATTAGCATACCTTCGTAGATAACCGCAAATCATAATGCGGTATGGTGTTTGCCATCCTCGTCAGGTCCAATCACCTGTTCAGGGCAGGAGCAGTGAGTGTGCCTAGGGTAAAAGCTGGCGTCCACACACTTGTGGAACGCAAGCCAGCTCGGTGACCCGGAGATGGAAACGGAGGAGTACTCAAGACTGTTCTCTCTGGGTCATCCCCAGCCTATAGCGGCGGTCCGATGCCATACAGGAGGAGGGGATGACAACGGAGGGACAGGACACACCCCCATCCGACACTCAGACCAATAACACTGAGCGCCGCAAGCTGCCTACTTCACAGACCTTTGCTGACACAGGGGGAGCCGCGCGGCACACATACATAGATGTGGAAGGACAGCCATTCATATTAAGTCCTAAACCGGACTTCTCACTATATTTTAAAAACATGAAACTCTTAGTAGCCATACAGGGAGAGAACACACAATGACCTTGTATAATTATTAGAATATAAAATATATAGAGCAGCACATGTACATGTATGTATATGCATATCTATATGTACAGAATGTACATACATGTACATGTATGTATGTGTATGTATATGCATATCTATATGTACAGAAATGAAGGATTGATTTCTCGTACTTTCACTATTATTATTTATTATTATTTTTTTTATTATTATCACTATTAGTTATGTACCTGATTGTGGGTGTTCAGTACTAGGTGGGTGTATCATATGAGCATCTATCTACCATTGGAGGTGGCTGGGTTCTCCCCCTCCTCCTCCCAATGCCTCGCCCCTTAGAGGAGGGAGGGATCTGAGTCACTTACATTCAGCTATTTAAGAAGGACAGCTCATTTGATCGCTAGCCTCTGAAGAAGAGGGTTCGCCCTGGAAACACGTTAGCCTTGCTTAGGATGCCGTCTGGATCCCCCCCAGCTGTGGTGGAGATAGATTGAAGTCACTGTCTATGACTTACATGCCTTTTTTATTGCTCCGTTTGTGAGTATATTTTATGCTTCATTTTAATTTGTAATAAATGGTCTTATGGTATTGCACAAGGTCGGTGCGCCCCTCTCTTTTTTGTATTTTTCTTTAGTTCTATTCGGATTCCCATGGTCCTGAGGAGGGCAGCAAGACCATCTAGTGCATAGAGAGTGGAACATTTATAAAAGATTGTGTTCCTGGTCAGGCCACCACTATTGGTTGATATACCCGAGCGCAGGAGTTGTGTGATGTTTTCTCAAAGTTTGTACATGTGGATCCTCCTAGCAGCTGGTTTTTATTGACCTTTATTGACCTTTCTTGGCATATGGAACTATCTCTTTGAAATACTGACCATTGTGGAGCTATGGTGTTATCCATTGAAGAACGTCAACTGAGGAGGGCCTCATTAGCCAAAGGCTTCTTGAACAGTATTGACCTACATGAGGACCACCCAGTGTCTGTGACCAGTGACAGTAATAATGAACCCAGCCGGGAGGACAGTATGGTGTCAGCATTTTATAAACTGAAACATTTATTGGAAAAAGAGATGCTCCAGTGGTGGGACATTACACTACTGGGGAAATATATAGATGTCGGGAGAATCCCTAGAGGTCTTAGAATCACTAAAATCTGTGATTTTTTTAGATGAGGATCTCAGAAATGAATGGGTAGAGGGTATGCGGGCCTATAACATTTCATGCTCAAAATCATTACTACACAAAGGGAGAGGAATCTTGAAAATATTAGTTCTGAGATCACCACCCTTCAAGCTGAATTGGCTGCATTTACTGATATAGAATATTTTGATAGGTGGGATACTTCGGTCAATGAACAGATGGTGGACTATGAAACAAATCTTATAACCAAAAAATCCACCAAATTTGAAAGGGATAGGTTAGATTACCTGGAAGGAAGGGAATTTAACTGGAAAAAAGAAGCAACCAAAAATACATCCCCCCACTCCGGAACCTTTCCATGGGGAGAATGAAAGGGATCATACTACCAGCCATAGGGTTTTGGCCAGAAATATGAATTTCAATATAAACAACCAACATAAAAATCAACATAAAAATAGAAATGGGCCTAGACACCTTAGAAGCGGTCATCAAGTAGAGAGGAACCCCAGGAAAAATTGGTATGGCCCTGGAAAGGGCTTCCATAAGAAAGGCCAGAAACCTTTAAATCAATTGCCTAATGGCCCAAAGAGGCAGGGGTCGTCTCTACAACATCTGAGCCCTGTAGACAGCCTAGAGTCGAATGGCCAGCCAGGGTCCATTAAAAAAGCTCATTCAGATATGAGCTTGTTGCACAGGGATTCCTCTGGCACTATGGTAGGCAAGCAGCATTCAAGCCCTCTGACTAGCGGGACAGGACCTCCATCCACAGCTCAGAGAGTTGATACCGTTGGTCAGGTGGAAGTAACTGTTGTTGCAGATCAGCCTCTGGGGAGTGAGGATGTAGGTAAGACTTCTTTATCCGGGAATCCGGTCAGTCGAACCCGCAGCAAAAAACGCAGCCCCACTAAAGGGCAATATAGAGCCAGTGGTGAGAAATCGTACCACCTCCAGAACCTCACCACTGGTTACAAGGAAAAGGGGAAATCCACAAGACGAGGTAGGAGGGGAGGTAGGAAACATAAAAGAGGGTGAAAGAACTAGAGTCCCACTCGATGATAAAGATTTTTAATCTTTCCAATTCAGTATTTTCTGATGTGGAACTAAATCTCCTTAGAAAAGGACCTAATTTTGTTCCAGAGACCCCGCCTAATACATTTGAGTTATTTGTGGATTTAAATAAATTTGTACGCAATCTCACAGTAAAACGGTATTTTGCTATGAAGGAGAATGAACCGTACGAGATAGGCGATATGGGAACCCCTTCACCTGAGGATTCCGTAGACTCAGATATGTTAAAAATTTTGGAAGAACTATACAGTGAGGGGATGGGAGAAGATAGAGACATGTCAACATGCCCCTTCCTCTAGGCCGAGGTCCTACAGACAAAATTTAGGCCAAAATCGTTGTTCTACCCGTATTGGTCCAAGGGAAATTTTATCCCTACTTTCTATGAACTGGTATGGGAAGAGCTGAAATCCTTATGTAGTGGGAGAAAGTCAAATCACCGTGATAAGGAAATCAATGGCCCTCTGGTTTCTCTGAAAAACAAACCTGAGATTATTATCAGGAAGGCCGATAAAGGGGGGAATCTGGTTATCCAAGACAAAGATACTTACATCCAGGAGGCAGAGAGACTCATAGGCGATAGAGACACCTATATTAGGCTTCCATGTGACCCTACCAGCAGATACATGGAGCATCTCAAACTTCTTTTGGAAGGGGCACTAAAGGCGGGCGTCATTAATAAAGATGAATTTCTCTTCCTGTATTCAAGACACCCACTTGTGCCTCATTTTTACCATATTCCAAAAGTCCATAAGGACCCCATCAACCCTCCAGGAAGACCGATCATCGCAGGTGTTGATAGCCTTACCAGTAATTTGGGAAGTTTTGTGGATCACTTTCTGCAAGATATCGTGATGTCTTTACCCTCATTTATTAAAGATTCAGGGCATATCCTGGAGGTCTTATCCTCCTATTCCTGGCAGGAAGGCTACAGATGGTTATCACTTGATGTGGTCTCTCTCTACACTTCAATAGAGCATCAGTTTGGACTGCAGGCACTTCAGCATTAACTCATAACCGGTCAGAATTTCCATCATGCCCAGGCCCGATTCATTTGTGATAGCGTAGAATTTATGCTTACTCACAATTATTTTAGTTTTCTGGGCCAATTTTTTAGACAGATAAAGGGCACAGCCATGGGGGCCAGGTTTGTTCCGAGTTATGCAAATCTATTCATGGGTTTTTGGGAATCCAAATACATCTGGACTAATAACCCGTTCGGAGCAAACCTGGTCCTCCATGCCAGATATATAGATGACATCATTATTATCTGGAATGGCTCTGATGATGAATTGAATGGGTTCCTTTCCCATTGTTCCAATAACCCTTTTGGCATCTCTTTCACTCACGTTATAGACCATGAGTGTTTGGTGTTTCTCAATTTAGAGCTTCGGGTGGATAAGGAAAATCAAATTTTCTCCAAGACTCACATAAAACCCACAGCAGGGAATTCATATCTGCATGCTAGAAGCCACCACCATCCGAGATGGATCAAAAATGTACCCTTTGGGCAATTCTGCAGGTTAAAACGCACCTGCACCAGAAAGTGTGACTATGAAGAGCTTAGCGTGTCCCTCAAAGATAAGTTTAGAGAAAAGGGTTATGATGATGACCTGTTGTATCAAGCCTACTCTAAGTATTTGACTTTGTATGATGAAGAACCAGCTGTGGCAAGGGGTGCCTCTAATAAGCCAATCGAACCTCAGGGGGGGACCATCAGATTTTGTACCAGGTATAACAACAAGGCATCATCAATCCAAAACATCTTTAGATGTAATTGGAAGATCTTGAGACAGGACCCATTTTTGGCTAAAACCCTCCCTCCTCACCCTAATGTAATATTTAGGAAACCAAAAGATCTGAGGAGCATTCTAGCACCCCGCCGGGTGAAAAGGGAGAGGAAGCAGTTGACTAGTCCCTGGTCTACCCTTTTTGACCAGAAGGGTAGTTATCGGTGTGGGGAATTGTGCAAACTGCTGCTTCATGATTCATCGGAAAAAGGAAATAATAGCTAGGAGTGGAAAGACCTTCAAGATCAGTTCATCAACTGTGGTACTCCACTTGTCATCTATGGCCTGCTTTGCCCCTGCGGTCTTTTGTACGTTGGGCGTACAACACACCCCTTGAGGGTAAGAATGAATGAACACAGAAGCAGTATCTCCACCCTCAAAGACAATTATTCCGTCCCCCGTCATTTCACAGAGAAACATGAGGGCAGTCTATTAGGTTTGAAAGTATTTGGGATTGAGGCTATGAGTAATAATATGGATGATGGGAGTAAGTATCGTAGATTGTGCAACAGTGAGGCATTTTGGATTTTCACGCTTGATTCTATAAGTCCTAGGGGCTTGAACGAGGAGATTGAATTACATTCTGTCCTTTAATGGTCTGACAACCCGTCCCCTCGTCCCCATGGTTGCACATAGCCCCCGGTGTCTCCATTCTCCTGGAGAGGGTGAGGTCTGATAGCTAGTCCAGGGTCCACGTCACCTTTAGGCTCCCAGTCTTGTACCCTTTTTCCCTCCCCTCACCCCTCTCTGCTGTTGTCAAGTGGATGTCATACGCTTAATGCCCCCGTATGGCCTTACCATTTTTATGAGATATCCTTGCCATTTAATAGCTTGTCTGCTCTCCCCAATTTTTAATATTAGACCCGTTTAGCAAAGCTTCTATTCCTGTTATTGAATTGTAAGCCTCTGTCATACATGGGTTTATGTGGCCTCGCTATCATCATGAGCCCCTTTGATGTTTCCTTTTTTTTTTTTTTAACGTGATTATTGTGGCTACTTATTCTGTCACTAAATATTCATGGTAGTATTTTATTCCTTGGTTCATTATGAGATCATCATATGATCATATACGGTTCTTTGGCCATGATGATATGATACAATGTATACCTTTTGTTCACCTTTGGGGTGGATATACAAGGCCTGTGCATACACATGTATAGGCTTTGTTATCTTTATGATTCATATATTATATATTTTATATTCTAATAATTATATAAGGTCATTGTGCGTTCTCTCCCTGTATGGCTAGTAAGAGTTTCAGGTTTTTATGTAGTGAGAAATCCGGTTTAGGACTTAATATGAACGGCTATCCTTCCACATCTATGTATGTGTGCCGCGCGGCTCCCCCTGTGTCAGCAAAGGTCCGTGAAGTAGGCAGCTTGCGGCGCTCAGTGTTATTGGTCTGAGCGTTGGATGGGGGTGTGTCCCGTCCCTCCGTTGTCATCCCCTCCTCCTGTATGGCATCGGACCGCCGCTATAGGCTGGGGATGACCCGGAGAGGAAAGTCTTGAGTACTCCTCCGTTTCCATCTCCGGGTCACCGAGCTGGCTTGCGTTCCACAAGTGTGTGGATGCCAGCTTTTACCCTAGGCACACTCACTGCTCCTGCCCTGAACAGGTGATTGGACCTGATGAGGATGGCAAACACCATACCGCATTATGATTTGCGGTTATCTACAAAGGTATGCTATTAATGTATATTTATCTGTATTTATATTTATGTTTTTATTTTGATTTTGGCCGACCTTTGCTGGCTACAATGGTGTGACATGCATTAGTGCCTTATACTTCCCCGATGTCTAGCTGGTGGCAGTCCGGAGCGGCACATGTACATGTATGTATGTGTATGTATATGCATATCTATATGTACAGAAATGAAGAATTGATTTCTCGTACGTTCATTATTATTATATTTTATATTTTTTTATTATTATCACTATTAGTTATGTACCTGATTGTGGGTGTTCAGTGGTAGGTGGGTATATCATATGAGCATCTATCTACCATTGGAGGTGGCTGGGTTCTCCCCCTCCTCCTCCCAATGCCTCGCCCCTTAGAGGAGGGAGGGATCTGAGTCACTTACATTCAGGTATTTAAGAAGGACAGCTCATTTGATCGCTAGGCTCTGAAGAAGAGGGTTCGCCCTGGAAACGCGTTAGCCTTGCGTAGGATGCCGTCTGGATCCCCCCCAGCTGTGGTGGAGATAGATTGAAGTCACTGTCTATGACTTACATGCCTTTTTTATTGCTCCGCTTGTGAGTATATTTTATGCTTCATTTTAATTTGTAATAAATGGTCTTATGGTATTGCACAAGGTCGGTGCGCCCCTCTATTTTTTCTTTATATCTATTCGGATGGAAGACCATCTAGTGCATAGAGAGTGGAACATTTATAAAGGATTGTGTTCCTGGTCAGGCCACCACTATTGGTTAATATATCCGAGCACAGGAGTTGTGTGATGTTTGCTCCATGCATAAGACGCTCCACCTCCAGGAGCGTGACAGTAATGGACAGCCATGTCTGAGTCTGCGCAGGGAGTACCCTCGGCCATGGAGGACCTGTGTGCCCATTTAGCAGGTCTCACGCAAGCTGTCAAGAACTTACAGGAGGGTTACATCCGCCTGGAAGAGCGGTTACAAGAACTTACGGCCCCCACTGCATCAGGGACAGGGCAGACCCCGGCTCGCACCATTGTGGCCCTTCCTTCGGAACCTAAGGTCCCTCTGCCAGATAAGTTTGAGGGTGATCGTAGCAAGTTCCAAGCCTTCCGCAACCCCTGTGAACTCTATTTTGGTCTACAGCCCCGCACCTTCTCCCTAGAAGCTACGAAGGTGGGATTGGTTATCTCCTTACTGCAGGGTGAACCCCAGGCGTGGGCTCACCAGCTGTGAGAATGGGCACCGGAATTCGCCACCCTGGCCCTGTTCTTTGATGCAATGGTCCGCTTGTATCAGGACCCGCCCCTGATTAAGCTGCTTTGCATGCCTTGCAGCAAGGCCGCCGCACGGCAGAAGATTATGTTGCAGAAATCCGGTGTTGGAGTGCAGACATGGTCTGGAATGACGCAGCTCTCTGCTACCAGTTTCGCTTAGGCCTGTCAGAGTCCCTCAAGGATGAGTTGACCCGTGTGGGGGTGCCCCACACCCTAGAAGCCCTTATCAATTTAGCAATTCAAATTGACCGGTGCCTCAGGGAGCGCAGAGCTGAGAAGTCCCCGGCTCCTCGCGTCTGACGTGGATGATGCCCCGTGTGCCCAGCTATCCAAGCTACCCACACCCTGCTGCCTCTGCATCCGCTGCTCCTGTTCCTCTGGATTCCCCCGAGCCGATGCAGATAGAGCTTATCCGCCCATCCCTTACACCCAAGGAGAAGCAATGTCACTGAGCCCTCAATCTGTGCCTGTACTGTGGGAGCCGGGGCACATGGTGAGATCTTGTCCTGCCAAGTTTGGGAAGTGTCCCGTGAAAGAGGTAAAAGAAGAGCCTCCTGCTTTCAGTAACACTTCTCACCTTACTCTCCTCATTGCCTTACAGCTTCCTGGAGGGAATATCTTGGCTCCGGCAATCGTTGACTCCAGAGCATGTAGCTGTTTCGTGGATCAGGCCTTCTCTACACAACATCAGATCCCTCTACGTCCTAAGGATCATAAGATCATTATCCGCCTAGTGGATGGAACCACAATAAAATCTGGCATCGTCACCCACGAGACTTCCCTTGCCTGCTGTGATGGCCGACGGCCACCAGGAGCTACTCATTTTGGATGCCATCGCATCCCCTCTTTTCCCTATTATCCTTGGCCTCTCATGGCTCTGAGCTCATAGCCCATACATTAACTGGATCTCCAGGGAAATTCAATTTACGTGCAATTACTGTGCCCAGCACTGCCTATCTCAACCCATCGAGGCTGGCCCCACTCTATTAAGCTTGGACTCTGATTCTGATCCTGAGGTCCGCCAAGCGGTCCCCTCTGTTTATCACGACTTTTTGGACGTGTTCAGTAAGAAGGGAGCTGAGAAACTTCCCCCACACCGGCCTTACAACTGCCCGATAGAACTCTTACCTGGAGCAGAGGTACCATTTGGCCAGATTTACCCCCTGTCAGAGCTGGAACTATTGGCCCTCAAGGCCTATCTGGACGATAACCTAGAGAAGAGATTCATCCAGCCTTCCACATCTCCCACGGGTGCCGGGATTTTCTTTGTTGAAAAAAAAAATCATACATTGAGACCCTGTATTGATTATCGAGAACTAAATAAGAAAACGGGCACAAACCGCTACCCTCTACTGTTGGTTCCAGAACTGTTTCAGAGATTGAGTTCTGCTACATTCTTTACCAAGTTGGATCTCTGTTGGGCATATAACCTCATCCGTGTTCGGGAAGGCGATGAGTGGAAGACCGCTTTCTGAACCTGTTTCTGGCATTTTGAATATTTCGTCATGCCCTTTGGACTTTGTAACGCCCCAGCAACATTCCAACATCTCATTAATTATGTTTTTCGAGACTACCTAGACTTATTTGTCATCATATATCTTGGCGATATACTGATCTTCTCTTTATCCCTGGAGGAACACCGTGGGCACGTCCGCAGAGTGTTAAGTAGGCTTCGGCAGCATGGACTGTATGCCAAAGCGGAAAAGTGCGCTTTTGAGCGTTCCAGCATTCAGTTTCTTGGGTTGGTCATTTCGGTCACTGGCATTATCATGGACCAACAGAAGGTTTCTGGTATCCTGGATTGGCCAACGCCAGTGGATAAAAAAAGGGGTCCAACGCTTTGTGGGATTCTCCAACTTCTATCGGAAGTTCATAAAGGATTCTCTGCTATTATTTCTCTTATCACTCAACTCACTAAGCAGAATTTGCGGCTTCAATGGACCACAGAGGCCCAAATGGCCTTCCAGACCTTGAAAAGACTCTTCACCTCAGCGTTAGTTCTGAAGCATCTAGATCCCACTCTGCCCTATGTCCTAGACGTAGATGCTTCCGAGACCGCTGTAGGAGCTGTCTTATCCCAAAAGCGAGGTTCCAAAGCTCTACTCCATCTTATAGCGTTCTTTTCTCGCAAACTCTCTTCTCCTGAAAAGAACTATGATGTAGAACAGGGATATCCAATTAGCGGACCTCCAGCTGTTGCAAAACTACAAGTCCCATCATGCCTCTGGGTGTCATGCTTGTGGCTGTCAGAGTCTTGCTATGTCTCATGGGACTTGTAGTTCTGCAACATCTGGAGGTCCGCTAATCGCATAGCCCTGATGTAAGAGATAGAGAACTGTTGGCCATCAAGTCGGCCCTGGAAGAATGGCGATACCTTTTGGAAGGAGCTTTGCGCCCCATATTGATCTACAGTGATCATAAAAATGTAGAATATCTAAGAACAGCTAGAAGAGTGAAACCCCGTCAGGCCTGCTGGCCTTTTTTTCTTCTCCCGATTCCTTTTTCATATGACCTACAGGCCTGGGTCGAAGAATGTGAAACCTGATACCTTATCTTGGATGTTCTGTGAGTCTGGAGTGTCTGCTTCCCCGGATACCATCCTTCTTCCAAGGAATTTACTTCTGTCCCAAGAAGACCTGTTGTCTCAAATCAGGGGAACTATCGCCAGTTCCTCTGGGCCACCTGATCCCAGATTAGTGACAAATGATGGGCTGTGGTGGCACGGCAATCAGCTTTTCATCCCCAAAAAGCAACGCCTAACCGTACTCCAAATCTGCCATGACCATAAACTGGTCGGACATTTCGGCGCGCGTAAGACTTCTGAGCTACTTTTACACTCCTTTTGGTGGCCGTCAGTGGGCGAAGATTGCCATAAATACGTCAATTCCTGTTCTACATGTGCTCACAATAAAACCTGTAAAGCCAGAGCCTGGGGCTTATTAAACCCATTGCCAGTACCTGAAAGGCCCTGGTCCAGGATTTCAATGGACTTTATCGTGGAGTTGCCACCAGCCGAAGGACATAACACTATCTTCGTCGTTGTGGATCGTTTGACAAAGATGGCACATTTTCTCCCTATGAGGGGCACACCCCCCCCGCTGCTGAAACAGCAGAGATCTTTATTAAGGAGATAGTCCGCCTTCACGGACTACCCACCAGCATAGTTTCGGACCGAGGAGTCCAATTCACCTCCCGGTTCTGGAAAGCACTCTGCTCGTCTCTGGATATTGAGTTGGCCTTTTCAACTGCTTACCACCCTCAAACAAATGGTCAAACTGAACGGACAAATCAGACCCTGGAGCAGTATCTCCGTTGTTTCTCATGCTTCTCACAGACTGACTGGGTCACACTACTACCACTGGCAGAATTTGCCTATAACACAGTTTATTCCGCAACTAAACAGTCCCCATTCTGGGCGAACTATGGGTTCCATCCTACATTTTTACCTAGCCTGACTTCTGAAACCTCGGTACCAGCTGTTCTAGAAAATTCCTGGAGGAAAATCAGATTATTACAGGAAACACTATCTAAAACTCAGGAGCACAATAAGGATGCGTATGACAAGAAGAGGCATGGGGAATTGGATCTCCAAACAGGTGACCTAGTCTGGCTTGCCACAAGGAACCTAAAATTGACTTGTCCTTCAAGGAAGCTGGGGCCTAGTTTCATTGGCCCATTCCCTGTAAAAAGGAAAATCAACCGGGTGGCATACGAACTTGATCTGCCCTCTACTTTACGGATCCATCCGGTGTTTCATGTCACCCTGCTGAAACCTGTAGTCACTGATCCCTTTCCAGGACTGTCAACTCCTCCACCAGAACCAGTTCTAGTAGATGGGCAGGAGGAGTTTGAAATCGAAGCCATCTTGGCATACAGGAGGGGTTGCTCCCTACAGTACCTAGTCAAGCGCACCTCAGAAATTATCCTCTATCCTGATTTCCTGTGACCCGGCTTACCCTGAACCAGATTGTCTGCTCCCTGCACCAACCTCTGCTTGCCCATGCCCACTCTTTCGGATTATCCCTTGTGCCTCTGCTGCCGACCTTTCCTGTTTCTGACCACCCTAGGCCTGCTCCTTCTGTTACTGTATTTACCAACCAGTTGCCGACCCAGCCTGTAACACCGACTTCCATTAGCACGAGTCTTCATTTGATATCGCACATCATCATCATCAGTGGACCAGTCCAGCCCTCGTGCCCCCCTGCACTCCCGAACTCCGTCTGCTCTACCAGGGGTTCGCGAATGAGGGCCGTAAGAGTGGTTGCTCCCTGCATAAGACAGACTCCACCGCTAGGAGTGTGACAGCAAGTCTTCACGTCTATTTAAACAATTTTCCCATTATGTGCATTTATTTACCTGTGAAAGCCTCTCTGGTGTATAGTTTACATCCAAAAGATTTGAGATTGCTGCTCTGCACCGCCATATTGGATGTAATGTTTGCAGCCCCAGAGCAGTCACTCTATAGTATTCCCCTCCCTCCTACCCCAGCAGCTACATAAAAAGTAATGTACAGAGGTGAGGGGAGGGCAGAGAAGCTGCCAGCACAGAAAATTAGACACACTCCAGGAGTGAGGAAGGCAAGGAGAGAGAAGATTGTATTGGGGAACAGTTAATATTTCTAACAAGTTTCAAAAGCATATTACAAGGGAATAAAAAATATACAATAGAAAAACATTGCAAATAAGCATTTATAATACTTGATTTTTGGTTTAACCTGCAATTTTTAAAGTTGGTGCTAGAGTGTTTAATTGTGAGGTTCCCAATTCCAGAATGAATGAATCTGAGCAAAGACTGACCCTAGGAAGTGGACTACAGAATTCAGGTGCATTTTCACCATACAATTCCCACACTGTTCAAATAATTACATAAATTTATTAGTTTAAACAGAACATTCGGTACTATATTTTAATACCGTAATTGAGAAGAGCATAGGAAACAGACCATGGGGATCCCACAATTCAGCTACTACAGTGCTTTGATACTAGGAATAAGCTATTCTGGGACTGGAAGACCCAGATTAGAAATGGAAAGGGGTTTCACTTATCCTAAGTTTTCTTCTAATGGTAAAAGGACCTTCAAAAGGCCCTTTTATCAGTTTCTCTGATGCAAACGTAACAAAATCATGATGCTTGTGGTGCTCCCAGCCATGGGGACACCAGTTCATAACGTCTGGCAGGGCAGGACTCATTTTAAGCAAGACTCCACTTTTGTTGAAAAAAATCAATCCTCCTGGGTGATCTATGTATAATGAAAGGATTTTTATCAAACTTTGTTGCAAATGTATAACTTTTCTGTCCTAAAGAACCACCTAAGCACATTTCTGTGTCTAATAAAGAAATCTGCAGTGTCAGTATCCCTTCAATGGACAAGCCATGAATACATACATTCCTATTGCAGGAGATAGCTGGAAGTTAGCCATGTTCAACTGGACTTGTTCTGTAATGTTGAAGATGTTCCGCAGCTTATTCAAATCACTTCTTCAGTTCCAATAAGTGTCAGAAATATACCCCAGCATTATATCCACACCTTAATCCAATCACCATGGAACGTGTATGTGTTGATTGTCTAAGAAGAGGATGGAAGTCGTGAAAGTTGTGGAACCATACTATTCTAGTTACATAATCCCATTATTTCTGTCAGTAAGCCTCCATACGTGTTAGTTCCTTGATTTACATGGCTAAAGAACTGAATTGTTGTCAAATCAGAGATGTTAAAACAGTATTATATTTTGAAGGATCCCACACCTGTTCAGGCATGGTTGTTCCATTTTGATGTAGTCCGCCTTTTTTCACAACTCTTGCGAACCAGTTGTCTTCTCTGTTCAGACAATGTACTACACTTTCCTCAAAAGAAAGTCCCTTCTCCTTAAAGTGGAATTTCAGTCATTTTTCATTTTACCTTCGATTAAATCCTCTGCCCTCATTGTTTTAACTTTGGATAGTAAAACTTTTTTTTCTGCCAGTAAAGACCTTATACACCCCACTTCCTGTTTCTTGTCTGGAAAAAAGCCTCGGCATAGGACATCATGCACAGCTCGCTCTCTCACTCTCGTGAGAGTTTGCCAGGAAGGGAGGGGGGATGAGTCATAAGAGGGCCTCTGTGTATATCCAGGAAGTGAACAGGCAGCAGCTTCAGCTGCCCACAGTTAAAATGATTGCAGCCAGACTCAGTGAAAGGAGATATCTGCATATTTGGCAAGTACAGAATCACAGTATATATAAACTAATATGCAAAGTGGTTGGAGGTAAGCATCGGAATGGCAAAGAGGTTTTTATTACAAATTATGTGAGTAGACTGCAGTCCCTCTTTAAGGTGTAGGAAACATCTTGGCCTGTAGAATTTGCCTTCCTATGTTGGGCCATTCATTTGTGGAGAGGTTGTTTTGTCTGCCCAACACACAGGTGTGTATACTATCAATACACTGCATTGCTTTGCATTTATCAAGTTACTTTGCTTTGGGTGATCTGTTTTTTTTTTTTGGATGTACAAGCTTCTACCGCAGTGTAATGCTGGGCTTAAAGGATATAGGGATGCAATGTTTGTTAAAGAGTTTTTTTTAGTACTTAGGCTGCATATGGGATGACTAGATTACTCTGTGGTTTCTGCTTCTGTCCTCTATTTCACAGTCCCATGTTTTTACTTGACCTTGTGGATGTTTTATTGAAGCCCCATTCTGGGTAGCCACAACTTTTCAAAGTACTACTGAGATGTCTGTGTTACTTGTCCTTAGATTGTCTGTTGTTACAATATCGGTCCACAAATTTTACTTGTCTCTAATGAGAAAAAAAGTGATTCAATCACACAGTGGAAAGTGACATTTCTGGGGGTATTTCAAACACCAACATTAGACAGAACGGCTCCAGGTGGCATAATGCATTGATTTTTTTTTTTGTGACTGTAAATTACAATGGCTGCAAATTGAACTGGCAAGGTAATATGTAATAACATTGTATTAAAATAACTTGCGTAGAAATCGTATATGATATATTATTATTTTTTTAAGAATAATGGAGTTTTCCTTTAAATTCAATGGACTGGGGGTGCAGATTGTTTGAATTTTGGCTAACTGCAAATCAAACTTGATCTAATGTAGCAAATTGCAAACCCTGTGGATTAATTTGCTCATCTTTAGTATTGTACATAACCGTTAATGCAAGAGATATGAATGCATTCTAAATGTTTACTAAAAGGAAATCAAATTCAATCTCTCTTCACCCATTTTACAAACATCACAGATTTTGCATGCACCAATTCTGACTTTCAAAATGGTTCAATAAATGAAAGTAAAACACAAGTGTTTCATAAATAATGATAAATTCATTTTTGCTTATTATGTTATGACTATTTAAAATAGCTGATAGTAATAGATCCATTAAAGGCTTCACAAAAGATCATTAAGCTTTATAAGTGAAACAAAATCTACTGGATGAGATATGGCCAGCAAATTCCAAGTTTCACAAAGATCAATTGAAAACACTTTAGGAAGCAGGCCACTGTTTTACAGGCTGAAATGATCAGGTAGGCCTAGCAGAATATATTATGTGTTTCCCTTTCATGATGAACAAAACAAGACTAGCACACAGCATATGACAACTGCACTGAACTACCTACTAGCTTGTACATCCCACTGTCAGGATTTTTTTCCCCTAAAGAATGCACTCCCAAGACTGCTTTTGCTCAGTACAACATACTCCTGTTAAAACGCGTGATCATACAAGCAGTTTCCTGCTACTGCCTAAAGCTACATCCAAAATACTCTTGCATTATACATGGACGTGTCTTGCAAAAGTTACACCATTTTTTTTAGCATGTTTCAAAACGTAGCTATAGGCTTTTGCTATAGGCCATCTTCATGTAGTAGTTGGCGACGTATTCTCTACATATCCATCACAAAAATGGTACTTCATTATTTTAGTAGTCAGCTTCTGTGGTGTAGAACCTGTGAAAAGAAGACATTTCACTAATTACAGCAGCAGCAAGAGCTAATATTTGATTGCTTATAAATTTTGAGAAAATCTTAAAATAAATCTAGCAGAATAGAATTTTGGGTACTTTCATTACTGATCGTGGGGGCCATTATTCTTTTCTTTCCTTAACTACAGTGGGTATAAAAAAAAGAATCACCCCCCTTTAAAATATTCACAATTTGTTCCTTTGGAGCCTGAAATGAAGACAGACACGGTTTTCCACAATTTGTTCCTTTGCAGCCTGAAATTAAGACAGACACAGTTTTTGTTTTATCCAGTTGCATTTACTCAGTGCAACATAGAACATCCAAGTGAAAGATATCACACCAACAGAAACAAATTTAAATTGAAAAACAAAATCACTGAGTTGGAAAAAGAATCACCCCCTTTTGTCATTATTTTGTTGAACTACCTTTTGCTTTAATTGCAGCCTTTAGTCTGTTGGGATAGATCTTTACTAAATTTGCAATATTCGTCCACTCTTCTTTGCAGAATTGCTCAAGTTCAGTTAAATTTGATGGTGACCGTTAGTGGACCGCAGTCTTCAAGTCATTCCACAGATTTTCAATGAGGTTTAAGTCTGGGCTCTGACCATGCAAGGACGTTCACCCTTTTCTTCTTCAACTACTGTGTGGTCATTTTTGCTGTATGCTTTGGGACATTGTCATGTTGGAGGGTAAACTTTCTTTCAGCCTTCCAACTTTCTGGCAGAGGGCAGCGGATTTTCCTCAAGAATTTGATGGTATTTTGCCCAATCAATTTTTCCTTCTACAGGGCCTTGAAAAGGTATTCATACACCTTGAAATTCCCCACATTTTGTCATGTTGCAACCAAAAACGTAAATGTGATATGTGATAAACCAACACAAAGAGGCACATCATTGTGAAGTGGTAGGAAAATGATAAATGGTTTTCAAAAATTTTTTACAACTAAATATCTGAAAAGTGTGGCGTGCATTTGTATTCAGCCCCCCTGAGTCAATACTTTGTAGAACCACCTTTCGCTGAAATTACAGCTGCAAGTCTTTTTTGGGTATGTCTCTGCCCACTTTGCACATCTAGAGTGAAATGTTTGCCAATTCTTCTTTGCAAAATAGCTCAAGCTCTGTCATATTAGATGGCGCGCAATTTTCAAGTCTTGCCACAGATTCTCAATTGGATTTAGGTCTGGACTTTGGCTGGGCCATTCTAACACATGAATATGCTTTGATCTAAACCATTCCATTGTAGCTCTAGGTGTATGTTTAGGGTTGTTGTCCTGCTGGAAGGTGAACCTCTGCCCTAGTCTCAAGTCTTTTGCAGACTCTAACAGGTTTCTTCTAAGATTGCCTTGTATTTGGCTCATCCATCTCCACACCAGCTTTGACCAGCTTCTGTCCCTGCTGAAGAAAAGCATCCCCACATGATGCTACCACCAATGTGTTTCACAGTGGGGATGGTGTGTTCAGGGTGATGTGCAGTGTTCGTTTTCCAACACACATAGCGTTTTGCTTTTCAGGCCAAAAAGTTCAAATTTGGTCTCATCTGACCAGAGCACCTTCTTCCACGTTTGCTGTGTCCCCCACATGGCCTCTGGCAAACTACAACCATGACTTCTTATGGCTTTCTTCTTGCCACTCTTTCATAAAGGTCAGATTTGTGGAGTGCACAACTAATAGTTGTCCTGTGGACAGATTCTCCCACCTGAGCGGTCAATCTCTGCAGCTCCTCCAGAATTACCATGGGCCTCTTGGCTGCTTCACTGATTAATGCTCTCCCTTCCCAGCCTGTCCGTTTAGGTGGACGGCCATGTCTTGGTAGGTTTGCAGTTGTGCCATACTCTTTCCATTTTTGGATGATGGGTTGAACAGTGCTCTGTGAGATGTTCAAAGTTTTTTTTATAACCTAACCCTGCTTTAAACTTCTCCACAACTTTATCCCTGAGCTGTCAGGTGTGTTCCTTGGCCTTCATGATGCTGTTTGTTTATTAAGGCTCTCTAACAAACTTCTAAGGGCTTCACAGAACAGTATTTATACTAAGATTAAATTACACACAGGTGGACTCTATCTACTGATTAGATGACTTTTGAAGGTAATTGGTTCCACTAGATTTAAGTTAGGTTATCAGAGTAAAGGTGGCTGAATACAAATGCACGCCAAATGTTGAAAATCATGTATCATTTTCCTTCCACTTCATAATTATGTGTTACTTTGTGTTGGTATATCACATAAAATTCCAATACAATATAATACATTTACGTTTGTTCATTGTAACATGACAAAATGTGGAAATATCGAGGGGTATGAATACTTTTTCAACGCACTGTATCCTGACAAGTGAATCACCCCATAACAGGATATGACCACCTCCATGCTTTACTGTAGGAATGGTGTTATTTGGATGGTAAGCTGTAATGGATTTCGGCCGAACATATAGTTTGGTGTTGAGGCTACATAATTCAATTTTAGTCTCATCTAAGCATAACCCCTTTTTCCATGTGGCCTCAGAATCTTCAAAGTATGTTTTGGCAAAGCTCAGTCATACCTGTATGGTGCCGTTATTGAGGAGTGGCTTTTTTCTTGCAACCCTCCCATACAAGCCACATTTGTGGAGAATTTGTGATAGTTTTGTCACATGCACACAATGACCACTCTGTCATAAAATTACTGCAACTGCTTCAGAGTTGCTGTAGGCCTCTTGGTAACCTCTCTGATCAGTTTCCTCCTGGCTCTTTCATCCAGTTTGGAATGACGTCCTGATCCAGGGAGGTTCTGTGCTGTACCAAATACCTTCCACTTCTTAATTAATAGACTTCACTGTGCTTCTAGGCATTGCCAAATCCTTTTAATTTTTTTTTTTTGTGTCTTTCTCCTAACTTGTGCCTGTCCAAAACTTTATCCTGGAGATCTTTTGACAGTGCCTTGCCACCCATAGTTGATTGTTTGCTTCAGTTACACTACAAGGGACTCCAGAAAAGCCCTTTTCATGTTGAGCTAATCAAAATGACCACAGCTGATCACAGTTGAAAGTCAAATGGCTTTGTGTGCCTTTGAGAAGGTAATTTAGCTACCGGATTGAGTTTACAAGTAATTTTTAGGAGGGGGGTGGGTGATCTTTTTTCCAACTCAGTGATTATGTTTTTGAATTATTTAAATTTGTTTCCTGTCGCATCATGGCAGCATACATATGGGTTGTGACTGTGCCCTCACAATCTGATAGGACTGAATATTTATAAGTTTAAGGAGCAGGGCCGCTGATGTGGACACCAGCCGCATGGATCAGTACCCCCTTACCGATTCGCCCCAGCCAGGTTAGCCTCTCCTGGGTGGAAGTCCTTACCTCTACCGCCTCTAAACGAGCTAGATGGAAGGAACCCCACTCTGGTGGGCTCAGGGGTAGGTTGCCTGGAAATTACAAGCCTTAAATAGGCTCAAAATATTGCAACGGTCTCCATTTTGTCTTTCTACCTCCCCTGTGGGCCGTCTACGATTGTAAATAATTATAAGGCAGAGCGGCGGATCCGCTAGAACCTGTAGTTCTACTAGCCTTCTGGACCATTTCCAAGATGGCCCCCAAGCGTCCAGATGCGTCCGCACATGCCCAGGCAGAAGTGACATCGGAGGAGTCACCGTTCTGCCAGTTTCCGAGATGCCAGCAGAGGGCTCTACACGCTACCGCATATGCGCGGGCATGTCGTCACTTCCGCCACAACGCGGCAGTAGATTTAAAATGAGCTCAGGAACACGGGCCTGGGGATTCTGTTCCTCAGAACCCTGGGTTTGAGATCTGGCGCCCTCTCTCCCTGCAGGTTTTCCTGATACCTCCTCCTGTCTCTATCCTCCTAGGATCCCAACGTACGCGATGCAGGTGTGTCCCTCTCCCAACACCTCTTGTGCTATGGGATAGCCCTCTCTTACTCTTTGTTACTTTTATTACAGGTGTACCTCTAATGGAGACCACTGCCCAAGCAGACCACCCTCAGCGCAATAGGTAAGGGGGGACGAACCTGGTAAGTAGTGAAGATTTGAAAAAGAGAGCATGCCACCAACGCTGTCTTAATTGGACAGCCCCATCAGGTCAGCAAGAACCTCAACACCAAGGCATTCTACCCACGTAAGAAGCCACCTAAAGCAAAGCCATGCAGGCCACAGAAGGAGCAACGCTGGCCACAGAGAGGGTCATTCGAGCCACAAAAGAAGTCGGTCAGGCCACAGAAGCCGATCACATGACAGGAGCAGCCGCTTGGAATCCCACTCCTCCCTTACCCATCACCCCAGACCTTCCCGCAAATACCCACTGGATCTGTGGCGACATCACACTCCCAGATAAGCTGGCCTGTTGGAGTTGCTTCAAAGAGACTACTAGAGAAAAAGAGACTGACGCCAGGGAAGTGACAGACATTATTAGGGAGTCCGTGAGAGTCAATCCTACAAGCAGCGCCCGAAGCAGACAGACCGGCGCAAAATACTTTGGCGCCAACGCATCACAGGAATCAGGCAACTCCTCCGGCAATGAACAGCAGGAGACCGCAGCACGCATTGACTTTGCCCTAATAGAGCCATTTGTGAGATCTGCCAAGGAGGCAATTACGTGGGAAGGACCTAAAGAAAAGCCACCAAAGACGAAAAAAGGGATTTTATTATAACTTACCGTAAAAT
The DNA here is from genome assembly GCA_018402905.1 of Glandirana rugosa. Classification (NCBI taxonomy): domain Eukaryota; kingdom Metazoa; phylum Chordata; class Amphibia; order Anura; family Ranidae; genus Glandirana; species Glandirana rugosa. The sequence continues at coordinate 416,658 of BLSH010052344.1, read as the reverse complement.
CCTTTTCTCTGAGTTCACTGACAGACGCAGCCCTTCATTAGACAAGTGGGGTTTATGCTCATATCACTAGGAGTAGAATAGGCAAAATAAAACAAAAGCATAGGTTGGCCCCTCCCAGGGGGCAGTCCTCACCTTAGCATATAACCCCCTGCTAGACAATAGAATATCAGTTCGTAACAAGCCGTACAAACTCAACAGAGGGGTGGGTGCTGCGTCTGTCAGTGAACTCAGAGAAAAGGATTTTACGGTAAGTTATAATAAAATCCCTTTTACTCTTACATTCACTGACAGACGCAGTCCTTCATTAGACAAGTGGGGATGTCCCAAAGCTGTGTCAATCAAGAGGGGCGGGCAACTATAACAACTGTACCCAACAAAAAAAAGCCCTCTCAGGCGGCACCAGTCGTGCCTACACTGCCACTTGCAAAACTTTGCGGCCAAAAGCAGCATCCGCCGATGCTGAAACATTAACTTTGTAAAACTTAGTAAACGTGTGCACTGAGGCCCAAGTAGCTGCTTTGCACACCTGAGACACCGAGGCCTGGTGTCTAAAAGCCCAGGAAGTACTAACTGCCCTGGTGGAATGAGCCGTGACTGGAAAAGGGGGAACCTTGCCCCGAACCTCATGCACGAGTCGCGGTCTTCCTAATCCAACGAGAAATGGTAGCTGACGAGGCCGACATGCCTTTGCACGAACCTTCCATCAGCACAAAGAATCAGACTTCCGAAAAGAAGCTGTAGAAAACAAATACACCTGCAAGGCCCTCACCACATCCAAAGAATGTAGTTCAAATTCCTTGGGATGCGATGGGTGCGGGCACAATGAGGGAAGAACAATATCCTCATTCAAATGAAAAGAAGAAACCACCTTCGGAAGAAAAGAAGGGGAAGGTCGCAAAACCGCCTTGTCCTTATGAAGGACCAAGTAAGGCGACTTGCAGGATAACGCTGCGAACTCAGACACCCGCCTAGCGGACGTAACAGCCAGCTTCTGCGACAACAACTGTAAGGGAATGTCCCTAATATTCTCATATGGTGGCTTCTGAAGCACAGAGAGCACCAGATTCAAATCCCACGGCGCCAGAGGCGACCATATCCGAGGAGCCACATGACGTACACCCTGTACAAAAGTACGGATCAACGAATGTGACACCAAGGGTCGTTGAAAAAGAACCGTCAGGGCCGAAATCTGACCCTTAAGCGTACTTAACGCCAGGTTCTTGTCCAGTCCCTGCTGAAGAAAAGTCAGCACTCTGGGCACCGCACAAGAGCAGGGGTTCCAACCCCCTGCCTCACACCAGGCAATATAGGCCTTCCAGGTCCTATGATAAATCTTACGCGAAGAACTCTTACGCGCTTTAATCATAGTATGGATTACAGAGTCAGAGACACCCCTATCCCTCAACACCTGGGACTCAATAGCCAAGCCGTCAAAGCGAGAGAGGGTAAAGCAGGGTGCAAGATGGGTCCCTGAGACAGTAGGTCTTCGCGAAGTGGAACACGCCAAGGGACATCTGCCACCATCCGTACCACATCGGCGTACAAAGGACACCGAGGCCAATCCGGAGCTACCAGTATTGTCGGGATTCCCTCTGCTTCTATGCTGCGCAGAACCCGCGGCAGAAGCTTCAGAGGAGGAAAGACATACAGTAGCCGATACCGACCCCAGGGTGCTACTAGTGCGTCCGTGGCGACCGCCAACGGATCTCTTGATCTGCACACAAAGGTCCGTACCTTGTGATTGAATCTGGAGGCCATGAGGTCCACCTCTGGCATGCCCCACTTGAGGCAAATCTGGCGGAACACTTCTGGATGTAGGGACCATTCCCCTGCCAGTTTTCCACGCCTGGAATGTAGATTGCGGAGAGAGCTGGCACGTGAAGTTCTGCCCACTGAAGGATCAGAGTCGCCTCCGCGGCTGCTGCCGAGCTTCTTGTTCCGCCCTGATGGTTCACATATGCCACAGCCGTGGTATTGTCCGACTGAACCCGGACAGGAATGCCTCGCAGCCTTGTCGACCAACGGGATAGACAAAGTCTGATCGCTCTCAGCTCCAGTACATTTATCTGAAGACAAGCTTCCTGAGCTGACCAATGGCCCTGGGCAGAAAACTGACCCAGGACCCCTCCCCAGCCCGATAGGCTGGCATCCGTTGTTACTATCGACCAATTGAGGGGGAGGAAACATTTTCCTAATTTTAGGGCTGGAGCCCGAATCCACCACACCAAGGATCCCCGGGACTGATGATCCAACCTGATCAGTCTGTCTAGGGATAGGGGAGATTTTTCCCATTGCGACAAAATTGCCTTCTGCAGGAGCCGAGTGTGACTCTGGGCTTCGAAAGCCGACACCATGAGCCCCAACACTCGCATACAGAACCGTAAGGAGGACCACTGGCGTGATAACAGGGTTCGCACTGCTGCCTGAAGTGTCAGGAGTTTGTTTGGCGGTAAAAACACCCTTGCCTGCACCGTGTCCAGAATCAGACCCAGGTATTCCAGACAGCAGGATGGAGTCAACCACGACTTCTGCAGGTTGATCAGCCAACCAAAATCTTTTAACGTGGACACTGTGATTATCACGTTCTCCTCCAGAGCTGCGGCCGACTCTGCTCTCAGGAGTAAATCGTCGAGATATGCTACCACCGCGATACCGCTCTGTCTCAACAGCGCCAGCATCGGGGCCACCACCTTGGTGAACACTCAGGGAGCCGAAGCCAGACCGAAGGGGAGAGCCACAAACTGGTAATGCAGATCCCCCACTGCGAAACGCAGGAAACGCTGGTGCCTGTGACAAACTGGAACGTAGAGATACACGTCCTTGATATCCAGGGACACCATGAATTCCCCTTGGTGCAGGGCGGCCACGACTGAGCGGATGGACTCCATCCTGAATCTTTTTGTCTTTACAAAGCAGTTTAGTGCCTTCAGGTCCAAAACTGGCCTGACACCGCCCTTTTTGGGCACCACAAAGAGGTTTGAGTAAAACCCGTGAAATCTTTCCACCGTGGGTACCGGTACAATCACCCCCTGTTCGGCAAGTGCCCGAACGGCGCCTAGAAGCGCCTCCCGACGCCCCTGAGGGAGTTTTAAGTTCGAAGGGAAGAACCTTTCTGGGAGTAAAGAGATGAATTCTATCCTGTACCCGGAGGACACCACCTCCAGCACCCACGGATCGGTGATGCGGGCAGTCCATCTGTCTGCGAACCGCAGTAACCGGCCCCCCACCCGAGAGTCGGGCGGGGGCAACCCATCATGCGGAGGTTGACTTATCCTTCGTTTTTTCAGACTTACATTGCCAAGGCCTTTTACTGGGCCCAGCGGAAGCCTTACCGGACTTGAAGCCCTTACCCGCTGAGCCGAGCGCACAAAAAAACTTCTTCTGGCCTGAAGAAACAGGGCCCTGCCTACGGCAAAAATCCCGTAGTTTTGGCTCTGGAAGGAAAGTACTCTTCCCTCCCATGAAATCCTTAATGATTTCATCCAACTGTGGGCCAAACAGACGCCCTCCCTGAAAGGCAAGATCCGTAAGGGCTTTCTTCGACGCCTGGGCACCTGACCAAGAGCGGAGCCACAGCACCCGCCTGATAATTGCAAAAACAGACATTTTTGACAGTATGGGAAGTAGGTCGCATAGGTAGCGGAGACCCTCTTCCAAGTGTTGTGCCCGTTGCACCTCAGCCTGCGCACACTCACAAGTCAAACCGGATTGTAATGTGGTAGCGCACTTGAAAAGAGATTGCGCTGCCATAGCAGCCACCAGAGCTGTCCGCATGGCTGACCCAGCCAACAAGAACAGTGCCTTAGACATTGCCTCCGTGCGGCGATCGGCCGCCTCTTTAAAAGAGGGAGACCCCTCCAAGGGAATGGTCCTTGCCTTATTCAGACGGGCCACCGGTGGGTCCACTGCTGGGGAAGCCCATCTCTTAGTAAAACTATCCTCAAAGGGGTAGCGAACAGCAAAGCTTTTGGGTAAAGCAAAGGAATTTTGCGGCCGCAGCCATTCCTTGAACACCGCCTGTTCAAAAACCTGATCATAAGGGTAGGCCCTGGGGGACCTAGGGGGCTTAAGTGACCCACAAATATATGCGGACTCATGCGACTCCCCTGATTGGTCAAGCCGCATGGACACGCGAATATCAGTGATCAGGGCAGCCACTATCGCTTTGTCGCGCAAAGATGAAGCCCCCTGATCATCTTCACCGTCGGAGGGTATCAGTTCATCCTCTGATAGCTCCACGGGGGTTCCCGTGACCACCGAGGCGCTCTCTGGTTCAGAATCCTCCTCCAAAGAATGATGGGGGGTGGGCGTTTTTTGGGGCCCCCCGAGTCGGGTCCCCCGCCCGGGGAAAGAATTCACCAAATACTGCCCTCAGCTGTTCCAAGGACACCAGGGACCCCCGCGTGGATTGTTGCTCCGCAGGTACCCCTGCCATAGCACTGCCGGCCTCTGACATCCCAGACTTCCGGCACCCCCACTGTGTGACCAGCACCTCTACCCCACCAATCAGCCAGGGAGACCCGGAAGGATAGCACCCACCGCTACCAGCACCCAGGGAGAGCCAGCTATACTTGCTGTTTTTTGATGCCTCAGCACTGTGACCGGAATGAGCAATGAAAAAACACTCCACTTCAAGAGCCTGCACCGCCGCGTCTGTCAGCCACGCTGTCCAAGCAAAAACGGAAGTGCCTCTGCCGTTTTTATCACTTCCCCGTAATACCGAGAAAAGCCACTGGGGGCCGCCAGAGGACAGGCTGAAAACCGCATGGGCTACAGAAAAATGGCCGCTGTCATCAAAACATGCCGAGCTACGGCAAAATGGCGGCAAACGAATGGTGATCCACCACGAAATGGCGGTGAATCGCCTGAATACAGTGCTCAAACGGGTCAGTGCGCACCACCTAGTGGTAAGCAAACGGCGGTAAAACGG
>BLSH010052344.1:368399-380815 GCA_018402905.1 Glandirana rugosa | reverse complement strand
CCTCTTGACCCACTTTTACAACACCAGTCTACTCTGGTTTTAGCTCGAGCAACCGTAGTTGAGTGGCACAAACCTCCTCCTTACGACGGATACTGGGGTTCTTGTGTTAGGGGTGACAGTTTGTACCTGCACCTTTGTAATACGAAACCCCTACAAAAAGACGATTCCCCTGACCTGTTGAAGTGACGTAGTTTCCCTGTTACCTGTCCCGGTACACGGTAGTTTAGAACCCCCTCTTGGAGGAAGGGAGTCGGTCCCGTAACTTTTTACCCAGCACCTACCCATAAGGTCCATCTGACCACAACATTTTCACCCAGTTCTCCTCTGAATCATTCAGATGTTCATTAGCAATCTTCAGACAGGCCTGTACATGTGCTTTCTTGAGCAGGGGGAACTTGCGGGTGCTGCAGGATTTCAGTCCTTCGCGCGTAGTGTGTTACCAATTGTTTTCTTGGTGACTATAGTCCCAGCTGCCTTGAGATCATTAACAAGATTCCCAGTGTAGTTCTGGGCTGATTCCTCACCGGTCTTGCGATCATTGAAACTCTACGAGGAGAGATATTGCATGGATACCCAGAGTGAGGGAGATTGACCGTTATTTTGTGCTTCTTCAATTTGCGAATATTAGCACCAACTGTTGTCACCTTCTCACCAAGCTGCTTGGCGGTGGTCTTGTAGCCCATTCCAGCCTTGTGTAGGTCTACAATCTTGTCCCGGATATCCTTGGACAGCTCTTTGATCTTGGCCATGGTGGAGAGATTGGAATCTGATTGATTGCTTCTGTGGACAGGCGTCTTTTATACAGGTAACGAGCTGAGATTAGGAGCATTCCCTTTAAGAGAGTGCTCCTAATCTCAGCTCATTACCTGTATATGGGATACCTGGGAGCCAGAAATCTTGCTGACTGATAGGGTATCAAATACTTATTTCACTCATTAAAATGCAAATCAATAACTTATTTGAAATGCATTTTTCTGGATATTTTTGTTGTTATTCTGTCTAGCACTGTTAAAATAAGGCTACCATTAAAATTATAGACTGAACACTGACAAAGAAATGATCAAACGTACAAAATCAGCAGGGGATCAAATACTTTTTTTCCTTCACTGTATGCTACTATTCCTTGTGTATATCCATACAAACAGTGAACCATACAGTGTATCACAAAAAGTCGAGAATACTCAGCACTGAATTAGCGTTAATGCAACATAGAAAACAGTGTAAAGCCAGTAATTACTAGCAATAGACTGCAGCAATGGTTTATCAGCAATGTGTCAAAAGATACAGTATATAGAACAATGCAATACTGCTATATCACTCTATACTTACCTATATTTGTATTGTAGGCAGAAGTCTGCTGTTAGTAATTACTGGCTTTTCCCTGTACTGTTCACAATTTAGTGTATTGCAGATTTATTTACCTTGAACTGGGCTGGCCAAACACGGGTTGCAGGAAAGACATTTGCTCGATTCCCCCATCAACACAGACCGTGTTGAAGCGGGAATCCCTCCTGCCAGGTCCATTGTCTTCTACCGGAGGGGGAAGCTGTCCTTACTGGCTGAAGACCGTGATTAATGCTAGCGTCTATAGTAGCTTCTAGCGATTACACAGAGTGGACTTTGATGCACATTTACTTAGGGTTTTGTGCACAAACTTCCTGTTGATAGAAGTTTGCACATGGGAGATGTATATAAATTGTATTGCACACACCAGTCTGCAATTATTTTTTTGTTTTGTGGGTGTATTGTATATCTATATCTATTACGTGCAGCTATTTGGTCTATATTTAGATTGCTAGTGCTGACTTTTTTTGCACTGTGTTACATACCATTCTATTTCCACTTTTTTTCAGCAACAGCGCTGCTCTGCACTTTTCCTGGAGTCGCTTTAAAGCTGGGTACACGCTAATTTTTTTTTTTTAATTCAAACAGCAGGCTGAAATACCTGCATCCACACAGGCAATGTAGAATGTGAATGCAGGGATTGCCTGCCTGCATTGTTCAGACTGAAAGGCATCCTTTTGACCTGGCACAACCCCATTGGAGTAATATTGGGCAGGTCCGCCTTGGTGTTAGGGATCTGCCAATACCCGCTGGTGAACATGCATGCTAATAGGCTCCAACCTGGAGCACACATGGGTTCCGCACAGTGGATGGCCTTTCACCGGGCTGCAGATGAATTGCCCAGCTACCTATGTCTCCTAAGGTGTGGTCTGAGTGGCTTAGGGATTTATACTCCCTGGTCATGTCTCAGGGGGCTGTGGGAAATTGAGTGAAAGGGGCTTGCACCTGCATGTTATGCTGTGACCCAATGCTATAAATCCTTAAACCAGACATTCTTTGTATCAATATAGCATAATTTTAGTTAATAAAGTTTTTTAAAAAAATGAAATGTTTCTAAACCTTTTGGGTCTTCTTACCTTTACCTAAGAAAGAATATTTTATACCACATATGCATTGTATTGATCATTAAAGCTTACTGGTGCCTTTCCCATCTGCCTTGTGGTACTTTTCAATCACATTTTTTAAAATTGTGTTTCCACCTGCCGCCAGGAGAGTGACCGTTTTGATGGCAATCAAATAAAGAATATTGTTAAACCTCTGACTTCCTTCATATTTTGCAAGAAACAAATCAGAGCATCCCCAAGTAGGGGAATACTATAAGTCAGAGATTGTGATGCTACAGGAGGCATATGCCAAAGCTCAAACTAATGCTGGTCCACAAAGAGACCTCACACAAGGATGCTATAATTATTAAATAGACAGCAAGAATCTACACTAACTTAGGGCTCTTTCACACAAAGCATAGGCGGCTGGGTTGCATATTTACAGCTTCTTGATCACCTATCAATGCCACTCAAAATCATTAAAATAGGGAGGCGTTCATACTGCAGCGTCAGCATTGCCTCGCTTTGCGTTTAACATTGCCTGCAGAGTTCTTGCATTGACACTTCACAACCACCTCCATTCATTTCTATTGAAACGCACCACAAGTACACCATGAACGCACTGTAAATTTATGTATGGTGTATAAGGTGCAGCTGCAGAGCAGCAAAAATAAACATTTCTCATTTTAGACTTGTACAAAATTAAAAAAAAAAAAAAAAATCATCTCACAGGGCATTTGAGGAGCTTTGCCTGATGCAACACGAATGCCCGTGCAATGCAACCAAAACGTTCATTAACACTATAGGTGTGTTAATGCGCATTAAGTCTGCTGACGAATTCAACGCTTGTGAGAGCCCTTATAATTCTTACAATTATTTTGATGGGCAGAGTCAATTTTAGTTTCCTGAACATTAAAAAAAGAATGTGTGGTATAACACAGTGGCTTAATTGTTAGGATGTGTATGTTCTTGTATTGGTTTCCTCCAAGAACTGTTTTCCTTCCACACTCCAAAGACATGCTAGTAGGTTAAATGGCTCTTGTTTAAAATTGCTCTCAGATTGTTAATGAATTATAGAAATATGAACTACAAACTATAGGTGTTGGGTAAGCAGCAGCTTTGTCATAAAACATCTGATTGAACATCACTTGTTGTTACACTGAAGAAAAACACCTAAAGATCAAGAAAAAAATACACAGCTATGGAGAAACAGATCTGTCTATTGGGTCCATTGGACCCATGAATCAATAAATAATAACCTAACTAAGAAATTTATATTGGTCATTACATTGGCCATGCTCTGTCAGGTGGATGCAAAGCAAAAAGAATACCAAACTGACAGGCTGATTAATAGCTTTGCATCTATTTAAAAATTCACAGGTAGCAGAAGGCTGCAAAGCAGCAAGGAAATGTACAGTACATGATCTGTCACTTATTGCCTTATCAGTCAGTGAATGTGATGCACAGCAGTCAACTGTGTAATATTTAGTACAGAAAATGTACTTTGTCTATTATATTGATGGGAATAAACCTAGTTTACAAATTACTAGCATTTGGGTTTGCCCCCAAGAAAATCACCCCTACTAACACATTTCATCTCTTCTCATTCTCCAGTCTCATCAGCTTGTGCGGATGTAGATGTGATTACTTCAGCTTGCACTGCACAACTCTCTCCTAGGCGAGCTTTTTTCAGGCAGGGCTCATTTTGTTTATCTTGATTAAGAACACTGGACACAGCAACAGGAAGTGAAGTGCTTGCTTGAGTTGCAAGAAGCTGCAGTGGGTTCGAAATAGCTGAAATAAAGTAGAATCAAAAACAAATTACACAAACCGTAAACAGATACGTCAAGCACACTTATCAATACTTGCATAAAGAGGACCTAAACCGTGGAAGCTCTGCACGAAAAGGGCAAGCAGGAGGCAATGTTTAGTTACCAATATTGCTTATAGGCTCCTTGCCAATGATCTTTTCACAATTTATTTACCTACCCTACATTGGTCTGCTCTGTATGGAGATGACCATTCTGGTAAAGGAGCAATGCTTGTAAAAAGCTGCACCTAATGAATGGTGATCTGATGACCTATCAGAGTAATGTTTTAGAAGTAGAAGAGATAAAGACATCACAGAGACACAAAATGAATGGAGCAAGAAGCAGGGAGATGCCAATATTGTAGCTTTATCTTCAGCAAGGAGAATAGTTAATATAGTAGTAACATCACTAAATCTTACTCCAAATCTCAAACTAGCAGTCAGGAACACAGGTCCTTAGATTTCACACTACAAATATACAGCTATGAGGTGTAGGAAGGAGTGCATAGGCACAGTACAAATGCCACAAAGTACCAGAGGAATTCATAGCAAATGGTAAATGTTTGAAGGTACTACTTTGGCTAAAATAACATTTCCAGATGTTCCTTATGAGATCGAAGATCTTTCCATTTTGAGTTTAGGTCCACTTTAAAGGCAATTTAATTAAACATGTATGTAAAGTCAAAACTTTTTTTTTTTTTTTCTTTTATTTTGAATAGCTTGTGGAAGAATTAGAACCACTGATCGTTTACCACTGTCGCTGTTTGGAAAATTCAGCCTACTCGTCCTGGTGACCATTGTTTCAGGTACACAAAGTGATAGGAAATAAAACATGGAAAACCTGTTCTTGTGATAATGGTTTAGGAGGGGATAAGATCACCTTTTACTTCCTGCTGTGCCTGTCTGTGAGAAAGTAAAAGCAGGGTATACACATGCATTTTTTTTAAATTTTGTTCAACCAACATCAACACGAACAATGGGTGAATCAGGGATCTCCCCTGCCGCACTGTTGTATGCGGACACTGGGGACTTACTTACAGAAAGTCGGCTGGTATCTGCTGAGCCAGCCAATTTTCAGTCCATGTATACCCCGATTAAGTGAAGGGAAATCTCCCTGATGAAACCAGACAGGAGTCTAAAAGAATATGTCAACCCAGAATTTGAGATTCCTGATATGTGCCTGCTGTACCAAGTACTCTGTATCCTGTTCTCTTTGTATTGCTTCCTTTCCTATTAACCACCTCAATACCGGGCACTTTCACCCCCTTCCTGCCCAGGCCATTTTTCAGCTTTCAGCGCAGTCACACTTTGAATGACAATTGCATGGTTATGCTACACTGTAACCATGTGAAATTTTATCATTCTCTTCACGCAAATATAGCTTTCTTTTGGTGGTATTTAACCACTTTTTTTTTTTTTTTAATTAAAAAAAAAAAAAAAAAAAAACCGAAAATTTTGAAAAAAATAAATACATTTTTTTTTTTAGTGTGTCAGCAAATTTTGTAAAGAAGTAATTTTTCTCCTTCACTGATGTGCGCTGATGCGGCGGCACTGATAGGGGCACTGATGAGGAGGCACTAATATGCTGCACTTATGGGCACCGATGGGTGGTACTGGTGGGCACTGTTGGACAGCACTGATAGGCGGTACTAATAGCCAGCAATGACTGGCACCACTAATGGGCACTGTTTAGTGGCACTTGTGGGCACTGATTGGTGGCACTTATCGCTAGCAGTGGTGGGCACTGGTTGCTGGCACTGGTGGCGCTAATTGTGATCAGAGCCCTGATTACATGCCTAGATGTCCTCAGCAAGGAGATGCCGCTGATTGTCTCTGCTCGCCACACACACTGTCAGTGTGAGGCGATGAGAGCCGATTACCGGCATTTCCGTGTTTACATGTGACTTGCTGTGATTGGTCACAGCCAAACACATGGTTAAAGAGCAGCAGCTCTTTACAGAGGTCGGGGGGGGTTGTGCCATGTCCTAAGCCAGAGGGCGCGCGTTCTGGGGCAACATCATATAAAGTCTTCCCAGAACGAGAGCCGCACTGCCCCTCCGTCATTTGACGGTGGGTGGGCGGCAAGTGGTTAAAAAATGACCACACTAGACAGGAGAGCACAGTGTGGTCAGTTTTCTAGCTAATCAGACTGGTGCTGAACACTGCCTCCTGCGCTCATCTTGTAGTACAGCGTAGGATACAGGGCTTGTAGTCATGGATCAGGTTTTTTATGCAGGTAAAGCCCAAAACACATGGGCCTTATGTCGGGCAAATCGACATTCGGCCCGTGTGTACGGCAGTCGGGTCATGACCGAAAAAGGTCTGCTGACCAGCTCCGCCCTGAGTGGTCAGGTTTTTTATTTTTTTTGTTCAACCCGCTGGGCTAAATGAAAAATAACTAGTAGTGTGTACGAGGCTCTACTGTCAAAAAAAACTTTGCTAGGGCCACCCCTAGTGCACACTCATATAAATGTACCCACTCCGTGAGACTCCAGTTTTTTTTGCAAGAAATAAGAAGTGACCACAAGAGAGAGGGGAGGAACCTGTGCCCTGTACTGTACTCCAAGAAATTTACAGGCAAGTTAAAATTCCCTTTATACACAAGACACAGGGCTTATAATCATGGACCATGAGACGTCCTAAAGCAAAAAACTGAGTGGTGGGCAACAATATAAAAAGCAGTACTGCCAACAGGTCTACAAAATATAAGGTTAAGAACCCTTGCACCTTGCAGCCAAAGCTCACATCCCTGAGGTCTGAGCTTGGTAAAACTTGGAGCACATGTGAACAGAGGATCAAGTGGTGGCCTTGCAAAGGCGGGCAGATTGTTTACTGCAAATTTTGGTTATTGGCTATATGCCATACAGAGTCTATTTCGTCCATCTTTAAACACAGAAAATTCTCCCAAACGCATTGTGACACAGCCTGGCTCATTCAATTGGCTATATGCCATACAGATTCTATTTCATCTAACTTCTAGATGCTTTGAGAAACAATGCCTATTATATTATACCTCTCAAATGTCAATACCTGATTCTAAACTCGCTTATCAATCTTCAATATGTATAATTCCTTATTTTGTATGCTGCATAATCTACTTTGCACTACTTATATTCCCGGTATCTATACTCCCTTTTTGAAGCACCTTTACTCAAATAAGAGTAAACTAAAAAGTTTTGGCTTCACATGAATTTTAACATCTGCTCATTACGAAAAATATTTTTCTAATTACAAAAAAATATCAACTAAACAAAAAAACAGAACAATTGCTTGAAATAAAATATATCTAAAATTTGGTCAGGAAGTATTTGGTTCATTGTCTTTTGAACCTGAAATAGACATCCCTAGCCATCTACTATTTTTCAAGCCCACCAGGTGTTGCAACATATAAAAATATACTTAGGCAGAAAAAAGCTTGTTCAATGAAAACCAGCAAACTTTACACACAGAATGAAGGTGAACCAAAGAGCAGTCTAAAGGTTTTGCATGGCTTTCTGATATATAGGTTTAGCTACCATGTTGGAGTATGAGGAGGGGGGGCACATAATCCATATGTAAACAGCTGTCATGCAGTGGTAACATATTTCACTGTATATAGCCTATGTGTGATTCTCAATTTCCTTCTGACCAGAACTGCATATTTTCAGATTCATACCATAAATGCTTCCGGCTAGACTGGCAGTAGTCATTTCTCTTCCACTTGTGTTCAATGATGGCGGATTCTGCATTATACTGAGAGGGGTAGCAGGTTGTAAGAGTGTAAGTTTTTGCCCAGGAATGCCTTGAGACAGCGGGCTTGCCATTGTCTGAATAACTCTGCCGGCAGTGGGAAGAATAGGAACTGTAGGAAACGTTATAGTGTTTACATCTTCTTTTGCACCTGCAAAATTATTAAAAAAAATAAAAAATATAAAAGACTGTCAGGAGGTCTATGGTTACAGCACACACTTTAATTTTAGAACACCAGCTTTGTAATAGCAATACAAACAATAGTTTTTTTTGGCAATCCAATAAAAGCTTTCATGTGGTGAGTTTTGTCTGTTTGTTGGCTTTCTGCATTCCCTGCATACTTTGCAGCTTTTCCTCTGCCGATTACTTTGTTTCATGGGACTACATATCCCATGGTACCTTACTGCCTGCAAGCTGTGATTCTTGTAGAGTCTCTGCCTCCTGAAACGTCTCCTGTGAATTCTGTGACACTTCAGTGCCTATTCCTAACGCAACGCGAATAAGCGTCACAGAAAGTAAATGTGTTGAGATCTTCACAAAGTTTACAAACGGCAACATCATTCAGATTAATAAAAGTAGACTAGAAATTATTCAAATTCAATGTGGAAATGAATAAATGATCTAAATTTTGACCATAAGTAGTGCAAGGCAAACCGATAATGTGCACACTGCAGTATTGGAAACCATTCAGATTTTAGTTTACACTGATAAGCCATTTCTAAACAAACCCTTATTCATGTAAAGCGCATCTAAACCCAAAATTACAAATGTAATATAAAACAGATAACCAGCCCTTAGATGTGATTCCCGCATTCATTTTTGTTCAGGCTTTTCCCCACATTTTCATCTTATAATTCAGCCAAAAGCACACTTCATGTTCTAGGGTGACAATGCCTACTATACAGTATGGAATAGCAGCGTTGTTACCATAGGCTGCTTTCCTGATCTGAACTACAAACACTTTTCTTCATTACAGAGAGGCATTTATATACAGTTCACAGATGACAGAGAAAGCGGATAACATTGTTTGAGATTTCAGTTCAGTCCACAGGAAGTTACAAGGGCATACAATTCCTGATGAAAGGTCAACAGGTATTTTTCTGTATTTGCAGAAAATGTATTTAATTTTCAAGTATAGGCAAACAATTTTCAAATGCATATTAAGCTGCTAAATGAATGTTTTTCTATACCTTGTGCTGCATTATTACATATAAATACCTTGTGATACTGGCAGCCTTTGTATTGTGTTCAGACCTGTGGTAGCATTGACAGACATACACATTGAGCCCTGTAATGGGAACAGCAGCCTGCAGTTGCAAAGTCAGCCTAAAGCCCCCTGCCTAGTCCTTCTGGAAGTGATTGACAGCAGCTCCCAGCACCAATGGTTGACAGGGCTAACATGCCCCCGGCCTTGCCGGGAGTGATTGACAGCAGCTTCTGACAGCACGGGATGATAGGACAAACACGCTGCTATTCCATACTGTATAGTAGGCATTGTCACCCTAGGCCCTAGGGCATGAAGTGTGTTTTTGGCTGAATTATCTTCTACCCATTTCTGCATAGATGCAAAGGAGCTGCTTTGAACACATGAACGTTGCAATGCTTCACAAAAAAAAAAAAAAGGGGTAAATCTGCTACACAGATTGGTGCATTTGAATGTCTTCAAACAAATGCAGCCACAACATACACCCTGTTCCAAATTATTATGCCAATGATATTTTTCTCATTTACCTAAATAATTGATGTAAACAACAGTCAGCATAATTCTCATGTTATCAACTATTAAGAGAACAATTCAAGTTTTATTCGAACAAACGTCCTAATAACAGTATTTCTTTTCAAAACACTGTTCCACATTATTACGCACAGTAAGTTTCAAAACACTTTATAGGTTGTAACGAACTGAAAATTGTCATTTGTTGTGTTTGCAGCATATTTACTAAAATCAAAAGCTATTTCAATCAAACTTTGAACAACATTTTAACTTTTTAAACAGTTTACCAGGTCACATTACATTTTAACATATGACCACTTATTTGATAGCAGCTTCACAAGTCTTGCATCCATTGAACTTGTGAGTTTTTGCACAGTTTCTGCTTGAATTTGTTTGCAAAAGATCAGAAGAGCCTCCCAGAGCTGCTGTTTGGATGTAAACTGCCTCCCACCCTCCTAGATCTTTTGCTTGAGGATGCTCCAAAGGTTCTCAATAGGATTGAGGTCAGGGGAGGATGGAGGCCACACCATGACTCTCTCTCCTTTTATCCCCATAGCAGCCATTGATGCAGAGGTATTCTTTGCACCATGAGATGATGCATTGTCATGCATGAAGATGTTTTTATTACGGAAAGCATAGTTCTTCCTTCTGTACCAGGGAAGGAAGTGGTCAGTCAGGAACTCCACATACTTTGAAGGGGTCATCTTTACACCTTTGGGGACCCTAAAGGGGCCGACCAGCTCTCTTCCCATGATTCCGGCCCAAAACATGACTCCACCACCGCCTTGCTGACGTCGCAGCCTTGTTGGAACAGGGTGGCCGTCCACCAACCATCCACTACTCCATCCATCTGGACCATCCAGGGTTGCACGGCATTCATCAGTGAACAGAACTGTTTGAAAATTAATCTTCATGTATTTTTCTGCTCAATGCAGCCGTTTCTGCTTGTGAGCATCGGTTAGTGGTGGCCAAATGGAAGGTTTATGCACAGATGCAAGACTCTGGAGGACTCTACACCTTGATGTCCGTGGGACTACAGAGGCACCAGCAGCTTCAAATATCCATTTGCTGCTATGTAATGGTGTTTTAGCAGCTGCTCTCTTCATCCGATGCATGGATTTGGCAGAAATCTTCCTCAATGTGCCTTTATCTGCACGAACCCATCTGTGCTCTGAATCAGCCACAAATCTCTTAATAGTGCGATGATCACGCTTAAGTTTTCGTGAAATATCTAATGTTTTCATACCTCGTCCAAGGCATTGAACTATTTCACTCTTTTCAGTAGCAGAGAAATCCCTTTTCTTCCCCATATTGCTTGAAAATGGTGCTCTGCTTAATAATGTGGAACACCCTCCTTTAGTCGTTTTCCTTTAACGGCTTGCCGTCTGCCCACCGTCAAATGACGACGGGGCGGAACGGCTATTGTTCTGGGCGGACGTCATATGACATCGCCCCTTTAAGCTGGGATTGCGCGCGTGCATCCCGGCTCTGTCGGTGGCGGCGAGTCCTTAAGACACACCGCGTCACCGACGGGGGTGAACAGCCATTAGTCATGGCTGTTTAGCATGTGATCGGCCGTGACGAAGTCACGGCTGATCACAAATGGTACTGCCCCCATTTGCACGGAGCATGCGCACGATCGGGAGCGCACTGCACGTGCGTGTCGGTGGCAGCGTGTTCCCAGGGAACAATGCCTGTCACCGACACTGGCATCAGCCGCCGGCCGGCGGCTGTTACCTTGTGATCGGCTGTGAACTACTCACAGCCGATCACATGTAAATGTAAACAGAGAGGTAACTCACTGTTACCAGCTCTTCTCTCCTCACACAGTTTCCAGTGTGAGGAGAGAAGAGATAGGATCAGGGAGTTACCGATCTGTAAAGCACCAACACACCTGTCACTTCACTCCTGCCCCTGCCAATGTGGCGTGTCACCCGTCACTGACCGTGGCCTCTCACCCGTCACTGACCTTGGCCTCTCACCCGTCACTGACCTTGGCCTCTCACCCGTTACCCATCAGTGACCACTGCCAGTCACCCGTGGCCTATCACCCATCAGTGACCGTGACCAGTCACCCATCAGTGACCACCGCCAGACACCCATCAGTGACCACCGCCCGTCACCCATCAGTGACCACCGCCAGACGCCAGACACCCGTCACCCACCAGTTACCACCGCCAGACACCCGTCACCCATCAGTGAACACCGCCAGACACCCTTCACCCATCAGTGACCACCGCCCGTCACCCATCAGTGACCACCGCCCGTCACCCATCAGTGACCACCGCCCGTCACCCATCAGTGACCACCGCCAGACACCCATCAGTGACCACCGCCAGACACCCATCAGTGACCACCGCCAGACACCCATCAGTGACCACCGCCCGTCACCCATCAGTGACCACCGCCCGTCACCCATCAGTGACCACCGCCACACACTCATCAGTGACCACCGCCACACACCCATCAGTGACCACCGCCACACACCCATCAGTGACCACTGCCACACACCCGTCACCCATCAGTGACCACCGCCAGACACCAGTCACCCATCAGTGACCACCGCCAGACACCCGTCACCCATCAGTGACCACCGCCAGACACCAGTCACCCATCAGTGACCACCGCCAGACACCCGTCACCCATCAGTGACCACCGCCAGACACCCATCAGTGACCACCGCCAGACACCCATCAGTGACCACCACCAGACACCACCCCCACCAGTGACTACCCAGTGACTACCCACAGACCACCACCAGTGACTACCCACAGAC
>BLSH010052344.1:357628-367652 GCA_018402905.1 Glandirana rugosa | reverse complement strand
ACAGACCGCCACCAGTGACTACCCACTACCACCGCCAGACACCAGTCACCCATCAGTGACCACCGCCTGTCACCCATCAGTGACCACCGCCTGTCACCCATCAGTGACCACCGCCAGACACCCATCAGTGACCACCGCCAGACACCCATCAGTGACCACCACCAGACACCAGTGAGTGACCACCACCAGACACCCATCAGTGACCACCGCCCGTCACCCATCAGTGGCCACCGCCAGGCACCCATCAGTGGTCACCGCCAGGCACCCATCAGTGGCCACCGCCAGACACCCGTCACCCATCAGTGGCCACCGCCAGACACCCGTCACCCATCAGTGACCACCGCCAGACACTCGTCACCCATCAGTGACCACCGCCAGACACCCGTCACCCATCAGTGATCTACTCACAGCCGATCACATGTAAATGTAAACAGAGCGGTAACTCACTGTTACCAGCTCTTCTCTCCTCACAGTTTCCAGTGTGAGGAGAGAAGAGATAGGATCAGTGAGTTACCGATCTGTAAAGCACCAACACATCTGTCACTTCACTCCTGCCCCCCCCCAATGTGGCGTGTCACCCTGTTAGTGACCTGGGGTGTCACCCGTCACTGACCGTGGCCTCTCACCCGTCACTGACCTTGGCCTCTCACCCGTCACTGACCACCGCCAGACACCCTTCACCCATCAGTGACCACCGCCAGACACCCGTCACCCATCACTGACCACCGCCAGACACCCGTCACCCATCACTGACCACCGCCAGACACCCATCACCCATCACTGACCACTGCCAGACACCCGTCACCCATCAGTGACCACTGCCAGACACCCGTCACCCATCAGAGACCACCACCAGTCACCCGCCACCGACCACCACCAGACACCTGTCACCCATCAGTGACAACCGCCAGACACCCGTCACCCATCAGTGACCACCTCCAGTCACTCGTCAGTGACCAGAAAGGGGGGCTCCTGGCCCCGAACAGCATACGCACGGGTCACCGTCTGTCGTAAACGGGAAATAGTGGCCGACGAGGCAGACTTCCCCTTGCGTGGACCATCCACCGTGACAAACAGCGCATCCAACCTCCGAAAAGAGGCCGTGGCCGCCAGATACACCAGCAGAGCCCTAACCACATCCAGGGAATGCAAAGCAACCTCCTTAGGATGAGACAGGCGTGGGCACAGCGAAGGAAGGACAATGTCCTCATTGATGTGAAAAAAAGAAACCACCTTCGGTAAGGAGGACGGAGAAGGGCTCAACACTGCCTTGTCCCCATGTAGGACCAAGTACGGGGACCTACAGGTCAGAGCCGCCAGCTCAGACACCCACCTAGCGGATGTAATCACCACCAGGAAAGCCACTTTCTGCGAAGGCAGCTGCAGGGAATTTTCCCTGATATTTTCAAAAGGCGGCTTCTGAAGCACTGAGAGGACCAGATTAAGGTCCCAAGGCGCCAAAGGCGACCGTACCTGGGGAGCGATATGACGAACCCCCTGGACAAAGGTACGAATCAATGAATGCGTCGCCAGGAGAGAAATCTGTCCCTTAAGCGTGCTCAATGACAACTTGTGCTCTAGGCCTTGCTAAAGGAAGGCCAGCACCCGAGCCACTGAGAAAGAACAGGGGTTCCATTCCCCCGCCTCGCACCAGGCAATGTAAGCCTTCCAGGCGCGCTGATAAATCTTACGCGAAGTACCTTATGCGCCTTGAGCATAGTGGAGATCACTGAATCAGAGAGTCCCCTATACTTTAACACCTGGGATTCAATAGCCAGGCTGTTAAAGAGAGTGAGGATAAAGCAGGGTGCAAGATGGGGCCCTAGGAAGCGGATCCTCACGAAGCAGGAGATGCCAGGGAGCATTCACCACCACCGCACCATGTCGGCATACCCATGGTAGGGGCGCAGAGACCAGGTAAACCGGGGAGAGCCATAACCGTGTAGTGAAGCTCCAATATTGGCAAGGCGCAGGAAACGCCGGCGTAGGGCCCACAGGGTGATCGTGGATGCGCCACTGCCCTGTCGACAAAAACCAGGAAGAGACCCTGGTGCGCCACCCATCATGGTGGCCAGACGTACACATATCAGACAGTGGAAGGGTACTGAGCCATACCGCTCGCGCCCAGTTCTCCTCCGACCATAAGCAGGACGTAGTAAATCATGGTACGCCCTGAGGACGGGACAAGGGTATCCACCCCTTGATGAAGCCGGTTCCTAGCCAGGCCGGCGGTCTGCCTGGGAGGACGGGAACTAAATCCCATTTTGTACCCAGACAAAATCACCCAGCGGACCAAAATTCAGAAAAGTCATCGACCACAGACATCTCCCCACCCAAACCATAGGTAGGGGCAACCCCATAACACTGAGAAGGACTTGTCTCCTGGCCTGTCACACCTATGCTGCCAGGGACACTTCCGCCCACCTGCGGTATCCCTGATGGGCAGTGAGCCCCAGCCCAATGGTGGAGACCTCTACTGGGCCGCCAAGGAGTGACCCGTGGAACCAATATCGGGCGAAAGCTGACCCTGCCAGAACCACTCAGATCGGGCAGCAGACTCGGCGCTCCTGTCAGCTGGGCCTAAGGACGGCGTGCCACTAAAGGACGTTAATCAGCGTCTGCATAGCTTTCAACATACAGTGCAAACTTGCAACAGGTGGCACCTGGGCATCAAACCCACGGAGTCAACTGTGGAAGGTAGATGAGCTAACCACTACCTGCCCAGCTGAGCCCCCGAGATTGTGGTCACCACGATCAGGCGGAACCTAGGAGGTACCACCACAGGCCGCCACACAGAAAAAAAAGGGGGGCTGAGACTACTCCCAGCCCCCGCAGCTGCACTCCTAGTAGGACATCTGGAGCGACCCGACAGGGACGGGCCCCCCCCCGTAGGTGACCACCCCAATCCGGAACTCGTGGCCTCCCACAATGGGAGAAGGGGGTCACTGCTGGGCGGACCGGTGCTGGGCCAGGCTACCCCCTACAAGAAGTAACCTGACCGAGAGCACAGGACAACTGCCACTGGTCATCCGCAGACGATCAAGGCGCTGTCTGGTGCCTTCCCGTGCGCCACAATATTATTATTATTATTATACAGGATTTATATAGCGCCAACAATTTATGCTGCGCTTTACAACTTGAGGGTAGACAGTACAAATACAATACACTTAAATACAGGAGGAATCAGAGGGCCCTGCTTGTTAGAGCTTACAATCTAAAAAAGGGACACAATAGCCGCGGCACATCCCTCCATACTATTCGGGGAACACCGGGACACACCATCTACATCCCAAGGGGGGCCCCCGACCTAGGAGGGCCCCCATCAGGGTCCGACTCATCCCAGAGGCAAGAAGGGGGTACGGCCAGCCATACGCCCAAGTCCATGCCCGGGAAACCCAGGAACCCAGGACCGCCTCGCAGTCCCTAAGCGCCATGGGGAGGTCAAGTGGGACGGCACCTGCATCGGCTGCCAATGTAACCCACCCTGGTAACATGGCCCACAAACTGGGACCTGTAGTACCAGGAGACCAGGCACCCCCCACCAAGACTGAGCAGGACTCCCACAGGAAGGTGACTCCGGGGGGACTTAGCACCTGCCCGCTCTGCCGCTGCTGCTGCCCACCACTGCATATGCTGCCTTTTCCCTGCGCTTGCTGCTGCAAAGGCCAAGCCTGTGCGCACCAAACCCTTCCCACCTATCATGGAGGGACAGGGCTGTGACCAGTAACAGCTACTGTGTGGGGGGTAAACCAGCGCCAGAAGGCCAGGGAACTGCCCCCACACACATACAGGCTGTATTGACATGCATGGGCCACCGCAAGATGGCCGCCATGCACACTAGAGGCCAAAACACACGACCGGCCACAACAAAATGGCGGCCGCAATTAACAATAGGCTGAACATGCGGCCGGCTACGGGAAAATGGCGGCCGGACCACCGTAAAATGGAGCAGGCCGCGGCTACCAACCATGCGGCCGGCCCTGCCGAAGGTAAGGGGTGCCACTAAGGGCCCCCACGTCCCAGGGGACCCCTGGAGGGGGTGGAAGGAGAAAAGAGCAGCGACCATGCAGCATTGGGGGGTGAAGAAAAGGTGTAACCAGCTCGCCAGCCTAACACCCCAGGGGGGAACCCGTCTGCCATCCCCGCACCCCGGGGGGGGAGCGTACTTACCCATCCAGACGGGCGTAGCGGGTTGCCACCCGAGACAGACCTGCCACCGCCGATTCGGGGGGAGCTGCAGGCCAATCGACACCCGTGACGCGAGCCCGAGGACCCGGTCCTAAGTGCGCTGCCAGGACGTTTACCCCGCACGGAACGAGGCCCGACGCGGCCGACCCCGCATGCAACTAAAGGTCAGCTCGCGTCCGTTGGCTGTGCTGGGGAGACTACCTGGATCTAGGATATCCAGCCTGTCACCCAGCCGGCTGCTTGATTGCATTCTTCATCAGAATCTTGAGAAAAAAGAACGGGGAACCGCAGATCCCAGCAGGGAGCCAGGCATCCTTGCACTAGGCAGAAAAAACGGAGTTGCTGAGCAGGGCAGGAGGGGTTATGCCAAGTGAGGACAGCCACCTGGGAGGGGCTGTGTCTGCTTTTAGCTGAACTATGTTCTGCCTAGTCCACTCCTAGTGAAAGGTGCATAAACCCCACATGTCAAGAATAAGAGGCTGCGTCCGTCAATGAACGATTGAGAAAAAATTACAACTTCAAAAAATTTACCATGCCTCTTACTAAATACCTTGGGGTCATTTGGGGGGTATTTGTACTTTCCTGGCTTGTTAGGATCTCCAGAAATTAGATGAGAGGTTGTCAGTACATCAGCTATGATCAGGTGTGATCAATTTTCAATGATTGGCACCATAGCTTGTAGACTCTAACTTACACAAGGACCAAATAATATACACTTATTTGGGTTATTTTTACCAAATATATGTAGCAGTATAAATTTTGGCCAAATTTTAAAAAGAAAAATTACTAATTTGCAAAATTTTATGACAGAAACAAAGAAAATGCATTTTTCACAAAATTTTCAATTTTTATTTATAGCACAAAAAATAAATAACCCACTAGTGATTAAATACCACCAAAAGAAAGCTCTATTTGAGTGGAAAAAAGGACACAAATTTCATATGGGTACAGTGTTGCATGAATGAGTAATTGTCATTCAAAGTGTGATAGCGCTGAATGCTGAAAAATGGCCAGGAAGGGGGTTCTTGTGCCCAGTATTGAGGTGGTTAATTGGGCTCACCTGGCAATCTAATTATCACAGGTGTTCAAGATTGTTTTCAGTGATCAAAACAGCCCTGAGACACAATGCCATCCATGAGTTAAACTGAAAAACAAAATATTTAATCTTTGTGACACTGAAATAGAATTTGCATAATACTTTGGAACAGGGTGTATGAGAACATATGAGCTGCATAGTAGTAGTTTTGTTCTAGGATTTGTATATATTGTGAGGTACAACCCCAATTCCCAAAAAGTTGAGACAATGTGTAAAATCTACATAAAAACAGAATGCAATGATTTGCAAATCTCATAAACCGAAATATTATGCACAATAGAAAACGTATAAGATGTTTAAACTGGGAAAAATGTACCATTTTAAGAAAAATATACGGTAATTTTGAAACTTGTGTCAGCAACGCGTCTCAGAAAATTTGTGATAGGGTCGGGGCTTTATTAAGCACATCATAGCCGTGGTACTGAGGATTTTGGTGAGCCTTTTTATGAAAAAAGTCCCACACGTATTAAAGGATTTCACCTGCTTTGACATTCCACCCCCAATTTCAATTAACCAATCCTTTCTTTGCATTAGTGGGAGACTCCTCCCCATTTTCCCTTTCTTTTTGTATATATGTGTGTTATATGCCATTTGTAAACATGCTGTGAACAAGGCTACAAGCCGAAACGCGTCTGCGTGTGCTGTATTTTTATGGGCATGGAATAAATTCATTGGACATCGTACTTCAGTGTGCCGGTTCTTTTTGCTGTATATAATTTGGACTATCGGATGAGGAGGAACATCCTGAACCTGAGCACTTGACACAGGTGTGCATACTTTTATAATGAACTGAATTTTTTTGTGCTCTGGGTTTTGAGCGGTGCACCTTTGTGGTTTGCATTTGATTATCCTCATTTGCACTACGCTCCCCAGAACCTTCTTGCTTTCACAAGATTGCATAGCACACTCTAAACAATTCCAAATTCACTGGACTTTACTTATCTTCCTGCCCTGTGTGAAAACTTGGACACACACACATTATCTCCTATGCACTATGGATCGTCGGACAAAGATCTCCCAAGTCTACACTAAGGACCCACATCCCGCCACAGAAGAGATGACTTGTACCTCTCTTTTTGAACAACTTAAAACCCTCTTAATAAAGGAGACTAAACTGTGGTGGGATGCGGAAGGACTCAAAGCAGTATATCAAAGAGTCTATGGTCCCAAGAGGGTTGAGAATTAAAAAATTCCCCTCCACGTCGTATTCAGACGATTTCATGATCGAATGGAACAATATACTATCAAAATGTTCATTAGATCTGATGCAACTTATTGTCTCAAAGGAAGAGGACTTGTTACATACCGTCAATCAGGATATTGACTCTATTCGGACTTCACTGGAAATATATCAAACTCAGGATTTTTATAATACCCTTAACACAGAACTTGCTGACTCTCTTAGCAAATTTGAACAAAATCTCATGGACAACAAAAGACAGAAGTTCCTGAGAGATCTTCATGATTATCAAAATAATTCGGTCTACACACACACAAACGACCGAATCTGCCCCAATCAATTTTGAAAAAGAGGAGGCATCGGAGACGTCGTTCACAAAGACATGTAAGCTTTAGCTCACCTGAACAATCAGACTCTCAGTCTGAAACTTCAATTAACTCTGATGCAAGCTCTTCCCTGCCGTCTCGCAGCTCTACCTCTTCAGTTTTCTCAAAGGATTCACGGCGCTCTGATCCATTGGCTACAAAAAACTATGTTGCCCCAACAAAAGACAATCCCAGGGGGGAGATAAAAAGAAAAACGAGACGGGGCAGCCGGAACCACTATAAGGGGAGACCAGCATCGGCAGACGAGGAGCAAGAAGAAGTAAAGGTGATTGATGATTTGGACAGTTCTGTTACATCTACAGTTGTTAATTTATCTAGTGTCTCTCTTTCTAGTGATGAATTATCTCTACTTTCCAAAGGGCTTTCCTTCTCTCCCATGTCCCACTTTGATATCTTTAATACTCTTTTGGATGTGAATCGTTTTGTTCGTAACATTATTCTTAAAAAAACATTTTTCTGCATCTGAGCAGGACGATTCACATCCTGTGACCCCTTTGGTGGAAATGCAGGGTGGGGACACCTTTGACTTTCGGGACCCTGTTGCAAGGTCCACATTAGAAAGTTTACAGTCAGAAATCACGGGTGGTCTGCATGGTATCTCTACCTGTGATATTAATTTAGGTGATTGTTATTTTTACCCAGTTCACACCAGAAGTGCAGCTATTGAAATGTATCAAACATTAGTTGAAAGTGATTTAACCATATTGAAAGATAGGGTGGACTCACATCCACATTTCCCCAAGGACAATCTGACTACACAAGAAAGGGCAGCCATCAAACATCTTAAATCCCGCTGCAACATTGTCATCAGAGAAGCGGATAAGGGGGGGCTGTCATTGTTTTGGATTCAGAGCAATATAAAGCTGAGGCTCTACGACAACTCAGCGATACCTCCACATATCGTGTCTTACCTCATAATCCCACCTCTGAGTTCAGAAGCCGGCTCTCCTCCCTTATAGACACTGGTCTGGACATGGGGGTCCTTTCTTCTAAAATGGCTGAATACCTTTTGGTGGATAAACCTGTTGTCCTGGTCTTTCATCATTTACCCAAAATTACACAAAACTTCCATTTTGGGGCGACCTATTGTTGCCGGTATGGGTTCTTTACTTGAAAGACTGGGACAATGGGTGGATCAACACCTACAGCCACTTGTTGTTAGGTTACCGGGGTACATTAAAGATACTAGTACTGTCTTACATAACATCCATGTCAAGTGGATGGAGGACCACAGTTGGATTACCATGGACGTTCAGTCTTTGTATGCCTGCATTCCCCATGACTTGGCATTGGAGGCACTTAGGTTTCACTTGGCAAATTACAGTAATTACAGTATGGAACTGAGGGAATTTCTTATTCTCAGCACGGAATTTTTACTCAAACATAATTTTTTCATGTTTGATAACGTTTATTATTTACAATGCACTGGTGCCTCGATGGGAGCTAGGTTCTCCCCCTCCCTAGCCAATCTTTACATGGGCTGGTGGGAGAAGAGAACCTTGTTCTCACCTGACAATCCCTACATTCATAGGATCGTTTGGTTTGGTCGTTATATAGACGACCTGCTGCTGATATGGAAGGGTCCACAGACTGATATAGTGGAATTTGCCAATTTTGTTAATGACAACTCTCTTAACCTCATTTTCAGTTATGAGACCTACGAATGTAATATCAATTTTTTGGACATCATATTGTTGGGGGATACTCATTCCAACACTGTTTCCACCCGCACGTATCGTAAGACTTGTGCGGGCAATTCACTCCTATTGGCCAGCAGTTGCCATCCTTCCCACACGATCAAATCGGTACCTGTGGGGGAATTTGTCAGGACTAGACGCAATTGCTCCAGCGCAGAGTTCTTTCAACAAGAAGCTGGGGTGGTTGCTTCTAGATTAAGAGCACCAGGCTATAGTGATAAATATATTGAGAGGGCTAATAATATAGCCATCAAGAAAGATAGGAACACCCTTATTGACAATCCCTGCAAAAACAGGACTAAAAATAGAGAGACCAAAGATAGTTCTAGAACTTCCCGTTCTATCAACTGACAGGGATCTTGATGTTATTATTAAGAGAGGCTGCAGGTTTTCCAGTAGACGTGCCTCCACTCTGGGTGGTCTTCTCTCCCCCAGCCTTTTTTCATCCGCTTCTTTTAACAAGACTTGGTTACACACGACAGGTTCTTATGCCTGTGGCTTAAACACTTGCAGGTTTTGCCACAGGCATCTTAAGCAACCTAGTTTGGTTTACTCCTGTTCTACAAATAGAGCATTCCATATACGGGATTATATTAATTGTGGCTCACAACAGGTTGTTTATACCATAGACTGCACTATTTGTAAGTTACAATACGTTGGATGCACTACAAGACCCTTGAGGACACACATTAGTGAACATTATCATGGCTCTTCACATGAGTCTGATAAGGGTCTTTCTAATGTGTCCAAACATTTTAAATATGTTTATTTGGGGAATCTGTCTTCCTTTGTATTTTATGGGCTGGAGAGGATAAAGAAACCACCTCGTGGTGGGGACACTCATCAAAAATTGTTGGAACGTGAGGTATGGTGGATATATAACCTTTGCACCAGGATTCCCCAAGGCATGAACCTTCGATACGATCTTTTTCTTCGCGAACCTGCAACATCAGTGCAATTTTTCTTGTGCCATCCAATTTTTTTTTTACGCCCCTTTTTCTTTACGCCCCCCCCCTTTTTTTTTTCTTCTATGTATGGCCATTTTGATCTTTGGGAATTTGTATTAAAGGATTTCACCTGCTTTGACATTCCACCCCCAATTTCAATTAACCAATCCTTTCTTTGCATTAGTGGGAGACTCCTCCCCATTTTCCCTTTCTTTTTGTATATATGTGTGTTATATGCCATTTGTAAACATGCTGTGAACAAGGCTACAAGCCGAAACGCGTCTGCGTGTGCTGTATTTTTATGGGCATGGAATAAATTCATTGGACATCGTACTTCAGTGTGCCGGTTCTTTTTGCTGTATACAATAGAAAACGTATCAAATGTTTAAACTGGGAAAAATGTACCATTTTAAGAAAAATATGCGGTAATTTTGAAACTTGTGTCAGCAACGCGTCTCAGAAAATTTGGAATAGGGTCGGGGCTTTATTAAGCACATCATAGCCGTGGTACTGAGGATTTACGTTTCTTT
>BLSH010052344.1:345567-357618 GCA_018402905.1 Glandirana rugosa | reverse complement strand
CTTTCTGGGAATAGTCTGAGTACACTTCTCGGTACTATTACAAGTGATTACACACAGGAGTTCCCAGAACAACACGTAGGTTGCATAACATTGAATGTTTATCACGTCAGATACCATATTTGTTGGACAACACTCGGTGTTAATTATATTAGGGCATATACCTTACGAGATAAACATCTTGTCCTCATTTGGTTTGATCCAAAGAATTCTACGGACACCGTTTTGGACGTTCACAAATTCGGTGTCCGTATTCTTGGACAGCACACATTGGTTCAGAACAATTTTCTTCGCGGTTTTGCCACAGGCATCTTAAGAAACCTAGTTTGGTTTACTCCTGTTCTACAAATAGAGCATTCCATATACGGGATTATATTAATTGTGGCTCACAACAGGTTGTTTATACCATAGACTGCACTATTTGTAAGTTACAATACGTTGGATGCACAACAAGACCCTTGAGGACACACATTAGTGAACATTATCATGGCTCTTCACATGAGTCTGATAAGGGTCTTTCTAATGTGTCCAAACATTTTAAATATGTTTATTTGGGGAATCTGTCTTCCTTTGTATTTTATGGGCTGGAGAGGATAAAGAAACCACCTCGTGGTGGGGACACTCATCAAAAATTGTTGGAACGTGAGGTATGGTGGATATATAACCTTTGCACCAGGATTCCCCCAGGCATGAACCTTCGATACGATGTTGATCTTTTTCTTCGCGAACATGCAACATCAGTGCAATTTTTCTTGTGCCATCCAATTTTTTTTTTACGCCCCTTTTTCTTTACGCCCCCCCTTTTTTTTTTTTCTTCTATGTATGGCCATTTTGATCTTTGGGAATTTGTATTAAAGGATTTCACCTGCTTTGACATTCCACCCCCAATTTCAATTAACCAATCCTTTCTTTGCATTAGTGGGAGACTCCTCCCCATTTTCCCTTTCTTTTTGTATATATGTGTGTTATATGCCATTTGTAAACATGCTGTGAACAAGGCTACAAGCCGAAACGCGTCTGCGTGTGCTGTATTTTTATGGGCATGGAATAAATTCATTGGACATCGTACTTCAGTGTGCCGGTTCTTTTTGCTGTATACAATAGAAAACGTATCAAATGTTTAAACTGGGAAAAATGTACCATTTTAAGAAAAATATGCGGTAATTTTGAAACTTGTGTCAGCAACGGGTCTCAGAAAATTTGGGATAGGGTCGGGGCTTTATTAAGCACATCATAGCCGTGGTACTGAGGATTTTGGTGAGCCTTTTTATGAAAAAAGTCCCACACAGAATTAGGAGAGAGAAGCACCAGTGCTGTAAGAGCAGCAGAAGAGACATCTGGAAATGTTAAGGGGGTTTCTATATGCCAGTACTCATCAAGTATTCCCCAGAGGTTCAAGCAGCTGAGATGTACAGCTGCTTCTCACTCTGAATATAAATCTGCCGCCTGCACATGCCCACACAGCAACCACTTTCACTGACAATGTGTGCACATCATGGGGGGTGGAATGTAGGACGGGACAGACACAGATGGGATAGGATGGGAAGGTGAGCAATCTTGCCTCCTCTGTCCTCTTCATGTAACATTCTGCTGTGCTGATCCTGTGTCTCACTATCTTACCATCCACAAAGCACAGTACAACCACTCCAGCTACCAGGCAGAAACTCTCAGGACCAGCAGTGACAGGGAGATTAAAGTGGTTGTAAAGGAAAATTAAAGAAAGAAAAACTGTGCACAAGAATTGAACAAAGCAGGCCTGATCCTCCCCTTCTTGGGTCCCCCGCGGGCACTCCTGGCTCCTCTGCTCTTGCTGGTGCCCCCAGTAGGAAACCAATTCCCATCGGGGCGCACCTATGTGTGCTTGCTCCCGAGCCCCGCTGCTGCGTCCATTGACACAGGCAGCGGGACTCAGCCCCACTCCCCGATCACTGGAGTTGATTGGCAGGAGCCAGTGGCTCCCGCTGCCATCAATCTGCCCAATAAGGAGGGACACAGCGGCAAGAGCCACTGCTCCTGTGCAAATCACTGGATCAGATCGGGCTCAGGTAAGAATAAGGGTGGGCTGGGGGGATTCTGCAACAGAAGCATAGAATGCATGAAGGTAGAAAAACTTGAGGTTTTAGAACCACTGCAAGCAGTAGCAATTATAGCTTTGCTGATAATACAAATTGGATTACTACAATAGTGCATGTGTTACATCGTTGCATAGTTAGTCTGGTTGAAAAAAGACGAGTTAATCTAAATCAACCAATAAAAGCATGAAAAAAAATCCTTGAAAAAATAAATACATTTAAAAACAATCATACAATCCTATATACACACACACAATCACTTTACCCCATAGTTGATCCAGAGGAAAGCAAAAACCCCCAACAAAGCATTAACCAATTTGCTCCAGCAGAGGGAAAAAAATTCCTTCCTGATCCCCTGAGAAGCAATCGGACATTCCCTGGATCAACTTTACCTATAAATGTTAGTATCCACTTGATTTAGGATACGCCACTGAGCGGGGCCTATATTAAAGTGGAAGTCCAGTCAAAAATGTAATTTTTCCTATTAATACTATGTTAAAGCAGAGTTCTACCCTGTTAAAAGTCAGCAGCTACCAAAAGGGTAGCTGCTGACTTTTAACAATCGGCTACTCACCTGTCCCTCGTTCCAGTGATGCGGCCACCCGAGGGCTCGCTCGTCTTCCCCTCACCTCGGCAGCGCCGACATCACAAGTGTGGGAACCAGGCTTTGGCTTCCAAGCCGGGCGCTCACTGCGCATGCGCGAATCTCGCTGCGGCTTGTGAATGGCTCGGCTTATATTCTGGGACCTGTGATGTGTCCCAGAAGATCGCAGAGGGGGAGGGGGGGGTGGACTTCCTTTCCGGAGCCGTGGCTCCAGGGGAGGAAGTGGACCTGGGACCCTGTGGAAACATCCTTCAGAGAATATGATGCCGAAAGAGAGAGAGGGGGGAGGGGAGGACAGGCTTTGGATGTTCTGCTCTCTTCATGGTTCCAGCAGCACATAACACACATGGTTTGTTAGAAACTGTAAGATAGATTACAATGCAACATGCTGCAGATTTACTATAGTGTACAACTACATGGTTGTTTCTGCATGGCACTGTGTACAAATCCATTGTTCACTACATGTGACTGAGTTTAAGGCTTCAGTTTTCACTAGTGCGACTTTGGACACAGTCGCATGACAAGTCACAGCCCATTGATTTCAATGGCAAACATGCCCATCTATGCAACTTTGAAAATCAGCGACTTTGAAAAGATGTCTGCACTACTTTGATCCACTCAAAGTCACACAACTTCGGAGTCACACTAGTGGAAACATAGCCTAAGGCTAGAGTGCGACTTTGGAGTGCGACTCGATGTGACTGAGTGCAGCTTTGATCCAACTTTACACTCTCTGGATCAAAGTAGTGCAGGTACCTTTTCAAAGTCGCTGATTTTCAAAGTAGCATATATGGGAACGGGTTCCATTAAAAATAAATGTGTCCAAAGCCGCATGGCAAGTCATACTAGTAGAAACTGAGCCTTAGTGTACGTCTCCACTATTGCAACCCCAAAGTTGCACAATGTAGAGTGCAGCTTTCATCAACGTTACACTCTCTGGATTAAAGTCGCATCAAAAGTCACATCAAAGTAGTGCTGGTACCTTTTCAAAGTCGCTGATTTTCAAAGTTGCATAGATGGGAACATGAGCCATTGAAATCAATGGGCTGTGACTTGTTATGCGACTTTGGACACAGTCACATGACAAGCCACGTTTCCACTATTGCGACCCCAAAGTTGCACTATTTAGGTCCCTTTCACACTTGTGCGATCTGAAAGTTGTGCGACATTTTTTTACCGCAATTTTGATGTGACTTTAAGCAATGCCTGTGTAATCTTGAAACCTATGGACCACAAATCGTGTTAAAGTCGGACCAAAGTAGTGCAGGGACTATTTTGAAGTTGCACAGATATGAATGGTACTCATGGTTCAAAGTCGCTGATTTTCAAAGTCGCATAGATGGAACGGGTGCCATTGAGATCAATGGGCTGTGACTTGTCATGCAATTTTGTGTCCACATTCGCACTAGTGGAAACAGACTTATTGTGGTTGCCTGTACTGTTCCTTTAGTGCATAATGATCATTGGAGACTGTGAGATGAGACCCCAGAGCACTTCCAGCTACATTGACAGTCCCCCCCCCCCCCCCCATGTGCCCTATGATCAGCTCCTCTCATCGTGTGTAAGCCCACAGGCTACACAGGAACAGTGCCCCTCCCTGGAAGTGATGTCTCTAGCTTTCAGTAACCACACCCACTGGCTGTCATTACACTCAAAAGGAAGTAGAATTGAAGTCATGTGACGGCACTGGATACAGCAAAATAGAGGTAGAAAAACTGAGATTTTTTCATTTTGAGGCATAAGCCTGAACTTAGCTCACATTAATGATTGCAGGGGAGTGTTAGGGTGGACTTCCACTTTAAGGTAGGGGTCTGAAGCTGCAGCTCCAATAGTCCCTACGTTAATCCGGGCCCTGGATAGGGCAACAAAAAGTTGGCAAAGTAAGTGGTATTAACAAGGAGGAGCTGGAAGAATATTTTGCAACCAATTAGGTTAATTGGCAACAGGTCAGTAACATAACTGGGTATAAAAAGGGCATCTTGGAGAGTCAGAGTATCTCAAAATCAGATTACAATTTGTAAAAAGCGGTGTTTAAAAATGGTCTAAATTTCAGAATAATGTTCCTCAATGTAGCATTGCAAAGACTTTACATATATCATCATTATCATCTACAGTACATAATATAATCAAAAAATTTAGAGAATCTGAAGAAATCTCTGTGCGCTAGGGACGAGGCCGATACCCAATATTGGATACCCATGATCTGCGGGCACTCAGATAACACTGCATTAAAACCAGGCATGATTCTGTGATGGACATCATTGCAAGGGTCCAGGAATACTTCCAAAATCACAGTTAGTGAACAGTTTGCCATGCCATCCAAAAATGCAAGGTATAGCTCAAACATGCAAAGAAGAAGCCATATCTGAACATCCAGAAACGCCGCCGTCTTCTATGCTTCAAAGCTCATTTCTCTTTCAAAAGTTTTATTTATGGTAGAGCAAAATATAAACAACAAGTGGGCATCGCAGTGCCAAGCAGGATAAAGTACAAATATGCAACTTCAGAAAATGAACCTTCAGTACTTAATATCAATCCAGTAATCCTATTATGGAAAACGTACCACTAAAATAAAACATGGCAACATATAAAGTAGCAGTACCATAACTTATAGTAGCAAAAAAGCCCATCGAAGAAGGTATCAGCTTAGGGATATTATTACATGGAGGTAGACTCAGTAGGCACTATGAGTTGCACCAAAATAAAACTACATACACTTGTGAAGCAAAATCACATGACAAAGAAAAAAAAAAAAAAAAACACGAAATGAAAGAAAAGAAATATGAGAGAAAAAAAAAGTCAGAGGGAAAGGGAGAACCCCGAGAAAGAAGGAAGATCTAGGTTAAAGTGTTAGTTAACAAAAAAAGGGATTTTATTAAAACTTACCGTAAAATCCTTTTCTCTGAGTTCACTGACAGACGCAGCCCTCTTTGACATGTGGGTTATATGTACATCTTCCTAGGAGTTAACTAAGCAAAAATAAAGAAAGCAAGCTGGCCCCTCCCAGGGGGCCGTCCTCTCTCTCCCATATAACCCCCCTGCTCTGCTCAGCATATCAGTTCGTAACAAGCCATACAAACATAACGCAGAGGGGCAGGTGCTAGGTGTCAGTGAACTCGGAGAAAAGGATTTTACGGTAAGTTTTAATAAAATCCCTTTTTCTCTTACGTTCACTGACAGACGCAGCCCTCTTTGGCATGTGGGGATGTCCCAAAGCTGTGTCATAAAAGAGGGGTGGGTAAACGACAACAACTGTACCCAACAGAAACCTCTCAGGAGGCACCAGCCGCGCCCACACTGCCGCCTGCAAAACTTTACGGCCAAAAGCAGCATCCGAAGATGCTGACACATCAACTTTATAAAACTTAGTAAACGTGTGCACCGAGGCCCAGGTAGCCGCCTTGCACACCTGTGACACCGAGGCCTAGTGTCTGAAAGCCCAGGAAGTGCTAACAGCCGTGGTGGAATGAGCCATGACTGGAAAAGGGGGTACCTTGCCCCAAACAGAATACGCAGAATACAGTCTGTCTGATCCAAGGGGAAAAAGTAGCCCACGAGGCCGCCAATCCTTTGTGCGGACTGTCCGTCAGTACAGACAACACATCAGACTTCTGAAAAGTCTGTAGCCGCCAAATACACCGCAAAGCCCTCATGACATCCAAAATTCCTTAGGATGTGAAGGATTCGGACACAACGAAGGAAGAACAATATCTTCATTAATGTGAAAAGAAGAAACCACCTTCGGTAAAAACGAAGGAGACGGGCGCAAGACCGCCTTGTCCTTGTGAAGGACCAAGTAAGGAGACCTGCAGGACAACGCTGCCAACTCAGACACCCGCCTAGCGGATGTAATGGCCACCAAGAAAGCCACTTTCTGCGACAGCAATTGTAAGGGAATATCCCTGATCTTCTCATATGATGGCTTCTGCAGCACAGAAAGCACCAAATTCAAATCCCACGGTGCCATAGGCGACCGTACCTGAGGACCCACATGGCGCACACCTTGTACAAATGTACGAGTCAACGAATGTGACACCAAAGGTCGCTGAAAAAGAATCGCCAGAGCCAAAATCTGACCCTTGAGAGTACTCAAGGCCAATTTTTTTATCCAGGCCCTGCTGCAAAAAGGCCAGGTCCCTGGACACAATGCAAGAGCGGGGGTTCCAACCCCCCGCCTCACACCAAGCAATATAGGCCTTCCAGGTGCGATGATAAATCTTGCGCAAAGTACACTTGCGCGCTTTCAGCATGGTAGGAATCACGGAGTCAGCGACACCCCTATCCCTCAGCACCTGGGACTCAATAGCCAAGCCGTCAAAGCCAGCGAGGGTAAAGCAGGGTGCAAGATGGGTCCCTGAGACAACAGATCTTTGCCCAGCGGAAAGCGCCAGGGAACATCTGCCACCATTTGCACCACGTTGGCGTACCATGGACGCCGAGGCCAATCCGGAGCCACCAGGATCATCGGAATCCCCTCCGCTTCCACCCTGCGCAGTAGCCGCGGTAGAAGCTTGATGGGAGGATAGGCGTACAGAAAACTATACCGACCCCAAGGCGCTACCAGCGAGTCCGTAGCGACCGCCACGGGTCTCTCGTCCGGCACACAAAAGTTTTCACTTTGTGGTTGGATCGAGACGCCATGAGGTCCACATCTAGCGTGCCCCACTTGTGGCAAATCGGGCTGATTACTTCTGAATGGAGGGACCATTCCCCCTGATCCAGCGTCTGGCGACTGAGGAAGTCCGCCTGCCAATTCTCTACGCCCGGAATATAGATGGCGGAGATCGCCGTCACGTGAAGTTCTGCCCATCGCAGAATGAGAGCCGCTGCCGCCGAGCTCCTCGTTCCGCCCTGATTTACATATGCCACTGCCGTGGCATTGTCCGACTGAACCTGAACCGGGAGGTCGTGCAACCTTTCCATCCACTGGGCGAGGCAGAGTCTGATCGCCCTCAGCTCCAGCACATTGATCGGAAGGCGAGATTCCTGCGCCGACCAGCGGTCCTGTGCAGACAACTGCCCCAGGACCCCCAGCCCCTCCAGGCTGGCGTCCATCGTGACTATCGACCAATTCAGGGGAAGAAAAGACTTCCAACGTTAAGGCCGGGGCCCGAAGCCACTATGTAAACGACCCTCTGGACTGAGAATCCAACCTGATTAACTGGTCCAGGGACAGTGGGGACTTGTCCCACGAGACAGAATCGCTCGCTGAAGGAGCCGAGTGTGACTCTGGGCGTAGGGGACCGCTTCGGAGGCTGAAACCATGAGCCCCAACACCTGCATACAAAACCGTAAGGAAGACCACCGATGTGACAGAAGGGTTCGCACCGCTGCTTGCAGTGTCAGCAACTTGGCCGGAGGTAGGAACGCCTTTGCCTGCTCCGTGTCCAGAATCAGACCCAGATATTCCAGGCGACAGGACGGTGTCAATGTCGACTTCTGCAGATTGATCAGCCAGCCGAAATCCTGTAACAAGGTCATGGTAATAGCCACATTCTCCTCCAGAGCCGAAGCTGACTCCGCTCTAAGGAGCAGGTCGTCATGGTATGCTACCACCGCAATGCCCTATCACTAGCTTGGTGAACACCCGAGGAGCCGAGGCCAGACCGAAGGGAAGTGCCACAAATTGGTAGTGAAGATCTCCTACCGCAAAGCGCAGAAAGCGCTGGTGCTGGAGACAAATGGGGACGTGGAGAACTCCCCTTGGTGCAGGGTAGCCACGACCGAATGGACGGATTCCATCCAAAATTTTTGCGCTCTCACAAAATGGTTTAGCGCCTTTAGGTCCAGAACTGGCCTGACCCCCCCCCTTTTTTTGGGGACCACAAACAGGTTCGAGTAGAAACCTCTCCAACTGAGGTACTGGCACGATCCCCCCCTGGTCGGAGAGTGCCTGAACAGCCCTTAAGAGGGCCTCCCGACGCTCCTGAGGGAGTCTCAAGTTTGATGGGTAGAACCTGTCTGGGGGTAGAGTGCTGAACTCTATCCTGTACCCGGAGGACACCACTTCCTGCACCCAATGGTCGGAAATGCGGGCAGTCCACCTGTCTGCGAACCACAGAAGAAGACGTCCCCCCACCCGATGGTCGGGTGGGGGGCAACCCATCATGCAGAGGGCTTGTCCTCTGGCTTTTCGTTCTTGCGCTGCCAGGGATGCTTCCCGGCCCCTGCAGCAGGCTTGCCCGGCCTCGACCCTTTGCCCGCTGCGCCAGGGGCACAAAAAACCTCTTCTGACCCGAAGAGACAGGTCCTTGCTTGCGGCGGAACTCCCGCTGCCTGAGCTCCGGAAGGAAAGTACTCTTCCCCCCCCAGTGAAATCCTTGATGATTTCATCCAACTGTGGCCCAAAGAGATGGCCACCCTGAAAGGGAAGATCCGCAAGACCTTTTTTAGACGCGCGGTCACCCGACCACGAACGTAACCAGAGAACTCGTCTGATGATGATTGCAAAAACAGACATCTTTGACAACATGGGAAGCAGGTCCAGAGCTACATCACACAGGTACCGAATACCCTGTAAAAAATGGTCTGCATTTTGTGACGCTTCCAGCGTCCTGCCGCAGTCCAAATCACTCTGCAGCTCTGCCATACATTCCGACAGATACTGCGCCGCCATGGCAGACGCCAGGGCCGGCCGCATGGCTGATCCTGCCAACAGGAAAAGTGACTTGGACACTGCCTCCGTCCGCCTATCGGCTGGGTCCTTAAACGAGGGGGACCCTTCCAACGGAATGGTCTTTGCTTGGTTCAGGCGAGCCACCGGAGGGTCTACTGTGGGAGACGCCCACTTCTTTACGAAACTATCCTCAAAGGGGTAGCTTATAGCGAAGCGTTTAGGTAGAGCGAAGGCATTCTGCGGATGCTGCCATTCCTGACAGACCAGGTGGTCAAAAAATGTATCATAAGGATAAGCCTTAGGCGACCTAGGCAGCCTAGCAGACCCGCAAACATATGCGGATGCTTGCGACTCCCCTGCCTGGTCCAGTCGCAAAGAGACACGGATAATAGAAATCAGTGCAGTCACCAGCGCTTTTTCGCACACAACTAAGGCCCCCTGGTCCTCTTCGTTGTCCGAGGGTACCAGCTCACCCTCAGAGTTCCATGGGGGTCCCTGTGACCCCCGAAGCCATTTCCGGTTCCGATTCATCCCCTGAGGAACAAGGGGGAGGCGGGCGTTTTCTAGGGGCCCCCACAGAGCGTTGCTCAACCCCACTGGGGTAGAAATTCCCCAAACACTGCCCTCAACTGTTCCAGGGACACCAGTGCCCCCAGTGCAGGCTGCGCTGCCTCTGACTCCTCCTCAGAAGGGACTAGGATCATCTGCCATCGCTCCACTGAAAATGACAGTCAAATTTAGCAAAGAAATGAACTGACACCTCCACAATGCAGCCCCACAGAACGCCAGGGAGACCCCAAGAGGACTGCATCCACCGCTACCACACCCCAGGGAAGGCCCAGCTATACTTGCTGCTTTGATGCCCATAGAGCTGCGCCCAGCAGGAGTGCATAAAAAGGACCTCCAAAAAGAAGCCAAGCTGTCCCACATGAAAAGGAAAGTAAAACGGCAGCAGCATATTTTACACTGCTCCAGGGACATCCAATATGGCTGCCGAGATCATCCACAAGAGGCCAAAGCCTGTGTGCAGGCCGCGACTACAGTAAAATGGCCACCACTGGCACGAGAGGGAAACACTCAGCAAAATGGCTGCTGCTACGGCAAAATGGAGGCGATCGCCGCATGGCGGTATAAAACGCACAGAACGGGGTGCGGAGGGGGGGGGGGGGTGAGGACACCCAGGAGGACACTAGCCCAGTGACCACCCTCCACCGGTCGGCCAGAAAATCGCAAAAAGTACGCCCAGCACCCCCCCCTCCACACCCCTAGGAGGGGTCACTCACCACTCCGACAGGCGTAGCGGGTAGCCACCCGGTGGCAAACCTTCCTCCTCTTCTGGAAAGGGATGCTGCAGGCCAAAGCCCCTGGACAGGCACAGAGTCCGGTCACCGGGCGTAAGTGGGGGTCACCCACTGGCCGGCCTCACGGAACGGGCACGATGCGGCGGGTCCCGCCACAGCATAGGACTAGCTCGCATCGGTCGGCCGTGCTGTGGAAATTGCAGGATACTAGTTATCCTCTATGCCCCAGCCGGCTTCTTGATAGCAGTCATCATCAGATAGCTTGAAAAAAAGAAAAAAGCGGTAGCAAAAAATATAAACCGCAGGTCCCATAAGGGAGCCAGGTCAACTCCTTGCACTACTCATATTAAAACTGATATGCTGAGCAGAGCCGGGGGGTTATATGGGAGAGAGAGGATGGCCCCCTGGGAGGGGCCAGCTTGCTTTCTTTCTTTTTGCCTAGTTAACTTCTAGTCGGATGTGCATATAACCCACATGTCAAAGAGGGCTGCGTCTGTCAGGGAACATAAGGGAAAAAAAAACTAGCTATCCTGGTCCCTCTTAAAGTAATTGTAAAGGCACGCTTTAAAAAAAAAAAAAAAAAAAAAAGAAGATCAAACATGTTACATTTCCCTCCTCTGCAGTTGGTTTTGCACAGAGCAGCCCGGATCCTCCTTCTCGGGTCCCTCTGTGTCTCAGCCAATCAGCAGGAGTGTACTGGATGGCTGAGGGGATCATGGACATCGCTGTAGAGAGAAGGGGCTCAGGTAAGTGATTAGGGGGTGCTGGGGAGGCTCACACAGAAGGTTGCATTAAGATAAAAAATAGGATTTTTTAACTCACTGTAAAATCCTTTTCTGAGTTCATTGACGAATGCAGCATCTTTTCATTACGCCTGGGGTTATGCCACCTTTCACTAGGAGTGGACTAGGCAGAACTTCAGTTCAGCTAAAAAGCAGACAGAGCTCCTCCCAGGGGGCGGTCCTCCTTGGTATAACCCCCCTCCAGCCAGCTCAGCCTTCAGTCTGTAACAAGCAGTGCAAGCTCGAACCAAACATAGGGGTGGGTGCTGCATCCGTCAATGAACTCAGAGAAAAAGATTTTAAGGCGAGTTAAAAAATCCTATTTTCTCTTTCGTTCATTGACGGATGCAGCATCTCTTCATTACGCCTGGGGATGTCCCAAAGCAGTGTCAAAAGAGGGGTGGGTAATGCAAAAACAAAACTTCACCCAACGGGGGAACTCTCCATATAGCATTGGAAGAACCTCACACAGCGACCTGCAAAACCTTGCGGCCAAAAGCAGCATCCGAGGATGCTGAAACATCAACTTAGTAAAGGTGTGCACTGAGGACCATGTAGCCGCTCTGCACACTTGAGAAACCGACGCCTGATGTCGGAAAGCCCAGGAAGTGCTAATCGCCCTGGTAGAGTGAGCCATGACCGGAAAGGGGGGCTCGAGATCCCGCAAGTCATACGCACG
>BLSH010052344.1:243899-255418 GCA_018402905.1 Glandirana rugosa | reverse complement strand
TGTTCTTAATCTCCGTTCATACAAATCTATGTTTTAAGATACTTTATGTCTTATTGGTTTATTGCAAACGTAGGTTGATCCAATTATGTCCCAAGTTTCAGCATCTATTACTATTATAGAATTTAGCCATTCATTTCACAGCTTTGTATCTAAACATACTTGCCTCTAATTCTTGTACAAACTTAGATTTTGTCTCTCTGTTTTTACACTCTGAGGTTCTGAGTGAATGTCTGTATATCTGTCATTCTGTTGACAGTAAAACTTTTTCAACCAAAAAAATCTAGAGGTTTTCATTTTTCCCTTACAGCTTTCAGAGTTTGTTAAAAAAGAAAAAAAAAAAACCCAAACCATATATTTTCTGAAAG
The DNA here is from genome assembly GCA_018402905.1 of Glandirana rugosa. Lineage (NCBI taxonomy): Eukaryota > Metazoa > Chordata > Amphibia > Anura > Ranidae > Glandirana > Glandirana rugosa. The sequence goes on along the minus strand of BLSH010052344.1, from coordinate 255,053 downwards.
CACATGACCTGTAGAATAGAAGGAAGGTACTACTGATTTTAACGCCCTGCGATATTTGCACTAATGGTTATCAAAATAATATAGTCGCTAAAAATTCTCTAAAAATAGGATTTTTTGACTTACCGTAAAATCCTTTTCTGAGTTCATTGACGGACGCAGCCTCCATTCTTGACATGTGGGGTTTATGCCCCTTTCACTAGGAGTGGACTAGGCAAAACGTAGTTCAGCTCAAAGCAGACACAGCCCCTCCCAGGGGGCAGTCCTCACTTGGAATAACCCCTCCTGCCCTGCTCAGCAACTCAGTTCGTAACAAGCAGTACAACTCAACAGAAGAGGGGTGGGTGCTGCGTCTGTCAATGAACTCAGAGAAAAGGATTTTACGGTAAGTCAAAAAATCCTATTTTCTCAATCGTTCATTGACGGACGCAGCCTCTATTGTTGACATGTGGGGATGTCCCAAAGCAGTGTGACAACAAGGGGTGGGCAACAACGACAACAGTACCCAACAAAAGAGTTCTCAGAGGGGTGCCAGCCGCGCCTCACACCACCACCTGCAAAACTTTGCAGCCAAAAGCAGCATCAGAAGACGCTGCAACATCAACTCTGTAAAACTTGGAAAAAGTGTGCACCGAGGACCAAGTGGCTGCCTTGCACACCTGAGAAACCGACGCCTGGTGTCAGAAGGCCCAGGAAGTACTAATCGACCTGGTAGAGTGAGCCATGACCGGAAAGGGGGGCTCCTGGCCCGGAACAGCGTATGCATGGGTCACCGTCTGTCGTATCCAACGGGAAATGGTGGCCGACGAGGTCGCCATCCCCTTATGCGGGCCATCCACCACAACAAAAAGTGCATCGGACCTCCGAAACAAGGCCGTGGCAGCTAGATACACCTGCAGAGCCCCAACCACATCCAGGGAATGCAAGGCAACTTCCTTAGGATGAGACGGGCGCGGACATAGCGAAGGAAGGACGATGTCTTCATTGATGTGAAACGAAGAGACCACCTTCGGTAAGAAGGAGGGAGAGGTGCGCAAAAGCGCCTTGTCCTCATGTAGGACCAAGTACGGGGACCTACAAGACAGAGCCGCCAGCTCAGACGCCCGCCTAGCGGATGTTATCGCCACTGGAAAGGCCACTTTCTGCGAGAGCAGTTGCAGGGAAATTTCCCTGATATTTTCGAACGCCAGCTTCTGGAGCACAGAAAGGAACAAATTAAGGTCCCAAGGCACCAAAGGCGACCGTACCTAGGGAGAGACATGATGAACCCCCTGGACAAAGGTATGGATCAGGGAATGCGTCGCCAAGGGATGCTGAAAAAAGAATCACCAGGGCAGAAATCTGCCCCTTAAGCGTGCTCAATGCCAACTTGTGATCAAGGCCTTGGTGAAAGAAGGCCAGCACCTGAGCCACCGAGAAAGAACAGGGGTTCCAACGCCCCGCACCAGGCAATGTAAGCCTTCCAGGTGCGGTGGTAGATCTTTCGCGAAGTGGCCTTACGTGCCTTGAGCACAGTGGGAATGACAGACTCAGAGAGTCCCCTATTCTTTAACACCTGGGACTCAATAGCCAGGCTGTTAAAGCCTGCGAGGGTAAAGCAGGGTGCAAGATGGGTCCCTGTGAGTAGGTCCTCGCGAAGCGGGAGCCGCCAGGTAACGTCGACCACCATCCGCACCACGTTGGCGTACAAAGGACGCCGTGGTCCAGTCTGGTGCCACCAGTATGGTTGGAATGCCCTCCGCCTCTATCCTGCGCAGCAGGAGCGGGAGTAACGGAAGTGGGGGGAAGGCATAGAGCAGCCGATACCGAGATCTCGGAGCCACAAGGGCATCCGCTGTGTCTGCCAGCGGATCTCTTGTCCTGCTCACGAAGGCCTGCACCTTCCGATTGTGCCCAAACTTTGACAAATCTGGTGGAACACCTCCTCTGGCGACTGAGATAATCCGCCTGCCAATTCTCGACGCCCGGATGTGAATGGCGGAGATTGCCGGCACAAGAAGCTCTCACCACCGCAAAATGTGGGCCACTTCTGACGCCACTGCCGCGCTTCTCATTCCGCCCTGATGGTTCACGTAAGCCACAGCCGTGGCGTTGTCTGACTGGACCCGAACAGGACGGCCGTGCAACCTCCCCGACCAGTGGGAGAAGCAAAGCCTGATCACTCGCAGTTCCAGCACGTTGATCGGGAGAAGGGACTCTTCCGGTGTCCAGCGGCCTTGGGTCGACAGCCTCCCCAGGACCCCTACCCAGCCGTATAGGATGGCATCTGTCGTGATCACCGTCCAGTCCACGGGGAGAAACGACTTCCCCAGCTCCAAGGCCGGAGCCCGTAGCCACCAAGTGAGGGAAACTCGAGTCCGGTGATCCAAACTGATCATCCGATCCAGGGAGAGCGGAGACTTGTCCCACCGCAGCAAGATTGCCCGCTACAAGAGCCGGGTGTGACTCTGGGAATCAGGCACCGACCGCCTTGAAGGAGGAGACCATCAGCCCCAACACCCGCATGCAGAATCTGAAAGAGGACCTCCGCTGAGACAGTAGGGCCCGCACCGCCCCCTGGAGTGTTAAGAGCTTGGCGGCAGGGAGAAACACCTTTGCCCGCTCTGTGTCCAGGATCAAGCCCGGGTACTCCAACCGACGTGACGGAGTCAGCACTGACTTCGGAAGGTTGATCACCCAGCCGAAGTTTCGCAGGAAACCGAGGGTGATGTCCACACTGTCCGTCAGGGCTGAGGGCGACTCCGCCCACAGGAGGAGGTCGTTGAGGTACGCCACCACTGCTATGCCCCTCTGCCGCAGCAGAGCCAGTACTGGAGCTAGAAGCTTGGTGAAGACCCGCGGGGCTGAGGCCAGACCGAATGGGAGGGTCACAAACTGGTAGTGGAGATCCCCCAGCGCAAAGCGCAGGAAACGCTGGTGGTGCACGCATATGGGCACATGCAGATGAGCGTCCTTGATGTCTAAGGAGGCTAAGAAGTCTCCCTGACGAAGCACTGCCACCACAGAGCGGACAGATTCCATTATGCATTTTCGAGGGCCTTCAGGTCCAGGACAGGCCTGACCCAATCTTTTTTCGGGACTACGAAAAGATTGAGATAAAAACCGCGGAAACGTTCCGTAGAGGGGACTGGGACAATCACGCCCTGACGGAGCAAGCATGCACGGCCCCAAACAGGGCCTGCCGTCGTTCTGGGAGAAGCCTCAGATTGGAGGCAAAGAACCTGTCCGGAGGCTGAGTACGGAACTCTCTTGTACCCGGACGAAACCACCTCGCGCACACAGATATTCGAGACGTGCGAAGTCCACCGGTCCGCGAACCGCAAGAGCCGTCGGACTTCTCCGCCTTTTCGGCCTTACGCTGCCAGGGATGCTTCTGGCCCCCCAAGAGACCTTGTTCGAGGCATGAGGTGCACAAAAAAAAAAACTCTTTTGAGTAGAGAAGGAAGGGCCCGCCCTGGGCCAGGGCTCCTTGCCCCTTCTGGGCTCCGGAAGGAATGTACTTCTTCCCCCCCAGTATAATCCTTGATGATCTCATCGAGGGAAGCCCCAAAGGCAGGTCCGTCAGGCCCTTCTTTGGCTCCTGACCAGCATCTAAGCCATAGCAGACGCCTGATGACGATTGCAAACATGGACAGTTTGGACAGCATGGGGGCCATGTCAAGGGCTGTATCACAGAGATACTTAAGGCCCTGGATCAGCTGGTCCGCCATCTGCACAGGTTCCGGACGGGCCTGGAGAGTCACCAAAGCTTGGTGTACAATGGCCGCCCATTCCGTAAGCACCTGTGCCACCAGCGCAGATGCCGTCGGCCACATGGCCGACCCTGCGACCAGGAACATAGCCTTGGACACCACCTCAATTCTCCTGTCGGCCGAGTCCTTGAATGATGAAGAGCCAGCCTTCGGAATAGTGGTCACTTTGTTCAGGCGAGCCACCGACGGGTCCACTGTCGGGGACTTCAATTTCTGAAACAGGGTATCCTCAAAGGGATAACACACAGAAAAACGTTTAGGCAAGGCGAACGACCCCTGAGGACGCCGCCACTCCTTGTAAACGAACCGGTCAAAGTACGACAAATAAGGAAACGCCTTAGGCATCCGGGGCGGCTTATGCGACCCAAAAGCGTACGGCGCTCCCTGAGTCGCAGCCAGGCCCAGCTTCAGCGTCTCACGAACCGCTGAGACCAATGAGCCCACCAAAGCCCGTTCACGAGCCGCGGTGGCCCCTGAGGGCTCCTCTTCATCCAAGGGGTCACCGAGTTTACCATCCGACAGCTCCAGGGGGATCCCCGACACCGCGGAGCCCCCCTCCGGTTCCGAGTCCTCACCAGATGACAGAGGAGGGGGCGGCCGTTTGCTCGCCACCCCGCGGTCCCGGATCGGGAAGCCGGAGGATATACCACCGACCCAAAGATGCGGTTTGCAGGACTTTTTTTACCGTCCCACAAGCGCACTGCCCCAGTGTGAAAGCACTCGGGCTTTCACACTGGGGTGTATTGGGGGGAGTTTTTCAGGCGCTTTTCGGTCGCTATTTTTAGCGCAAAAGCGTCTGCAAAACGTTCTGGTGTGAAAGGGGTCTTACAGCTTTCAGAATTTGAAAATAACTCTCTAATTTGACATTTTCTGAAAGTACATGACTCGTAGAATAAAAAAAAAGTGCTACTGGATTTTTTGGGCTACGCAATAATTGCGCAAATGTTCATCACATCGCTATTTTCACTAAAAATACACTAAAATCATTAATAGTACACATAAACACAACATAACTTACAAAATTCCTGCTAAATTACTACTAAAGCATTGTTCACATGTAGAAGTGTACGCCCAGGTTTACCCGCACAGGGAATCACAGGTGTTCCGTGCATTCCCGTACAGGCAGTCCCATTTAGGTCAATTGGGATGCAACGGCTGCACAGGCATAGCTGCCGTTCCCAATCTGACATCCGTGTGGGAACTCCCAACGCAGGCAGTGTGAGCTCAGGGACAAGCATGCGGACCTACATGAAAGTTAAATTGGGAGCAATGGCTCTGTTTATGCAGGTGCTACATCCCAAATGACATCAATGAGACTGACTGCACAGAGATACACGGAACACCTGTACATCCCTGTAAAGTTACGCTGTGTATGCCCTGTGTGAACAAGGCCTTAGGTACTTTTCACACAAGCAGACCGATTAGGTCTGCCTGTCCATTTTTCTGGCGGGCCCCATCGGACCACCCATTGTTCTCTATGTGTCCATTTACACTCGCCTGCATCTGATCAGGTCCAGTCCGCTAAAAACAGACGGATGGGGATCCCATTCCCCGTCCATCTGTAATTTTTTTGATTTTTTACATACTGTCACCAGTGCAGTACAGCATAATCATATAACTGGTGTGTCGGTGATCAGGGACACTGACAAGTGACAGTATGTACAGAAAAAAAAATAATAATTTTCTATTTTTTTTATGATTTTTTTTTTCTAACACTGATCACAGCAATACAGTGTTATAGTAACAATGTACTTCTCTGGGGAATTGATCAGGATTTTTTTTTTTAATTTCATTGATATAAGTAACCATTTTTACCGAATGAAACTGGTTCAATGTGTCTTGTTGTGATTAGCTGTGATTGGCCAAAGCGAATCACATGGTGCAGATGGGCAGTGATTGGCCCTGTCTGTACCATGTGATCACTGTGACCAATCACCGCTACCAACACAATTGTATACAATGGATGAAAGCACGCCATCCATTGTTTACAATTGTCATGTGATCTCCTGTAATTGGTCACAGCGATCACATGGTACTGGCAACGGGTCGGTACATTGATCAGCCATCAACTGTGTCCACCGGCAGCCCCGTGGCCATGCGAGAAGAGCATTCTGGGAGGACGCCATCAACAGTGCTCCCACCCAGACGTCATTGTACTACATACCGGGTGGGAAGACATTAAGGAAAAATAAGGTTATTTTGAAATGGATTGCAGCAACATGTCCCAAAAAAGTTGGGAGAAGGCAACATAAAATCTGACAAAGTACAACCCAAATTCCAAAGAAGTTGGGATAGGGCCATGTTTACCAAGGTGTAGCATCCGCTCTTCTTTTAAAACTCTGTAAATGTCTGGGAACTGAGGAGACCAGTTGCTGGAGTTTTGGGATAGGAATGTTGTCCCATTCTTGCCTGAGCATATGCTGCTCTAAAAGCTGAATATATTTTTTAGCATTAATGGTGCCTTTCCAAATGTGCAATTTGCCCATTCCATATGCACTAATGCACCCCTATACCATCAGATGCAGGCTTTTGAACTGATAACAAGCCGGAAGATCCCACTCCTCTTTAGTCCAGAGGACGTGGCGTCCATAGTTTCCAAAAGGAAAAGGCATATTTCAATTCATCTGACCATAGGACAGTTTTTCACTCTGCGTTTCTAAATGAGCTTAGGCCCAGAGAAGACGGTGGTGTTTCTGAATCATGTTGAGATATGGCTTCTTCTTTGCATAATAGAGCTTTACCATGCATTTTTGATGGCACGGTGAACTGTGTTCACAGACAGTGATTTCTGGAAGTATCCCTGAGCCCATGCAGTGATGTCCATCACAGAATCATGCCTGTGTTTAATGTGGTGCCATCTAAGGGCCCCAAAGATAACGGGCATTTAATATTGCATTTCAGCCTTACCCTTTGTGCAAATTATGTGCTGTAGATGATGATATATTTAAAGTCTTTGCAATTGAAGAATATTATTCTGAAATTGTTCAACAATTTTTAAATGCAGCTTTTTACAGATTGGTAATCCCCTGCCCATCTTTACTTCTGAGACACTCTCCCTACAATGCCCTTTTTATACCCAATCATGTTACTAACCTGTTGCCAATTACATAGTTACATAGTAGTTAAGGCTGAAAAGATACAACAGTCCATCCAGTCCAACCTGTGTAGGTGTACTCTTGTCAGTACCCATACCCCTGTATGTTGTACTTATTGAGATATACATCCAAGAGTTTTTTAAATATATCCATACTCCCCGCAGTCACCACTAGTTGTGGGAGAGGGTTCCACATCCTTATTGCCCTGACAGTGAAGATCCCCTTATGAACTCTAAGATTAAACCTTTTCTCTTCTAGTTTCAATGTGTGTCCCCTTGTCCTTGTACATTCCCTGAGACTGAACAGTTTATCTTTTATGCTTGGATCCCCATTGAGATATTTATAGATCGCAATCATGTCCCCTCTCAAGCGTCGCCTCTCCAGAGAGAATAAGTTTAGCACTTGCAAGCGTTCCTCGAAAGTAAAGGTCATCCACTCCCCTTATCAGTTTGGTTGCCCTCCTTTTCACTCTCTCCAGTTCCAGTATATCCTGAGGACTGGTCAGAATACTCCAGATGTGGTCTAACCAGGCTTTTATAAAGTGGCAGAATTATAGTTTTATCCCTGGAGCATATCCCCTTATTTATGCATGCTAATATTCTACCTGCTCTGATTGCTGCAGCTTGACATTGTATGCTATTGCTCAGAGATGGAGTATAGGTGATATTGCGCTAAGGCTTGTGAGGAGTGTGATGTATATACAACGTATAAAACAAATCAACCAATAAATCAATATTGGGGGCGAGCAGCTACTACACAATCAAACAAATTGTAAATTCAGAGTAATATACAGATGTTATAGCGCTCAGCCAATCCAGTAGGAACAATCAATTGGGAAACAGTGAGTTTCTAGACACATATAATCAACCCTGAGAGAGTTCATGCAAGTCAGGAACGACTGAAGAGGATTGGATAGGCTCAGAGTCCGCAGATAAATTTTGAGTAAATTCTGTAAATCAGTTCCATAAAACAAGGATAAGATATTCTCCAGTCTTGTTAGGATGGAGGCTTACCAGAATTCAGATATAGTAGTAGAGCGTTGGACCATTCACCAGGTGCCAAGGTATGTATTGAAGAGTAGATGGTATATCCTGCGTTCCACCAGGGATTCTCTTATGGTTCCTGTGAGGGTGGCTCCTATGAGAACTGGATCTCCGGATGGGTGTCCTCCACTGTGTAAGGAACGTCACACATTCCGTTCGAAAACGTGGGTCTTACTTGAAAGACGGAGGTATCCCCAAGATCCAAGCGTTCGTCCGCAGTGGTGGTGGGTGAAGAGGGGTGGATCAATGGACCCCAATTGGGTGGATTCGGAAGAGATAAAAAAAAACTCGAAATAGTGTAAAAACCTCTTGGCATGAGGTGCGTTTATTACAAATGAGGTTAAAACTACCTATCAATCAGGCATAAGGTAAAAAGTTTCTTAAATGTCTTTTTCAAACACAAAAACGCAGCAAATCAGGGCAGCAGGTTCCCGACATGTTTCGTATAAAAGATCACCCCAGATGACGTATCTTTTATACGAAACATGTCAGAGGAACCTGCTGCCCTGTTTTGCTGCGTTTTTGTGTTTGAAAAAGACTTTTAAGAAACTTTTTACCTTATGCCTGATTGATAGTTCTTTTTAACCTCATTTGTAATAAACGCACCTCATGCCAAGAGGTTTTTACACTATTTCGAGTTTTCTTTTATCTCTTCCGAATCCACCCAATTGGGGTCCATTGATCTATCCCTCTTCACCCACCACCACCGCGGACGAACGCTTGGATCTTGGGGATACCTCCGTCTTTCAAGTAAGACCCACGTTTTCGAACGGAATGTGTGACGTTCCTTACACAGTGGAGGACACCCATCCGGAGATCCAGTTCCCATAGGAGCCACCCTCACAGGAACCATAAGAGAATCCCTGGTGGAACGCAGCATATACCATCTACTCTTCAATACATACCTTGGCACCTGGTGAATGGTCCAACGTTCTACTATATCTGAAATCTGGTAAGCCTCCATCCTAGCAAGACTGGAGAATATCTTATCCTTGTTTTATGGAACTGATTTACAGAATTTACTCAAAATTTATCTGCGGACTCTGAGCCTATCCAATCATCTTCAGTCATTCCTGACTTGCATGAACTCTCTCAGGGTTGATTATATGTGTCTAGAAACTCACTGTTTCCCAATTGATTGTTCCTACTGGATTGGCTGAGCGCTATAACATCTGTATATTATGCTATTGCTCAGTCTGTCATCTACTAGGACCCCCAGATCTTTCTCCATTCTTGATTCCCCCAGAGGCTCTCACCCTAGTGCGTACTTTGCATTTATGTTTTTTGCCCCCAAGTGCATTACCTTACATTTCTCTACATTAATTCTCATTTGCCATTTTTCTACCCACTCTGTTAATTTGTTCAGGTCATTCTGTAAAATATCAATATCCTGTTGTGAGGTTATCGCCCTGCTTATCTTTGTATCATCAGCAAAAACCGAGATTGAGCTATTAATCCCTTCCCCCAGATCATTAATGAATAAATTGAATAGAATTGGTCCCAAGACAGATCCTTGGGGTACCCCACGCGTCACTCCAGACCAGTGTGAGTACACATTATCAATTACCACCCTTTGGACACGCCCCTGTAACCAGGTCTCTACCCAAGAACAGACCTTCTGGTCCATGCCTGCAGACCTCAGCTTGTAAATCAAGCGTTTATGGTGAAGTTTTTGCAAAATCCAGGTACACTACATCCACTGACCTCCCCCTATCTAGATGGCTGCTCACTTCCTCGTAGAATGTTAGCAGGTTTGTCTGGCAGGAACGACACCTCATAAACCTATGCTGATTACTGCTACTTTTTGGATAAAGTCTCTAATTATCCCCTCCAATAACTTACCCACTATTGATGCTAGGCTGACTGGCCTGTAATTCCCAGGAATATGTCTCTGCCTATATATATATATATATATATATATATATATATATATATATATATATATATATATATATAATGTTTTTTTTTTTTTTTTTTTTTATATATATATATTTTTTTATATATTATTTTTTTTTTATAAATTAACCTAATAAGTCACAAAATGTCCTCTTCCTTGTTAGTACGATTTACTTTGCTAGCTTTTTGTTGTCTTGTCCCAACTTTTCTGAGACATATTGATGCCATTAATTTCAAAATCATCTTTTTTTTGTTTTGTTAAAACTGAGAATTTTCTCAGTTTAAACATTTGATGTGTTTTCTATTTTCTATTGTGAATAAAATATGGGTTTATATGATTTGCAAATCATTGCATTTTGTTTTACATAGTGTCCTAACTTTTTTGGAATTGGGGTTGTAAATTGAGCACATTAGGTTTTGAATTTGATATTGAGAAGAATTGTTTATCTTACTTTAGAGTGCTGCACCATTTTTTCTTTGAAAAAGCAAAAAGTGCTTGACTGAAGACAAACATCTTAACCACTTGCCGACCGCCGATCGGCATCTGACGGCGGCAAAGTGGCTCGTTCCCGCAAATCGCCGTCATACGACGGCGGCTGCGGGAACGAGTTTAGTGAGCGCGCGCGCGCCACCGGAGGCGCGCCCGCGCGCTCACTGTGTCCAGGGGGGACCAGGGAGCGGGTGCGGCGGCTTCGATTGCCGCTGGCTACCCGCGATGGCCCCCCCGGAGCGAGTGAGCGGAGGTCCGTGTATGTAAACACGGACCTCCGCTCTGTGTGAGGGGGAAGGGCTGTGATCACAGCCTTCCTTTACGTGAAGGCTGTGACCACTTCCCTTCCCCAGCTAGGCAGTCCCCCATACAGTAAGAACACGCCCAGGGAACACAGTTAACCCTTAGAGCGCCCCCTGCAGGTTAACCCCTTCACTGCCAATGGCATTTACACAGTAATCAGTGCATTTTTATAGCACTGATCGCTGTATAAATGCCAATGGTCCCAAAAAAGTGTCAAAATGGTCCGACATGTCCTCTGAAATATCGCAGTACCGCAAAAAATCCATTATTAGTAAAAAATTTAAAAAAATTAAAAACCCCAAAAATGAATTATCATCCGTAAATGCGACCACTTTTGCGCAAACCAATCAATAAACGCCGATTGCGATTTTTTTTTATCGCAAATATGAGGAAGAATATAAATCGGCCAAAAACGGTGAAAAAAAATGTTTTTTTATATTTTTTTTTTTTGGATTTGTATTTTAGGAAAAAGGTTTAAAGAATGAAAAAGGATTTTATGTTTAGGTTTTTTTTTTTTATATTTTTTTGTAAAAAAAAGTGGCAAAAACCGGCTAAATATAAGAAGGAGTATAAACGCT
>BLSH010052344.1:153745-167789 GCA_018402905.1 Glandirana rugosa | reverse complement strand
ATCCCCCCCCTGCATCCCCCACCCCCCAGCAACGTCACTGAGCCGCCCAGAGAGTTGCTCACTCAGATTGTCACTCTCCGGGCGGCAGCATTGTGACAGGAGGACGCCGCAGCACGAGTGAGAACAAGGAGTCTCACTCGGCTCTGTGCGGTGTACCCCCTACCCGTGGTGCATGTACCCCAAGGGGTACGCGTACCACGGGTTGAGAAACACTGGTGTACAGGATTATCACTGTATTAGTGTCGCTAGCGTTAGAGCCAGTTAGTGTCCCTCCCAGCCAGTTACCACCAGTTCCTGTTTGCCCGCCACACTATCACAGCCAAATTATGACCACATTACTAGTATAGCGTATGTACAGATCAGTATACAGTACTGGTCATGATCAGAACTATACTAGTAATGTGGTTATAGTGTGACTGTGATGGTGCGGTGGGCAAACAGGAACTGGTAGTAACTGGCACTGGCTGCCCCCCAAAAATGCAGTGTTAGCAGGATCAGCCCCGATCACTGCCAGCACTTGCAACATGTAGCAGAATACATTTTGGCCTAAATTTATGAAGAAATGTGATTTTATTGGATATGTGTTATAACAGAAAGTAATAAATATTGTTTTTGTTTTTTTTCAAAATCTTCGGACGTTTTTCATTTATATAATAAAAAATAAACAACCCAGTGGTGATCAAATACCACCAAAAGCAAGCTCTATTTGTGTGAAAAAAATTATAAAAATTTAATTTGCATACAGTGTTGCATGACCGCGCAATTGTCAGTTAGGCCTCATAATCACAGGCGTAATAGCAAAACGTCAGGACCGACGTCAGGCAAAAATCGGCGTCAAAAACGTGATTTCATCAGCATTTTGAATTGGCGTTAGTGAGCGTCGGCGTCAATAGGCATTTTGTTTAAAAAAACATTCTTCTGCTATTTTTTAACCTGAAAACGCAGGCGCTAAAAACGCCGGTTAACGTTGCTACGGCGTTAATGCGCGTTAGTGAGCGTTTTGGCGGCTCAGCGTCAAAAACACCATAACGCTACAGCCTCAGAACGTGCTGGCCATGGGTTCTGCTTTCAGCTCACTAACGCCAACGCTATCTACAGCTCAAAAACGTCAGTGTTTCTATGGGGCCATTGAATAACATAGAGAGCTGCAAAAAACGCGGCGGTAAATAACGTCCGTGTGTATGAGGCCTTAAAGCAGCACAGTGCCAAATAGCAAAAAATGTCCTGGCCAAGAAGTGGGTAAAACCTTCCAAAGGTTAAGTGGATAAAGCAAAACTAAACCATCCTATGCTTTACAGCCAAGGAAGCTGCCATATTGGCCTCTGTTTGACCTGCAGTTGCTATGGTGATGCACACGTGATCAGTTTTGACACCAGCCGTTTGATGGTTTGACAGTTCAATTGAGAGCACAAGTAACTATGACAGTTATCATTCACAGCAAATCTTTGAATGTAACTGTTTTGGGAAGCAGTTAAATCTATGGTTTTAATTACGCTTTAAGTGAAACTAAACTGTAAAAAGTTGAGCAGGGAGGTTTTTGTTACAGAAGACATAATAAAGAGGCTGATAGCCTGGAACCTGGAAGAGGCCCAGGGGAAGAAGTCAGGTCCCAGTGAGGAATCCAGCAGTCGCATTGCTGGAATGGAGGTGAGTATTCTTTGGACTTTAGTTCTGCTTTAACAAGTCTCTGAGTAAAAGGTGGTGCAATCAGTTCTATTTATGTTACCAGCAGCACAAACTGCTTCTGCTACATCACTGACAGTTGGAACAGGGAGTAGGAAAGTTTAAAGTGGAACTATAGCCAAAATGAAAAATTATATAAGGCCCCTTTCACACGGGCGGATCATTCGAGTCCGCCTGTCAGTTTTTCAGGTGGACCCGAACGGACGCTCCATTGCTCTCTATGCAGCGACGGATGTCAGCGGTGACATGTCTGCTGACATCCGATCCGCTCTGATCCGCCCAAAACAGACGGATGGAAACCCTGTTTTCCATCCGTCTGGCGGATCGGATCAGATGAACACGGACAGACGGTCCGTGTTCATCCGATTCTCCATAGAGGAGAATGGAGCTCTGACAGGTCAGAGACTGTCCTGTCATCCACCGGCTCAGTGGGGATAAACGAATGGATCCCCGCTGAGCAGCGGAGCCCGTCAAAACAGGCTCCGCTAGTGTGAAAGGGGCCTAAGGTATATGATACAGTCTGTGACCAGCAATAACCACTTGCCACCCACCCACAGTACTTTTACTGTGAGTGGGCGCCAGCTGCAGGCTTAGCGGCGTACTGGTATTTCACTTAGCACTAGTGTGCAATCCAGTGGACACAGTGTATCATGATGCTTGGTACCCAGCCGCTATGAGCCACTGGCGTATCATGTGATCACTATGACCAATCACAGGGATCACATGATTACATGCAAGCAAAACAGTCATGATTGGCTTCCATTCATGACTGTTTGCTTACTATTGTGATGCTGTGATTGGCCCATGGCTATCACATGGTACCTGGACCAATCATAGTACCCTGTACAATGTGATTAGCTGTAGCCAATCACAGCATCAAATTAGTAAGCAAGCTGACACGAATAAAAGCCATTCATGACAGTTAAAACGAATGCTTATAACAGTGATCATCACTGTCATAAGCAAAAACAGTGTAAAAAAAAAAACCTCTGATCACCCCCTCTAGAGTAGTATAGTGTCACTACGGTGACACTGAACTACTCCGGTAAGAGTATGTAAAAAGAAAAAGTGGGGGGCGTGTCCGGATGTGAGCGGCGGCGGACGTTTAGGAGAAGAGCTCCGTCCATCCTAAATCAAATCCTCTGCCATCTGCTCTTTTCCGAGCTCCAGGTGGCCAGCCAGAGAGAGAATATACACTGCAGGAAGCCTGCAGAGTTCTTTTGGGGCATATTTCGTTGGCCGACCGGCGGGATCCGCTAATCGAGGCCCCGGCTTGAGGCCTAGTCCGCGGATCGCCTAAAGTCTCTCCTTCACAAGCAGAGAGGGTGCACCTGTCCCTACATCACCCCCATCAGTTCTGGTCACTGCTCCTGTCCCCTGGGGATCTGACTGTGGAGAGGGTGGGGGCGGTGTGGACAATAACAGTGCCCTGCTCAGAGAATTGGTCTTAGCTACCCATCGGCTGCTAGTGTTCCCCTATATCCTCTTGTGTACCTGTCTGACTGAGGAGTAAAAACCGTGCCCCCCCCAATTGCAGAGGAATGATGGTTAAATATGGCCCTCCCGCGTCTGCCTCAGCAGCAGAACAACTAGCCAAATTTAGAAGGCAGGGGGGAGTGGACGCTGTGGCGGGCCCTGAAAATGTACCCCAATCATCAGCATCTACTGCACCGCCCTCCCAGGGAATATGTGTTTCCGGACCGGCTATCTTTGAGACACAGGATGAACCCCACTTGGTGCCTGACACCCCCAATAGCCCTACTGATAGTACAGCTTCTGGGCCACCTACTGCGGAACCTACGCTGGCCGAGATTATGTTGGTGATTCAGGACTGCAAGGCTTCCCTATCGTTACAGACCATCCGCATCGATAATTCTCTGCTGAAGCAAGATGTACAAACGTTGAGGAAAAGAACCGGGGCTGCTGAAGAACGCATTAGTGCATTAGAAGATGTAGTACAGCCAATGTCAGCCGCTGTCCAGACAAATGCCACCGAAGTGGCAGCCCTCCGCGCAAAAATCGACGACCTGGAGAATCGCTCCAGGAGGAATAACCTCCGCTTTGTAGGGTTCCCGGAGCGATCTGAGGGTCCCCGACCTGAGCGGTTCTTACATTCATGGCTGCGAGAGGTGCTGGGGGTTGAAAATTTGTCTCACGCCTTCCTTATCGAAAGAGCACACCGCACCTCGCCACGTGCACCAAATCCCAGGTCTCCTCCACGTTCCCTGATTGCACGAATCCTTAATTTCCAGGATAAAGTGACCATTCTGCACTTAGCCAGAGAAAAGGGTCCACTCAAGTACAACGGCAACACCATATCCATATACCCTGACTTCTCGGCGGATGTCCAGCGTCAACGTGTCTCCTTCTTAAAGAATCGTCTCTGACAAGAGGGCCTGCAGTACGCCATGCTCTTTCCTGCTAAATTGAGAGTTACTTGTGATGGTAGAGTCCACTTCTACAATACCCCTAAGGAGGCCATGGCCTGGCTTGATGACCACTTTGGCCTGCAACGACGGCGAGGACGTACAGGACAATGAAAGTGGCCAGTTTGTTACTTCTTTAGTAAAAAGGGGCGTTTTGCTGGAGCCTGGGCTGTACATGTTGCTGGATCTATGTGGCATTTATAACCCCACCCTTTTGGATGCGCCATCCGAACAGGGCTTCAACTAGTAATCTACCATTGGGCCTGGAATTACAATTCGTGAGTACTAAATACTGACTATACCCATGTTTGCACCCTCCCATGTCCTGGTCTCTGCGCCAGGGTCACCTATCCTCTACTAAACAATGTCAGCCCTATACAACCCTTGGAAAGTATGTAAAGGTACCTGAACACTCATCTGACTGCTGCGGTGCCCACACTGCAGTGGACAGGTCCCTGACCAGTGCTGACTGCAATAAGGGTGTCACTGCTACGGACCACTACACTGGTGGCTGCCTTGATGCTCCAACACATAACTTTTCCCCTTCACGGGCATCGGCTATGATTCAAAGGAGCCAGATATCCACACCACTAACCCCATCCCATTGCATGGCGAAGCCATGGGAACTGTTTCTTGTTTGTTTTTTTCTTTGTGAGTTTTTTATTGAACTTGTACCTGGTTCGGCATCCAAGCTCGCTAAGTTGGGGATGGTCGAGCGGGGTGGGTCAACATTTTTATAGACCCGTTGTGGTCAGTTGGGTTTTTGGTTGAAATATCACGTTTGTCTCATCATTTTACACAGGCAAGACTTTTGGTTTACTTTCATCGCTTATGTCTAAACGCTATTACTTGGCTTGATTTCCATAATGTTTACTCTTATAATATCCTATATGGTATTGAAAATGATCAGTATGTCATGAATGGCTAAGTTACTAAAAATTATTTCTTGGAATGTAAGGGGGGCAAACTCTCCTCACAAGCGGTCCTTGATCTTCTCATTTCTCTGGCGTTATAAACCACATATTATTTGCCTTCAGGAGACGCATTTAGTTAAGGAGCGGCTACGCTCGCTCAAACGAGTGTGGGTGGCTTCTTCGTACCATGCCACCCACACCACATATTCAAGGGGTGTCTCCATTCTACTTGCCAAATCACTGTCAGCTGAAATTGTATCTGTGACAACAGATCCAGACGGCTGGTTTGTTATACTTACTATAAAAATCGCCAGAAGGAACTTTACTTTGGTCAGTGTTTATGTGCCTCCCCCATTTGCCCAGATCTTCTCTCTAGATTGTCTCTCCTCCTTGTCGCCAGATCCCCTGGACCGGTGATGTACGTAAGAGACTTTAATGCTGTTCTAGACCCCTCACTGGACCACTTGGGAGGGGGTGGTAGGTCTTGCCCCTCTTTTGTAGATTGGATTGGAGTCTATAACCTTACCGAACTATGGCGGTGGAAACACCCCACTGAATACCAGTATTCGTGTCATTTTGACTCGTTTCACACATAATCCCGTATTGACTTGGCATTTGTTACACCTGATGCTCTCCCATTGGTATCATCAGTATCTTATCTGCCCAGAGGGGTGTCTGACCATGCACCTCTGGCAGTGGATCTCCTCCTCCTGCCCATGCAAGGGCCTGCTGTGTGGCGTATGGGACCGCAGTGGCTGGAGGATGAGATCGTACAGAGATCCTGCAGAAGAGACATTGTGGACTATAGAAAGAGTAACCGAGGGACCGCCGACCTATCTACTGTTTGGGAGGCATCCAAGGCTGTGTTGAGGGGTGCTTTTATGTCTGTGATGGGTGCCCTACGTAAAAATACTATGCGGTGTACTGGGGAGTTAGAGGAGGCAATGGTGGTGGCTGAGGCGGACTGTGGCACACCCGGACCCCCCAAGGCGTGATCTGTGGTTGACCAAGCGTAGAGAATATGAACTTAAATTATTAGATTTAACCCAAAAACGTATGTTGCATGTAACACAAAAGATATTTGAACACGGTAATAAGGCCGGTCGGCTCTTAGCCTACTTAGTTAGACCAGACCATACCCCTGTTTCTATTCCTCAAATCCTTACACTGCAAGGAGGGCTTAGTGACGCCCCGCAAGAGATTGTGGAGGCGTTCTTGTCCTTTTACAAAGAACTGTACACTACAAGAGCCCACTATTCAGATACGCATCTGACTGAGTACCTTGCGCAAATCCCGCTTCCGCATTTGAGGGATCAGGAAACGGAGGATCTTGAAGCCCCCATTACGATAGAGGAAATTAAAGCGGCAATCTCCCAACTTCCAACTCATAAATCTCCAGGTTTGGATGGTTTCCCGGCTGAATGGTATAAGAAGTTCACCTCATTACTTAGTCCTCTCCTTCTCAACACCTATAACGAGGCCTTCAAACAAGGAACCCTCCCACCATCTATGCGAGAAGCTTTAATTGTACTGCTATTGAAGCCTAGAAAAGATCCATTATTTTGTGACTCATATCGGCCCATATCTCTTATAAACGTGGATGTTAAAATTCTCGCTAAAGTGCTCGCCAATCGTCTTAATTTAATAATTGGAAAGTTGATAGGTTGTGACCAGGCGGGGTTTATACCGGGAAGGTCTACTAGAATGAACATAACGCAGACTGTTTCATAATTTGCAATATCCCCATGACTGTACACCTACTAGGGTAATTGTGTCACTCGACACTAAAAAAGCATTTGATAGTGTGGAGTGGCCATACCTATTTAAAATCCTGGAGGGCTATGGATTTGATCCACGCATGATAGCCTGGATCAGACTCCTATATTGCTCTCCAATGGCCCACATTAGGGTTAACTCCACGGTGACAGAGGCATTTCCGATTACCAGGGGAACCAGACAAGGGTGTCCTTTGTCACCCCTCCTGTTCGCCCTGGCCATACAAATCCGTAACACCCCCCAAATATAAGGCCTCCCTATTGGGTCTATAGAAGAACGCATATCACTTTATGCTGATGACACTTTAGTATATCTGGCAGATCCACCGGACTCCCTTAAAAACTTATTATCTCTTATTAACACTTTTGGGGACTACTCGGGCTTTAGGGGGAACTGGGAGAAGTCTACCCTTCTCCCCCTGGATCAGGCGGCCACACCATTGATCTATGCAAGGTCAGAGCTACAGGTTGTCTCCTCATTTAGGTACCTGGATGTGATGGTCCAGTTACCACTCTCCCGGTACATTGAGAATAATATATGCCCTCTACTAAAACAACTACAAGAGCACGTCCAGAAATGGATGGATCTCCCATTAGATCTCATGGGCAGGGCTAACATCATTAAAATGATCTACCTCCCCAAGTTGCTCTATGTTTTGGCCAATTCTCCATGTAGGGTCCCAAAATCTATTTTTAAACGCATTGATTCCATATGCACCATGTTCCTTTGGAGGGGCGGGTCACCCAGAATAGCTCTCGAAACACTTTGACTCCCTTCCCACTTGGCTGGCCTGGCCTTCCCTAATTTTTATTTATACTACCTGGCTTCCCATTTGGCATCCATCCATGATTGGTTGCATCCCAGTGACACTAACGCATGTACTAGCACAAAGGGAGCTATTGTTTCCTCTATGGAGACACTCCATAATGTGATCTATAGAAACCGTGTCCCTGACAGACCGGGGACAGCCATAATATATATGACCCTCTCGTTCTTTCGAACAATCAAAACCAAATTTGTTCAGGAGTCCCGGGATGCATCACCGAACACGCCCCTGTGGTATAATGGTACTCTTGGGGAGCTGGAGTCTATACCAGACCCTGTGAGATGGTCCTCAATGGGAATTAAGTACCTGTGTCATCTCTTTGGTACACAGGGTTTTAAGTCCTTTCAACAACTCCAACGGGAATTTTACCTTCCAAATTTCTATCTCTTCTATTATTACCAGTTGAGACATGCAGTCAGGGCACAATTTGGTACCCTGGATAACCCACTCCACATGCCCCCACTAGAAAAATTGCTCAGGGACCCGGATACCACTAAACTCATTTGCACCTACTATATGACCTTAGCTGCGGACTCCAACCCTAGATTTCAGATTGCCCAAACTAGATGGTCTAATTTGGATATACAAATCACGGAAGAGGATTGGTTGGAATTCTCCGACACCTTTAAATCATCAGTAATCTCCTCAATAGACCGAGTTATCCAGATTAAGGTATTCCACCAGTCTCACCTCACCCCACCCAGGCTCTATAAAATGGGCTTATCATCCACGGACACGTGCTTCAGGGGTTGCGGTCAACAAGCAGACTTTCTGCATTGCTTTTGGACGTGTCCGATGGTACAGCACTTCTGGAAAGACATTGGCTCCTTCATCTCGAATGCCCTGGGTCTCCCTAATATTATTCACCCCAGGAACTGCCTCTTGGGAATTTTTGGGGATTTGTCACTGTCGGCCTCGGAGAAGAGACTCCTTCGTATCCTTTTTTTTATGCGAAGAAGTCTCTCCTGCTGACGTGGAATAGTTCACAAACCCTAGATAAAACCATGTGGTTAAAGCTGGTGAATGAGGCGCTACCCTTATACAAAATCACCTTTGACCTTAGGAAACAGAGTAAGAGATTCTATAAGGTCTGGGGCAGATGGCTAGCCAGCCCTCTTACGTTGTGTCCCACTTTCTCATAACGATCAACGCTACTTCATTTCTTCCGGGTTGGTACTGGTCTTCCTGGCCTACCATAAATATTAGTAAGCTATGTTATATACCTAATGGACTCCGGCCTAGTCATTTAAAGATGTATCCATGTGCCAATTGCTGGAAAGATGTAACTGAAATTTTATTGACCATGTGCAAACCGTGAATCTTTTGTATCTGCCTGTTAGATGGGATGCCCAAAAGTTTTTATGTTTGTATGTCTTTTATAATTAATAAAAATATCTTAAAAAAAAAAAAAAAGAAAAAGTGAAAAAAAGTTTTTAAAAAATTGAATAAAAAATTATTTACATTTTTTTTTAACATACTGTCACCAGTCAGTATTCCTGATCACCACCACACCAGTCATATGATATTACATTGTACTGCATTGGTGACAGTATGTGAAAAAGTATAGAAAAAAATTATTTTATTTCATTTTTTCATTTTCCAAAGTATTGTGACAAAAAATTACAACCTCAAAACACTCGCCATGCCTCTTACTAAATACCCTGGACTGTCTACTTTCCAAAAAAGGGTAATTTGGGAGGTATTTTTACTGTCCTGGCATTTTAGGGCCTCAAGAAATGAGTACAGTACATCAGGATTGATTGATTTTTTAAACTATATACAGTTTATCATAGTTTGTCGACTCTATAACTTTCCTACAGACTAAATAATATACTGAGTTGGGTTATTTTTACCAAAGAAATACAACAGATTACATTTTGGTCTACCCCCCAAACTCGTTCCTCCATGTCTTTATGGAACTTGTTTGTGCACTGGTGAGCAGTCACGTTGGAACAGGAAGGGCCAACCCCAAACTGTTCCCACAAAGTTGGGGGCATTAAATTGTCCAAAATGTCTTGGTATGCTGATGCCTTAAGAGTTCCCTTCACTGGAATGAAGGGGCCAAGCCCAACCCCTGAAAAACAAACCCACACCATAATCCCCCCTCTACCAAATGATTTGGAGCAGTGCACAAAACAAGGTCCATAAAGACATAGATGAGCGAGTTTGGGGTTGAGGAACTTGACTGGCCTGCACAGAGTCCTGACCTCAAACAGATAGAACACCTTTGGGGTGGATTAGAGCACAGACTGCGAGCCAAGCCTTCTCGTCCACATCAGTGCCTGACCTCACAAATGCGCTTCTGGAAGACTGGTCAGACATTCCCATAGACACTCCTAAACCTTGCGGACAGCTTTCCCAGTAGAGTTGAAGGTGTTATAGCTGCAAAGGGTGGGCCAACTCAATATTGAACCCTACGGACTGAGACTAGGATGCCATTAAAGTTCATGTGTGTGTAAATGCATGCGTCCCAATACTTTTGGTAATATAGTGTACATCCATTGAAAATCCCTAGTGATAAACCTGTCTCATTCAGTAGTATTATACTTGAATGAGGCAGATGTCTGATTTTTATTAAAATTATAAAATAAAAGCCATAAATTATGTTTAAGTAAATTATGTTTTTTTATGTAAAATGATATCTTATTTAACCACTTCCATACAGGACACTTACACCCCCTTCCTTCCCAGATCAATTTTCAGTTTTCAGCGCTCTCACACTTTAAATGATTTGTATTGAAAATGTTTGCAAAAAAAGTCATTTTTCTTCATAAATTTGGGCCATAATTTATACTGCTGCATATCTTTGTTAAAAATAACCCAAATTAGTGGATATTATTTATTCTCTGTGAAAGTTATAGAGTCTACAAGCTATGGCGCAAATCATTGAAAATTGATCACACCTGATGTACTGACCACCTATCTCATTTCTTGAGACCCTAAGAAGCCATAAAAGTACAAATACCCCCCAAATTACCCCTTTTTGCAAAGTAGACATACCAAGGTATTTAGTAAGGGGCATGGTGAGTTTTTTGAAGTTGTAATTTTTTTCCCACAATTCTTTGCAAAATGAAGAATTTTTCTTTTTTTTTTTACACAAAATTGTTAAACAACAAGTTATTTCTCACACACAGAATATACATACTTGCAATGACACCCCAAAATACATTCTGCTACTACTCCTGAGTATGGCAATACCACATGTGTGAGACTTTTACACAGCCTGGCCACATACACAGGCCCAACATTGAAGTAGCACTTTTAGGCGTTCTATGATCGTAAATTACACATCTCATTTCTCAACCACCTATTACACTTTTGAAGGCCCTGGAGCAACAGAACAATGGAATTGCCCACAAAATGACCCCATTTTGGAAAGCAAACACCCCAACGTATAATCTATGAGGCATAATGAGTCTTTTGAACATGTCATTTTTTTCCAGAAGTTTTTGGAAAATGTGGAAAGAAAATGAAAACGCATTTTTTTTACACAAAGCTGTCCATTTATAAGATATTTCCAACACATAGCATGTACATAGCAAAAATTACACCCCAAAACACATTCTGCTACTCTTCCTGCGTATGACAATCCCACATTAGTGAGACTTTTACACAGCCTGGCCACATACAGAGGCCCAAAATTGAAGTAGCACCTTTAGGCGTTCTACGAGCATAAATTACACATCTCATTTCTCAACCACCTATTACACTTTTGAAGGCCCTGGAGCACCAGGACAATGGAATTTCCCACAAAATTACCCCATTTTGCAAAGCAAACACCCCAACGTATATTCTATGAGGCATTATGAGTCTTTTGTATGGTTAAGTCTTTGAAAAATGTGGAAAGAAAATAAAGACTCTTTTATTCTTACACAAAGTGGTCAATTTATAAGATATTTCTAACACATAGCATGTACATAGCAAAAATTACACCCCAAAATACATTCTACTGTTCGTCCCGAATATGGCGATATCACATATGTGAGACTTTTACACAGCCTGGCCACATAGAGATGTCCAACATGCAGGGAGCACCATCATGCGTTCTAGGAGCATAAATCACACATTAAATATCCTAATGACCTATTACACCTTTGAAGGTCCTGGAGCACCAGGACAGTGGAATTACCCACAAAATTACCCCATTTTGGAAAGCAAACACCCCAACGTATATTCTATGAGGCATTATGAGTCTTTTGTACGGTTCATTTTTTTCCATAAGTCTTTGGAAAACATGGAAAGAAAATGAAAACTTATTTTTTTTTACACAAAGTTGTCAATTTATATGATATTTCTAACACATAGCATGTACATAGCAAAAATTACCCCCAAAATATATTCTGCTACTCGTGATGGGCTGGTGACAGGTACTTGAGTACTTTGATGGGCTGGTGACAAGTACTCAGGTACTCTCATGGGCTGGTGACAGGTACTCGGGTACTCAGATGGGTTGATGACAGGTACTTGGGTACTTTGATGGGCTGGTGACAGGTACTCGTGTACTCTGATGGGTTGGTGACAAGTACTTGAGTACTTTGATGAGCTTTTGACACGTGCTCAGGTACTCTCATGGGCTGGTGACAGGTACTCGGGTACTCAAATGGGTTGGTGACAGGTACTCGGGTACTCAGATGGGTTGATGACAGGTGCTCGGATACTCTGATGGGCTGGTGACAAGTACTCGGGTACTCTGATGGGCAGGTGACAGGTACTCAGGTACTCTGATGGGCTGGTGACAGATACTTGGGTACTCTGATGGGCTGGTGACAGGTACTTGGGTACTCAGATGGGTTGATGACAGGTACTCGGGTACTTTGATGGGCAGTTGACAGGTACTCGGGTACTTTGATGGGCTGGTGGCAGGTACTTGGGTACTTTGATGGGCAGGTGACAGATACTCGGGTACTTTGATGGGCAGGTGGCTGGTGCTCGGGTACTTTGATGGGCAGGTGACAGGTACTTTGATGGACAGGTGACAGGTACTCTGATGGACAGGTGACAGGTACTCTGATGGGCTGGGACAGGTACTTTGATGGGGTGGTGACAGGTACTTTTTACTACTGGGGGGGCAATGATACCACTATCTCCTCTTCACACACGATCGGTGTGTGAAGAGGAGAACCCGGTAATAGCTTGGATTCTTGTCATTCTGTGACCTGCTGTTATTGGACACAGCCGGTCACGTGGTAAGCCGGTCACGTGGTAAAGAGCCAATATCATTGGCTCTTTACCCTGATCGGGGTTGGGCTTTGTCCAAAGGACAAGCCCGAACCCCGATCGCCGTGCTGCGCGCCCCCTGGGGCGCACACGAGTGGCATGCACGCCGCTGATTGTTATCGTCTGAAGTGACCGGCTGTGATAGGACACAGCCGGTCATGTGGTAAAGAGCCAATTTCATGTACACAAGAGAGGGAAGAGTGGCTAAAACTCACCCCCTTAAAAGGCAAAATATAAGACTTTCATGGTACCATAAACACCTAAAATATGGGCGTTACAGTTTAAATGGGAGCACTAGATTTAACAATAATACTTTTTATTTCGTATAGAGTCCTTTTTGATCTGGGCGCCTTGACGCCTCCACCTCCGCCGGGGGAGACAGGGGCCCCTCCAATCACTGACACAGTGACACTTGGTAAGGGTAACTCTGGGGCAGCCTCCCTCTGGTGACAGTTATTTTTATTGTTTACCCATAGGCTATATTGTTATATGCTTTACTATTGGGTATGTAAAATGCTTAACTATATGATTTCTCATTATTATTATAGCACCCGTGTAAATCATAGATATACAGAATTTATGCACCCTCCTGTAAAAGACTCCTGAGGAAGCGGTGATACTTCATCAAACCCGCGAAACATGTTGAGTCTGCAGGAATCTGTATAAGTATCAATACACTGTATATATGCATCACTGTGTAACATGTAGGGAAGGACCTCCAAGGCAATATTCTCTGAAATATTGCCTGTGCCATGCGCAACACAGGTAAGGCAGGGGGAGATTAGAGCCCTGAATGCATGGCTAAAGACCTGGTGTAAGGAGGAGGGCTTTGGGTTT
This sequence comes from Glandirana rugosa, assembly GCA_018402905.1. Lineage (NCBI taxonomy): Eukaryota > Metazoa > Chordata > Amphibia > Anura > Ranidae > Glandirana > Glandirana rugosa. The sequence goes on along the minus strand of BLSH010052344.1, from coordinate 154,110 downwards.
TTAGAGCACTGGGCTGACTTTTCATTGGGGTGCAACCTATATGCTAAAGATGGTCTGCACCTAAATGGAAGGGGGTCTGTCGTGCTAGGGGAGAGGTTTATGGGAAGGCTGGAGGAGTATTTAAACTAGGATTGAGGGGGGGAGGGTGCATTAGATTATAATGGGGTAGACAGGTCAGACAGGGGTCAGCCCCTATTGGTGGGTGGAATGGGGAAAGATAGGGGGAGGGCAAAGAAAGATGTGAAGGTTCCCATGTTACAATCAACCATTGGAAATGGTACTGTTTGTGCTAAAATTAAAAATATGCAAGATCAGTGGAAAACGTGTACATAGAACGTATAAAAATTAAAATCGTGTTTGTCATG
>BLSH010052344.1:110975-122120 GCA_018402905.1 Glandirana rugosa | reverse complement strand
TACCTCCTTTCCTATGCAATGTCAGAGAAAATGTAGAACTCGGGACAACACGGGCGCTGGAGTCCAGGACAGGTAAGTGTCCTAATATTAAAAGTCAGCAGCTACTGTATGTGTAGCTGCTGACTTTTAATTTTTTTTTTTAGCCCGGACCTCCGCTTTAATGTACTGCATTGGAGTTTTGGAGTGCCAACCTTCTATACATATTGCTGCTGCATGGGCAAGACTTGAACAAACCTATGGTAGCTCTGAAGCCACAGAAAGTGCTCTATTCAAAACACTGCGAAACTTTCCAAAAATAGGAAACAAAGATCACTGCAAGCTTCAAGAACTAAGTGACCTCCTCATGGATATACATTTAGCAAAGGCAGACCCTCGTCTACCTGGGCTAAGCTACCTAGACACCGCCCATGGCTTGAACCCAGTGGTGTCTAAACTACCATACAACCTGCAGGTTGGGCACAACAGGGCTCAAGATGTAAAAGAGACTGTAACGTATCCTTTCCTCCATTCTCATATTTTTGCAGGTTCATCAGTGAACAAGCCTGGACAGAAATTATTTCAGCTTCAGTGAGTCTAGCTTGCCTGCATCGTCAACATCATCATCATCATCATCATCATCATCAAGGTATGATAAAAAAGCAGCTAAGAACGCAGGGAGATTCTCCAGAAACTTAGAATATGCTATAGGCTCTGTGCTTTCTATGACCATTTTGCTAAAACCTGTAAAGTTGCCATCAAGTGCACAGAATGCAATAGTGACAAACACGTTACAGCTATGCATCCTGCTCCACTTCCAGACAATCCACAGCAGCCATCTGCATTGAACCCTGCATCAGATCATGGTGGGGAGCAACAAAGCCATGCTCCAGCCATTACAAACATCTCTTCTTTATGTACTGAGGTTTGTGGGGAAGGATCAAGCCACAATTGCTGTGCTAAGGTATGTCTAGTCAAAATATATCCAAAGGATCAACCTGAGAAAGCTACCAGGATGTATGCCATTATAGATGAGCAGAGCAACAAATCCCTGGTTAAGCCTAAATTCTTTGAGATCTTTGGCATAAAAGGACATGCAACACCAAATACTCTCAACACTTGTTCTGGTCGTGTGGAAACCTCAGGCAGAAGGGCCGATGGGTTCATGGTCTCCCATATCAAGGCAAAGAACTGCATACCCTTGCCAACATTAGTTGAGTGTGACCAAATACCAGACAACAGGGAAGAAATTCCTACTCCAGAAGCTGCATATCACCATCCCCACTTAAGGCCCCTGTTTACTGAAATTCCTCCAATGGATATGGATGCTGAAATACTAGTCTTGCTGAGAAGGGACATTCTCAGAGTACATAAGGTGCGCCAGCAGTGCAACTGCTCTGACAACACTCCATATGCACAGAGACTTGATCTAGGCTGGGTAATAGTGGGCGATGTATGCCTAACCACTTCCCGACCGCCGTATGCAGAATGACGGCCGGGAAGTGGTTTAGTTATCCTGACTGGATGTCATATGACGTCCTCAGGATAACAAGCCGCCGCGCGCCCGGGGGGTGCGCATTGCGGCGATTGGTGGTGTGGGAGGTCAGTCTGACCCCCCGCAATATCGATCTCGGTAAAGTGCTTCCATCCGAAGCACTTTACCATGTGATCAGCCGTGACCAATCACGGCTGGTCACAGTGTAACACAGGAAAGCCGTTTATCGGCTTTCCTGTACTCGGGTCTGCAGACCTGAGTAGTGGAGAGCCGATCGGCTGCTCTCCTGACAGGGAGGGTTTGTGCTGATGATTTATCAGCACAGCCCCCCCTCGGATCGCCACACTAGATCACCAGGGAGCCTGCCCAGGGACCACCAGCAATGTCCCCACCCAGGACCACCAGGGAACCGACCAGGGACCACCAGGGAGCCGATCTGGAGCAGCAGGGAGACCACCCTAGACCACCAGGTAAGGGGCATAGTGCCCAATATGAATGGCACTTAGTGCCACCTTCAGATGCCACCCTAGACCACCAGGGAATGGGCCCCTTTCTGTACATATGCCCACCAGTGCCCCATCAGTGTGTACCAGTGCCCCTATCGGTGCATACCAGTGCCCACCAGTGCCACCTACTAGTGCCCACCTATCAGTGCTGCCTATGAGTACCAATCAGTACCGTCTATGAGTGCCTATCAGTGCCGCTTATCATTGTCCATCAGTGCTGCATATCAGTGCCCGTCAGTGTTTCATATCAGTGCCCGTCAGTGCTGCTTATCAGTGCCGCCTAACAGTGCTCATCATTGCTGCATATAAGTGCCTCATCATCAATGCCACCTCATCAGTGCAAATCAGTACTGCCAGATCAGTGCCCGTCAGTGTAGCCTCATCAGTGCCCATCAGTGATGGAGAAAATGTACATATTTACAAAGTTTTGTGACAGAAATAGAGAATTTTTTTTTTTCAAAATTTTCTGTCTTTTTTTGTTTATAGCGCAAAAAATAAAAACCGCAGAGGTGATCAAATACCACCGAAAGAAAGCTCTATTTGTGGGAACAAAATGATAAAAACGTTGTTTGGGTACAGCGTCACACGACCGCGCAATTCTCATTCAAAATGCAACAGCACTGAAAGCTGAAAATTGGTCTGGTAGGAAAGTGTTCTAAGTGCATAGTATTGAAGTGGTTAAACAGAATGCGCATGCCATCTGAGGTTAACTCCTTCAAGACTAACATGCTAAGAAATGGGCGTGCATCTCACTTTAGACCATGCCCTCATCATTATGAAGTAAAAGAGAAGCCTCTTCACATCATCCAGGTATCTGCTGCTACTCCCATTCCCTGTGATGACAACTTGGGTAACAGTGTTTTGTACTACATGTGATGACAACAGAATAGCCTCGTCAGTGGAAGATAGAGAGTTCATCGCAATAATGGACCGTGAACTCTACAAAGATGAATCTAACAGCTGTGTTGCACCATTACCTCTTCATGCTACAAGAGTAAGACTTCCAAATAACCGCGAACAAGCTTTATCCAGATTCAGCTCACTTCAGCAAACACTAAAGAACAGGCCTGAAACGAAGGAACATTTCATTGCATTTATGAAAAGGATCTTTGACAATGATCACGCTGAGCCAGCTCCACCTCTTCTTGAACATGACGAGTGCTGGTATCTGCCTTTCTTTGGAGTGTATCACCCACGTAAGACAAAGCAAATCAGGGTTGTGTTTGATTCCAGTGCCAAGCATCAAGGTGTATCCCTGAATGATGTTGTTCTTACTGGTCCTAACCTAACCAACAACTTTGTAGGAGTACTTCAGAAGAGAGCCAGTTGCCATAACTGCTGACATTGAACAAATGTTCCATTGCTTTATAGTAAGAGAAGACCATAGGAACTTCCTAAGATTTCTATGGCTCTGTGACAACAACATAAACAATGAAGCGATTGAATACCGCATGAAAGTACATGTCTTTGGAAACAGTCCCTCACCTGCTGTAGCAACATATGGTCTACGAAGGACTGCCCTTGATGGAGAAAAGGAGTATGGTACAGATGCTTGACACTTTGTTGAGAGAGACTTCTACGTGGATGATGGACTCAAATCCTTACCCACAGATGAAGAAGCCATAGACGTGATCCAAAGGACTCAAGGTATGCTTTCTGAGGCCAACCTCAGGCTTCATAAGATTGCCTCAAACAGTGCTGCTGTAATGAAAGCCTTCCAAAGAAAAAAGGGGTAATTGGGGTGTTGCCGCGCTATGGATAAGAATGCGTTTGAAAAGCTGCTGCCTCCACCTGCAGCTGTCAAGCAGCTGCTAAGATAAAAAATAGTGTCAGGGTGGGTCCGGGTGCTGATAGAAAAAATGTGTGTGTGAAAAGTAAAGTGCTAGTGCAATCAATCAATCAATAAAATCAATGTAAAAATAAAAATAAAAGACCTCATCTGGAACACTTTTTCTTCACTGGCACAACTATATGTATCTCTTAATCCATCTCTACGAAGAACTTTTGAGTTTAAATAGCCAAGATTTTCTTATGTGAATGGATAATTTTCAGTTGAATATTTTTTAGTTGAACTATTTTTTCACATTTTTATACTTTCTCACATTCCTGGTTTTTACTATTATCCACGCCGTTAGTATTTTGTTTATTTGTATCACATTTGCTTTGAAAGTATTCATGTGTACACTCAGATAAACCATATTCCTGCGAGTTTAGCGCCACTCTTCACAATATTTTAAAGTATCTATAGAAGGAAGCTGGACTGGGGCGTCTCAGAACTTTTAAAAGAAAATATACGTCAGTAGTCCGCAATATAGCAATTTAGGTCTATATCTATATTCATACCCTCCGGCTGGAGGGTATTGAGCAGATAAATCCATTTCCTCTCATTCTTAGATATAGCCCTCTTTCTATTTTCGCCTCTCCAATGTCCTTTCACATGATCGATCCCGTAAAAACTCATAAGGGAGGTATCTCTATTGTGAACGTCATCAAAATGCCTTGATACAGTATGTTTAGGGTAGCCTTTTCGGATGTTATTCATGTGTTCTCAGATCCTGACGTAGAGGGGTCTTGTGGTCCTACTTGTTTGTTTTCTTGGTCTCTCAATAGGGACTCTCTATACATATTTCTAACCTTTTCTTTTAGCAGATTCAGTTCCTTTAGACGATAACCTTTTTCACTAAACCTGTCCATCAAAATGTCAGCCTGATGTTCAAAATCTTCAATTTTGTTATAGTTCCTTCTAATCCACATCAATTGTCCCTTCGGCACATTGTTGATCCATTTAGGATGGTGACAACTCTGCGTAGGAATGTAGCTATTACGATCCGTCCCTTTGAACAACGTTTTTCTACCCAGATTGTTACCTTCCTTTTCAATTGACAAGTCTAGGAAGTGAACACACTGTAGATTACATTCTCCAGAAAAGGAAATCCCATATTGGTTATGGTTTATCTCATTAAAGAATTCCTTAAGCTCCCCTTCTGTGCCCCTCCAAATTAAGAATATATCATCAATGTATCTTCTGTAGAAAAGAAGGTTTGGTCTTTGCTGACTGTAAATCTGCTCCTCTTCCCATTTTTGCAAGAACAAATTTGCTACACTGGGAGCATACTTAGCCCCCATGGCAACACCTTTGGTTTGTGCATAATATTCATTCCTGTACCAGAAGTAATTGGTGGTCATAGCCAATTCCAGTCCCTCAATGAGGAACCTGATTTGTTCTTGTTTAAGATCTGTAAACTCATTTAGGGCCCAATCTACACTATCTATACCATCTTTCTGTCTGATGTTAGTGTAGAGTGAGTTTACATCAATGGTGGCCAGAAGATCTCCTTTTTCCACACGAATATCTTTCATGTCTCTAATCAGTTGTTTGCTGTCCCTTAAATACGATTTACCCTTGGGCACAATGGGTTGTAGGAATTCATCCAGATATTCTCCTAATCTTGAGGATAGGGAATCAATCCCGCTATGATAGGTCTTCCTGGAGGTTTATCTTGATTTTTATGTACTTTGGGCAGATAATAGATAACTGGTGTTACAGCTGCTTCCAGGACCAAATATTTTGCTTCCTTTTTCTTTAGAAAGCCTTTTTCTTTTCCCTTCTCAACAAAAGTTTGGAGCCTTTTCATAAACTTTCTTTTTGGGTTCAGACTCAGCTTCTTATATGTGCCATCCTTACTCAATAAATTCTCCATCTCCTTTTGATAGTCCTCCTTCTTTAAAATAACCAATTCTCCCCCTTTGTCTGCTGGACGTATGATAATATCTCTTTTCTTTTCTAGCATTTTTATGGTCTTCCAATCTTTATCCTCCTTTGATTTGTAAATTTTTAGTTGTTTCAATTCTCCTTCCACCATTCTCTTAAAGACCTCTAAGCTGTTGCTTCTTGTACCCTTAGGGTTAAACACTGATTTATTCTTCAAATCCGTATGTTTATATTTTTTTATCTTATATTAGAGTTGTGTTTTTTCTTGGTCGTGAAAAATTTCTTAATATTCAACTTCCGGAGGTATTTCTGTAGGTCAATGTACACTCCAAACTTGTCCATGTTCTTTCTCAGGGCAAATTATAGGCCCAAATCCAAAATTTCCAATTCCTCTGTGCTAAAAGTAATTCCACTCAGGTTAAAAATTCCTTTTCCTAATTCTCTCTTCTTCTTTTTCTTGCTCCCTCCTCGTTTTCCCCTTGGCCGCCTCTGTCTCCCCATCCTTGCGGTTTGGTGTGTGGTTCGGGACCATACCCCCGGTCTCTACTTGAGGGTTCCCATGTGACACCTCTTTGTGCCGGATAAGGGGGCCTCTCATAATACCATCTGTTGCCTCCCCTTAGGTTCTTTTGTGGTCCCCAACCCCAGGACAGTCTGGGTGGGCCGTGATTCCCCCAATGTTTGGGGGGCCTCCCATTGTGTCCTCCCTGAAAAAAAACCCTTTGTGGGTGATCCCAATTCCTACCTCCCTCATGTTGTAAAGGTGAGTACCTATTGTATGTCTCAATAGGCCTCCTGGGTGTTCTAGGTGTTCTGGGCATGTGTTCCTGATAACCCCTTCTTGGACTTTCTTGTCTTGGATTATTCCAATTCCTCTCCTGTCGGGCTGGGGTTCTATTTCCAGGTATTATTTGATTAGATATAGGGGTCCTCTGCACTAAAGATCTCGTTTCGGACCAGTCATCATCCATTTCTTCTCTATCCGACGTGGTCTCTTTCGATATATTATCCATATTTGGATTGCTGGGTCCCTCCGTTCCATACTCCTCGTCTGCTTGCCAGCTATAGACTTGTTGTGTCTTATAATCCAGAACGCCTCTCCGGAATTTCTTTTGTTTTTTATTTTGAATTTCCTTATCATACTTTTGTATTCCTTCTTTAAGAGATTTCTCTTTTTCTTTAGATTCTCTACTATCACAGAATGGAATTAAATTCTCCTTAATTTGTTGAATAATGTTCTCTGTCCTCTTGAGTTTCAATTGCCTCCTTTTTTAATGAGTGCTAGGAGTTCAGACTCCTTTAGATTAAAAAACTTATACCATTCCTCCATTAATCCTTTGTCCCCTATGCTATTGTTGGGAGAAATGTCCCATCTAAGTCTTCTTGGGGTCATTTTTTCTGCAATGTACATTTCTAAAGTGGAAATGTCCCACCATATTCTAAGTTTCTTTTCTAAATTGGGTTTAATTTGCTTAAACAAACTATTCATATCATGCTTATTAGCGACATTTTCCTGATTAAATACCTCATCTAGATTAATGGATCTACTATTCATATAGCCAAAAATGTCCATGGCTGCAGCAACAGTAGTGAGACTACTTTTACTAAGAAAAAATGGGTAATTGGGGTGTTGCCGTGCTATGGATAAGAATGCATTTGAAAAACTGCTGCCTCCACCTGCAGCTATCAAGCAACTGCTAAGATTAAATATAGAGTGTCAGGGTGGGTCCGGGCGCTGCTAGGAAAAATGTGTGTGTGAAAAGTAAAGTGCTAGTGCAATCAATCAATAAATAAAAGCAATGTAAAAATGAAAATAAAATACAAATCGATATGTGAAAAGAATATTATGTAATAATAGTATGATAGTATTGTGGTGCTGGTGCAATCAATCAATAAATAAAAGCAATGTAAAAATTAAATGCAAATTGATATGTGAAAAGGGTATAATAGTGTTGTGGTGCAATATTAAAATAATGTAATCATTAAAAGTGTAGTATACCCCGAAATGCAAACTTATGAATTGGTGAAAAACTTATAAGTGAAGGTCTGTGATTATATGACCATAGAAACCATATGCATATCTTATACTGAAAACACCATACCAGACAGTGAACAAAGTGCTTGTGCCAAAAAATAGTTAATCAAAAAATAGTCCTCTTGATGTGCATAAAAATCAATAACAGGGTCCATACAAAGGCAATAACATTCCCGATCAGCTTCATGCAGCCATTTGTGTTACCTCCTATTTCCCCACCAAAAACTGCAGACAGTGGGTCAGGTTCCCTGGTGGACCAGAGGTCCGTATCACGGCAGGTTTGTCCAAAACTTCCAAGACCCAGTCCGTCAGCCGAAATAAGGAAGAAATACAAAGAAAAGAAGCTCCGGATTAATACCAAGTATGAAAACAAAACCGTGCTGTATTATCTACTCACTCGTAAGCTAATGAAGTCAAACTCTAACCCGCGGCACCATCCTAAATGGATAAACAATGTGCCGAAGGGACAATTGATGCGGATTAGAAGGAACTGTAACAAAATTGAAGATTTTGAACATCAGGCTGACATTTTGATGGACAGGTTTAGTGAAAAAGGTTATCGTCTAAAGGAACTAAATCTGCTAAAAGAAAAGGTTAGGAATATGGATAGAGAGTCCCTATTGAGAGACCAAGAAAAGAAACAAAATAAGATAGTTTGCCTTTGTGACAGGGTTCAATAAACAACACAAGAAGTTTGAAAATATCGTAAGAAAACTTTTGCCCATCCTATGATCAGACAGAACTTTAAGGGCCCTGTTACCACAGAACCCAAGTTTTGTGTACCGGAAAGCACCCACGTTAGGAAATAATTTTATAGGAGGGTCTATCATGTTGTGAACCAATTTGTTTCTAAACATAAAAGGTTTTTTTCAATGTCTACCCTGTCATTCGAGTAAAAAATTAGCCAGAAAGAAGGAGACATTCCAATCCTCCTCCACTGGTAAAACATATAAAATCCAACAACTGATCACCTGCAATATGACTCATGTGACTTACGTCATAGAATGTCCTTGTGTCACGTACCTGGTGGTGGAGTCTGTCTTGTGCAGGGAACAACCGCTCTTGCGCACCCGATTCAAGGACCCCTGGTAGTGGAGACAGAGGCCCAAGAGTGCGGGATGGCACGAGGGCTGGAGGGTCACCGATGGTGTAGTGAGGCTCCAGAAGACGTGCAGGTAGAAGGATGGTTGTACAGGCTGGGTTGGCAACAGGCAGGCAGGAAGGTACAAGAGGATCAGGCAAACGCGTAGTCAGAGTCCAAGCAAGGTTCGTTAACGGGCGGGCAGCAGAGGTACAAAGGAGCAGACAATCGGATGGTCGTGGGTAGCCGGGGTCGGTGCAGGTAGCAGAACAGCAGGTCAGGGCAAGCTGGGTCAACAGGAGGCAGAACAAACACAGGAACAGGTATCAGGAGCTGAGGCTTACAGGTCGGGAACGCTGTAGAGCGAGCAGCACTTGCTGAGGGAGTCTCCAGGTTTAAATAGCCCCATTTGGCGCCGTTTCCGGCGAACGCGCACGGACGCGCGCGAACGCGCACAGGCGTGCGCACCACCGCGGAAACACATCTTTTAGCCAAAATGTTCCTTTCCTAACACCTTGTCGATATCAATATGTGGGTAGGACCACAAGACCCCTCTACGTCAGGATCTGAGAACACATGAATATCATCCGAAAAGGCTACCCTAAACATAGGCATTTAGATGAAGTTCACAATAGAGATACCTCCCTTATGAGTTTTTACGGGATCGACCATGTGAAAGGACATTGGAGAGGCAAAAATAGAAAGAGGGCGATATCTAAGAATGAGACTAAATGGATTTATCTGCTCAATACCCTCCAGCCGGAGGGTATGAATATAGATATAGACCTAAATTGCTATATTGCAGACTACTGACGTATATTTTCTTTTAAAAGTTCTGAGACGCCCCAGTCCAGCTTCCTTCTATAGATACTTTAAAATATTATCTGGTAATTTTCACAAGAATATCTAATATGATAGGATTTCGTTTCTTGTATACATACACCCTATAATAGGCATTCTGGTTCAACAATCTGATTATAAGGCTTGTTAAAATTGAGGACGTTAGAACAGCTCCCCTCCCTATTAAAGTCATGTAATACACACCTGCACCACCTTACTCCCTTTATTTATTTTAGATTGTGACATATATACATAATTCTCCCTCCCCCATATTTGAATCCAAAATTTTATGCAGTATGGCTCATACTTAAGATTCCAATTTTTTTACATATATATATTACAATTCTCCCTCTCCTGTAGTTGTACCGTAAGTGACATATCTTACATTTTCCATTTTATTATTTTTTTTTAGTTTTATATACTTTTTGAATAATCTATACACATAATATTATTTTTTATTTTCTGCATTTAATTAATTATATACTTTTTGAACATTTTATATATATATATTTTTTGTATTTAATTTATTTTTTAACTTTCCCCAACACATACAGTTTTTAACCACTTCAATACTATGCACTTAGAACACTTTACTACCAGACCAATTTTCAGTTTTCAGTGCTGTTGCGTTTTGAATGACAATTGCGCAGTCGTGCGGCGCTGTACCCAAACAAAGTTTTTATCATTTTGTTCCCACAAATAGAGCTTTCTTTTGGTGGTATTTGATCACCCCTGCGGTTTTTATTTTTTGCGCTACAAATAAAAAAAGACCGAAAATTTTGAAAAAAAAAAATTCTCTATTTTTGTCACAAAACTTTGTAAATAAGTAAATTTTCATCATCACTGGTGGGCACTGATGAGGCTACACTGACGGGAACTGATGTGGCAGTACTGATTGGCACTGATGAGGCGGCACTGATGAGGTGGCACTGATGATGAGGCACTTATATGCAGCGATGATGAGCACTGTTAGGCGGCACTGATAAGCAGCACTGACGGGTACTGGTAGGTGGCAATGGTGGGCACTGATATGTGGCACTGGTATGCATTGATAGGGGCACTGGTGGGCACTGATAAGGGCACTGGTGGGCATATACATTGATAGGGGCTCATTCCCTGGTGGTCTAGGGTGGCATCTGAAGGTGGCACTGAGTGAAGGTGGCACTGAGCAGTATGTCACTTACCTGGTGGTCTACGGGGGTCTCCCTGGTGGCCCAGATCGGCTCCCTGGTGGTCCCTGGTCGGCTCCCTGGTGGTCCTGGGTGGGCACATCCCTGGTGGTCCCTGGGCAGGCCCTGGTGGTCCCTACACGGGTGGGTCCTGGTGGTCCCTCGGCTGGTCCCTGGTGGTCCCTCGGCTAGACCCGGTGGTCCCTCTGGGGGCATCTGGTGGTCCATTCACTGTATGACGAGTCACGGTGGAAGTGAGTCACGGTGGAAGTCTACGGTGGGATCTGGTGGTCCCTTACTCGGGGATAGTTACATATACGGGTGGTCACGG
>BLSH010052344.1:99085-110965 GCA_018402905.1 Glandirana rugosa | reverse complement strand
CGGGTGGTCACGGGTGTAGTCACGGGAGGTCACGGGGATAGTTACGTATGGTCACGGTGTATAGTCACGGGTGGTAACGGTGGATGGTCACGGGTGGATGGTCACGGTGGATAGTCACGGGTCACGGCGGATACTCACGGTTAGTCACGACAGATAATCACGGGTAGTCACGGCGAATCGTCACAGGCAGTCACGACGTATAGTCACGGGTAGTCACGACATATAGTCACGGTGGAGAGTCATGGGCAGTCACGACGAATAGTCACGGCGGATTGTCACGAGTAGTAGCGACGTATATGCACTGATGGGCACTAATAGACAGCACTGATTGGCACTCATAGGCGGCACTGGGCACTGATAGGTGGCACTGGTAGGTGGGCACTGGTAGGTGGCAATGGTGGGCACTGATATGTGGCACTGGTATGCATTGATAGGGGCACTGGAGGGCACTGATGTGGGCACTGGTGGGCATATACATGGATAGGGGCTCATTCCCTGGTGGTCTAGGGTGGCATCTGAAGGTGGCACTGAGTGAAGGTGGCACTGAGCAGTATGTCACTTACCTGGTGGTCTACGGGGGTCTCCCTGGTGGCCCAGATCGGCTCCCTGGTGGTCCCTGGTCGGCTCCCTGGTGGTCCTGGGTGGGCACATCCCTGGTGGTCCCTGGGCAGGCTCCCTGGTGGTCTAGGGTGGCGATCCGAGGGGGGGCTGTGCTGATAAATCATCAGCACAAACCCTCCCTGTCAGGCATGCAGCCAATCGGCTCTCCCCTCATCAGGTCTGCAGACCTGAGTACAGGAAAGCCAATAAACGGCTTTCCTGTATTACACTGTGACCAGCCGTGATTGGTCATGGCTGGTCACATGGTAAAGTGCTTCGGATCGACGCGCTTTACCAAGATCAGACGGACCTCCCACACCACCGATCGCCGCGATGCGCGCCCCCCCGGGCACGCGGCGGCTTGTTATCCTGAGGACGTCATATGACGTCCAGTCAGGATAACTGAGCCACTTCCCGGCCGTCATTTTGCATACGGCGGTCGGGAAGTGGTTAATATATGGTTTTATATTATATGAATGAATTCAAGGCTTATTGTCTGTTCGTTTTTAAAAACCCATCATGCACCACAATATATGTTCACAGGGTATTGTCTGTGATCAGACCTGTCATTTTGATTGTAAAAGAGGCAGGCATTAGGGCCACTGTGAGACGGGCCGCCACTCTGTTGATGGGTTGTTGTTGTGGAAGCATTAATGGTATACGAAGGATGATGACTCATTGTGTTTCCGGGAGACCAACATGGCCCGGGGAAGATGGCGCCGCCTCAGACGACCTCCGATGACGAAACGCGTAATGGGGAGCCATTGCGTCATCACGCACCCACGATCCCCGGGCTGTAACAAGCAAGGAGCATCAGCCGCAGGTTAGAGTCTGACTTCATCAGCTTACGAGTGAGTAGATAATACAGCACTGTTTTGTTTTCATACTTGGCATTAATCCGGAGCTTCTTTTCTTTGTATTTCTTCCTTATTTCGGCTGACGGACTGGGTCTTGGAAGTGTTGGACAAACCTGCCGTGATACGGACCTCTGGTCCACCAGGGAACCTGACCCACTGTCTGCAGTTTTTGGTGGGGAAATAGGACATAACACAAACGGCTGCATGAAGGTTTAACAGCTGATCAGGAATGTTATTGCCTTTATATGGACCCTGTTATTGATTTTTATGCACGTCAAGAGGACTATTTTTTGATTAAATATTTTTTTGGCACAAGCACTTTGTTCACTGTCTGGTATGGTGTTTTTACTATAAGATATGCATATGGTTTCTATGGTCATATAATCACAGACCTTCACTTATAAGTTTTTCACCAATTCATAAGTTTGCATTTCGGGATATACTACACTTTTAATGATTACATTATTTTAATATTGCACCACAATACTATTATACTCTTTTCACATATCAATTTGCATTTAATTTTTACATTGCTTTTATTTATTGATTGATTGCACCAGCACCACAATGCTATCATACTATTATTACATAATATTCTTTTCACATATCAATTTGTATTTTATTTTTATTTTTACATAGCTTTTATTTATTGATTGATTGCACTAGCACTTTACTTTTCACACACTCATTTTCCTAGCAGCGCCCAGACCCACCCTGCCTGGTGATCATGCCACAGGATTTAAAGATTTAAATGTGGGAATGGGCATGCCTCCTGTCCAGAGAAGTCTGGGCCTACGGTGGGACTTATTTAAAGACACCTTTGGCTTTCAAGTCAGCTCTGCAGACGTGGTGTCCTGTCAGTGGTGAACAGTCCATACGATCCACTGGGATTCGCGGCTCCCATCACCATACAAGGTAAATCCTTATTAAGACAACTATTAGACTATTCAAGATTGGGATGCTCCGCTACCAACAGACAAATATTCAAAATGGAAGTCCTGGAAACAATCTCTACATGCCTTAGATGGAATTGATATACCACGCTGCTACACTTCTGCTTCCCTTGCTGCAAGTCAGAGAAAAGAGATTCACATCTTCTCAGATGCATCCACTGTGGCCATAGCAGATGTTGCCTACTTCAAGGTAAGAGACTCTCACAATCAAACCCATGTAGGGGTTCTGTTTGGCAAAGCTAAGTTAGCACCTAAGCCTGAGCACACAATTCCCAGGCTTGAACTTTGTGGGACTGTACTAGCTGTGGAAATTGTAGATTTTGTACTGCGTGAGCTAGACATTCAAATAGATGACATCAAATTCTACACAGACAGCAAAGTTGTTTTGGGCTACATATACAATCGGACAAAACGCTTCTATGTCTATGTCAGCAACCATGTAGAAAGAAACAGAAAATCCTCAAGGCCTGAACAATGGCATCATGTTCTATCGGAACATAATCCCACAGATCATGCCACCAGACCAATGTCTGCAAGTGTCTTTCCAAACTCTTCTTGGTTGACAGGACCTGAATTCCTGCTGGATCATTCCGAAGAAATTGCACCTGAGGTTTTTAGTCTTCTAGATCCTGGCAATGATCCAGAGATTCATCCTGAAGTCAAGACCTTTGCCGCTGATCTGAACCCTAACCTCCAAATTGGAGACCTTGCTCTCCTCAAAGACCAGAAAGTTGAAAGAATTGAATGGCCCATGGGACTCGTTGTAAAGACCATTCCTAGTGATGATGGTATGGTGCGCATGGTAGAGGTGAAGGTTGCCAGACAAGGAACTATAAAGACTTTCCTCAGACCCATCACAGAACTTGTTTTACTCTTGCCTTTTGGAGACTGAACTTGCTTACCTGGGTCTGTTGGATTCAGCTTCTACCACAAGAAGAATGTGCCTTGAACTTTAAGCGACACTTCTTGATGCCTTATTGCAGTTTCTACTGTTGCATATACATGCATGTTGTTTTTTTTGTCTTTCAGATCTTCAAGACAACTGCAAAGTGCACAATGTTTATTTCCATTGCATAACTACCGTTATGATATAACATAGTGGTATTTACAATACCAGAAGGGGAGTGTGCTGTCACATATATTGTCATATAACATAAACCTGTGCATAGCTATAGTAATGTTTGTATAGTTGGTTATTACACTGCCATCTTGTGGTTGTTTTGGATATTGCACCTTTCCATTGTGTTTTCTAAGTGTGTACCTCTCATCCTCTGTGAACTAACTTTCTCTTCCTGATTCACTCTGTTATGTAACTTCCTCTTCCTGTGTCCTCTCTCTGTCTCATGAGGAAAGTATATGGCCACACGCTTGTAGGCCTCACACAATCTGCTTGCATCCTAGGACACATTACCATGTTTTGACCTGCAGTTACCATCTTTCAACCATCTGCCACATTTGTTGTATGCTGTACTTGCTATTGCCAATAAATGCTTATGGAAGAATCGGTGACTGGTGAGTCAAGCTACCTGATAAGAACTGTCCGCGGTGATCATATCTGCTTATACAGGCCAGGCATAGAGGTCTCAGCAAGGGATAAGTCACTATTTCAACAGTTTGAGTTAGAATAATGCTTGTTTGAACTTCCAACTTTTGTTTGGCCAACTTCTGTATACACGAGCCGAAAATTGTCCAACGCCTTGTTGGCAGACGAAAGTTTTCTAGTCTTCACATACATCTTCTGTTGGACGATAATTGAAAATTGGCCGTCAAATCGTGCGTACTAAAGGTTGGATTATCGGACGAAAGGCTGTCGTACGACTGTTGTTGGCCGATAATCGTACCGCGTGTCTTAAGTGTCTTCTTTGCAGTGTTTCTTTAGTTACAGATAATTCAAATTCCCAGGGATGTCCAACTTTTTTACCTTGTTTGCACGTTGGAAGAAGAGGAATTGTCTTAGGCCACACATAAAATACACTAATAAGTGTAGCTTATGAGCAGAAAAAGTCAGATCACGAGTTAACGATCACTGATATAGATAATATGCCTATCTAAGTAATAAAACTTCATATTTTTTTGTAATATTTTTTACTTTAAAGAGGGCAACATAAAACAAATGCAATATTTGACAGTGTTTTTCATAAACTAACGCATCAATATCTGGTTCAATGGATGTACAACATATGTTATTTGGGGGCTAAAAGAGCATAGGCTGTGGATACTCTCTTGCATCCACTGGCCATTTGAAATTGATTTTAACCTCTTGCTAACCATGTAATGCATATATGTTGTGGCAGGAGGGTGGGTTTTAACAGCCACATATTGAACATTCATGTTCATGGTTAAGGTAATTAACCGCTTGCCGTCCGCGTCGCGTACATTTACTGCTGCAATATGGCAGCGTCCCACAAATAGCCGTCTATAAACAGCAGTTCGCTCGTGCATGGTTAGTGGGCAGGAGCGCACAGCCGTCGGCGCACTCTCTGCAGGAGTGTGGCCACGGCTCAGGCGCACTCTATCTCCGCCGGCAAGCCGCGATTACCTAGCAGTCAGGAAGAACAGGGAACCACCGATATATATAATTTATTCATTTATTTTTTTGGATATGTATTTTAGCAAAAAGTAAGAAATATTATTATTTATTTTTTTTTTTTGCAAAATTGTCGCTCTTTTTTGTTTATAGCGGTGATCAGAAATGACGCAGAGGTGATCAAATACCACCAAAAAAAGTGCCGAATCACAAAAAGTGCTCTGGTCCTAACGTGTGAAATCCTTCCGGGGCTGAAGTGGTTAAAGTATGACAACTGACAGCCTTACAGTCCCACATGAACCTCAGGACAAGGGATCATTTTAAAAAAGAATCAAAGGATTTCATTAAATATGCTCTTATGCACACAAAAGGGATATCATTTTGTTTGACTGAGCCTTTATCAACCACTTACCAACCGTGCCCCTTTTTTACCTTTGTTGGTTACTTGCAAAAAACTGTTTTTTTTGCTAGAAAATTACTTAGAACCCCCAAACATTATATATTTTTTTTCAAACACCCTAGAGAATAAAATGGTGATTGTTGCAATACTTTTTTTCACACGGTATTTGCGCAGTGGTCTTTCAAGCGCAATTTTTTTGGAAAAATTTCACTTTTTTGAGTTAAAAGATAAGACAACACTAAAGTTATCCCAATTTTTTTGTATATTGTGAAAGAGGATGTTACGCTGAGTAAATAGATACCATACATGACACGGTTGAAAATTGCGCGCACTCGCGGAATGGCGACAAAGTCCGTTATTTAAAAAGTTCCATAGGCGACGCATTAAAAATTTTTATCAGTTACCAGGTTAGAGGTGCAGAGGAGGTCTTTTACTAGAATTACTGCTCACACTCTGACGATCGCGGCAATACCCCACATGTGTGGTTTGAACACCGTTTTCATGTGTGGGCGTGACTTACGTATGCGTTTTCTTTGCTGCGCAAGCTCGCAGGGACGGTGGCGCTTTAAATTTTTTTTTTTTAATTTTATTTATTTTTTAATTTTTAACACTGTTCCTTTAAAAAAAAAAAATCTGATCACTTTTATTGCTATCGCAAGGAATGTAAACATCCCTTGTGATAGTAATATATGGTGACAGGTACATTTTTTGGAGGGCTGGGGGTCTAAAAGACCCCCCATCCCTCCTTTGCACTTCACAGTATTCAGATCGCCAAAAATGGCGATTCTGAATATTGTCATTTTTTTTAAATTGGCGCCGTTAGCTGCCGAGTAAACCTGAAGTGACGTTGTGACGTCGCTTCTGGAATTTGCCGAAGGAGACCCGATCGAAGCTGATTACGGCTTCTATCAGGTCTCCTTCTAGCCGGCGGAGGCGCCGGATCGTCGCTCCGGTCTCCCGGTGGGACAGGAGGACGGAGAAGAGCAGCGGGAGGGGGGATGTCCCCTCCCGCCCCCTGGGGTAACGACCGAGCGGCTCCCGAGCCGGATCGGTCATTACCCCTGGATAGCCGACCGCCCCCTCTAAAAAATGATACCGGGATATAGCCTGTAGCTGCAGGCTATGTCCCGGTAGAGCCGCTCAAAACCGACCACCACCTATTTACGGGGCTGGTCGGGAAGTGGTTAAAACCAGCAACTGTTGAGACAATGAACACTAAGTAATGTACAACATAACGTATAGAGTGCAGTTGTCAGGAGTAAGTAACATACAAAACAACAAATAGAGTGCAACAGTCAAGATGCTCACATCCCCCATATATCAAAGTCTCCGGGGTCCCCCCTTACATTAAAGTCCCCAGCATTCCACTATACATCAGGGTTCCATGAGTCCCTCCTTACATCAGAGTCTGCCCTCACATTAGAATCCTCAGTGTTCCCCCTTACACCAGAATGCTCCCCTTAATCAGAGTTCCCTTTTTAATTCAGAATCCACAGAGTTCCACCTTACATTAGGGTCCCCATAGTTCTCTTTTACATCAGAGTTCCCCCTTACGTCAGGGTCCCCAGAGTCACTCTTACATCAGGGTCCCCAGAGTCCCCCTTATGTCAGGGTCCTTAGAGTTTGCCCTTACTTTAGAACCCCCCCTTACATCAGAGTTCCCAGCATTCCCAAAGTTCTCCTTTACATCAGAGTCTGCAGGCTTCTCCCTTACAGTGCAAGGGGGAGCTCTGTATACCCTGATGTAAAGGGGAATGCTGCAGACTTTAGTCTAAAGGGGAACTCTGATGTAAGGGGGGACTTAAACAAAGCTGAAAAATACATAACTACTAATTATAATGTCTCACACCGCAACAGTGTATGCAAAGCTTACAAAAGTGCAATTTACAATCAAGCTAAAACAAAGGATAGTGGGCTCATTCACAGAACCAGATCGCATGTAGTATTTAGGTGTTTTCCCAAATACCGCATGCGATCCTGAAAATGTCAAACTAAACGCTTGGTAAGTACTGCATAAAACAGGAAAGTCAATTCACAAAAAAAAAAATGCATCTGGTAAATAAGTAGTGGTCTCACCATGCAATATTTAAGGAAGCAACAACCACCAGCAACTTTAAGGCCCCATACACACGTGTGTATTAAAAAAAATAAGTTTAACGTCGGGCCCGATGCCAGGCAAAAATCGGTGTCAAAAACATGATTTCGTCTGCGTTTTGCATTGGCGTTAATGCGCGTTAGTGAGCGTCGGTGTCAATAGGCGTTTTTTTTTAAAAAACATTCCTCTGCTATTTTTTAACCTGAAAACGCCGGTTAACGTCGCTACGACGTTAATGCGCGTTACTGAGCGTTAATGAGCGTTTTGCCAGCTCAATGTCAAAAACACCATAACGTTACAGCCTCGGAACGTGCTGGCCATGGGTTCTGCTTTCAGCTCGCTGACGCCATCTACAGGTCAAGAACGTTGGCGTTTTTATGGGGCCATTGAATAACATGGAGAGCTGCAAAAAACGCTAAAAAACGCGGCGGTAAAAAACGTCCGTGTGTATGAGGCCTTAAAGCCAGTAAACAACCTGGTTGTTAAAGAGCGGGTGGCGCCACATCCTTAACAACTGATGAGTTACCGCTGAGAGCTAAATACTCCCTCCCTTTCCTGACCTGCCAGGCTGCATGCTCGGATAAGGGTATGGTATGGATTTTGGGGGGGGACCCCACACCGTTTTTTTTCTCATTTTTTATTTGTCACAATTTCTTTTTTTACTGTACCAAGCCCTTCGGGTCTGGTATGGATTTTTTTTTTGAAAAATTAAATCCCCCCCCCAAAATCCATACCAGACCCTTATTCGAGCATGCAGCCTGGCAGGCAGTGTTGCCAACCGTCAATATTTTTAATGGCAGCCAGTAAAAAACAGGCACTTTTCTCCTATATGGATGTGACGTTCAGAGCCGGCCAAGACCATCCAAGTGCCACAGTGTGTTCGGCAGGTTCCGGCATGGGGCGGGTCTGGCGGAGGCAGTGCTAGAGCGTGTTGTGTGATGTCATGGTGCAAGGGGTCTGTGTGACAGGAGCAAGGCAAGCCAAGAGCAGAACTGTCAGTGCTGTTTTGACTGGAGTGAACTGAAGGGAACACCAGGTATGGGGAGAGACTGTCCCTGTGACTCAGGAGGGGACACACTAGTATCAGTGTCACTATGAGAGTCAATTTCAAGTGCGACACAGTGGTGTAGTGGTTAGCACTCTCGTCTAGCAGCAAAAGGGTCACTGATTTGAATCCCAACCATGACACTACCTGCCTGGAATTTGCATTTGCTCCCACACTCCAAAATCAAGCTGGTAGGTTGGATCCTGTCTAAATTGGCCCTAGTATGTGTATGTATGAATATGAGTTAGGGACCTTAGATTGTAAATTCCTTGAGGGTAGGAACTGATGTGAATGTACAATGTATATGTAAAGCGATGCGTAAATTGACGGCGCTATATAAGTACCTGAAATAAGTAAATAAATGTGTGTGTGTGCCTGTCCATTCTAATTTCTTGCCCTCCTGAATCCTGTCACTGAGTTAATTACATACTATATCGAAAATAAAATAAGAAATATGTTTTTGCCTTAATATTCACCTTAAATCACATTGCTAATTGCATATTGTACTTGTTTGCAGCTTAAATACTGAAATTTGCACTGAGAACTGTAATTTTGTAGCGTTTGGAAATATCAGTAAAAACTTGGCTGTGCTCGAATCGAAGGCTCCCACCATCTGGCAGGTCCGCCGCCCTGCCAGTTCTTAAGTAATTAAGGGGCAGGGCCACCCGGTGACGTCAACGGGTGATCCCGTCCCCTTGTGACTTTGTCAGCCAGGAGCATGCTGAGTCGATGGCATTACAAGGGGGTGGAGATCATCCGATGACGTCACCATTTGGCCCCGCCCCTTAGTTATTTAAGAACTGTCAGGTGGCGGAGACGGCAGATGGTGGCAGCCTTTGGTGCGATTGGAGCTTTCATTTTTTTCCTTTTTTTGGGATGTACCCCATACTCATTCACATGGGGGCGCCTAGGATCTGGAGGCAGATAAGCCCCCGCCCGCAGACCCCATCAGGCCCTTATCCCCATCAACATGGGGACCAGGTGCTTTTGGGGGGGCGGCGCCCCCCTGCCCCAAAGCACCCCCCCATATTGAGGTCATGTGGCCTGGTATGGTTAAGGAGGGGGGTGCTCGCTCGCCCCCTCCCTTTTCTGATCTGCCAGGCTGCATGCTCAGATAACGGTCGGGTATGGATTTTGGTGGGGACCCCACACCTTTTTTTTTTTTCTCATTTTTTATTTTCTGGCAATTCTTTTTTACTGCTGATAACTCATCGGTTGTTAAGGATGTGGTGACCGTCTGCTCCTTAACAACCATGTTGTTTAGTGGCTGTTAAGGACGCGGGCGGCTGCCCTCTCCTCAACCCCTTCCTTACCAGCGTATAGTAATAATATGCCGGCAAGGTGCACTCCCCATCCTGGGTGGACGTCATATGACGTCCTCTCGTTTTCGCTGCTCTGCGGGCCCCCAGGGCCCCCACGGCGATCGGGGATGGGCCGTGTCCCTCGGGAACCCGGCCTTCCATGATCGGGGTAAAAAGCCAATGAAATTGTCCTATCACAGCCGGTAACTTCCGACAATAACAAACAGCGGCGTGCACGCCGCTCGTGCGCGCCCCCAGGGGCGTGCAGCGCGGCGATCGGGGTTTGGGCTTGTCCCTCCGACAAAGCCCAACCTCGATCAGGATAAAGAGCCAATTGGCTCTTTACCATGTGACCGGCTGTGTCCAATCACAGCCGGCCACAGAATGACAAGAATCCTCGGTAACGAGCTGTTACCAGGTTCTCCTCTTCACACACTGATCGTGTGTGAGGAGGAGATAGCGGCAACAGCTCGTTACCACTTACTGTGTGCACCAATCACACTGATTGCCCCCCCAGTAGTAAAGAGTACGTGTCACCACCCCATCAAAGTACCTGTCACATCAGAGTACCCGAGTACCTGTCACTAGTCCATCTGAGTACCCAAGTACATGTCACCAGCCCATCCGAGTACCCGAGTACCTGTCACCAGTCCATCAGAGTACCCGAGTACCTGTCACCAGTCCATTAGAGTACCCGAGTACCTGTCACCAGTCCATCTGAGTACCGAACACCTGTCACCAGACCATCAGAGTACCCGAGTACCTGTTGTCAACCCATCAGATTACCCGTGTACCTGTCACCAACCCATCACAGTACCCGAGTACCTGTAACCAGCCCATCAAAATACCTGAGTACCTGTCACCAGCCCATCAGAGTACCCGAGTACATGTCACCAACCCATCAGAGTACCCGAGTACCTGTCACCAACCCTTCTGAGTACCCGTGTACCTGTCACCAGCGCATCAGAGTACACGAGTACCCTTCACCAGTCCATCTGAGTACCTGTCACTAGCCCATCTGAGTACCCGAGTACCTGTCACTAGCCCATCTGAGTACCCTAGTACCTGTCACTAGCCCATCTGAGCACCCGAGTGCCTGTCACTAGCCCATCTGAGCACCCAAGCACCTGTCACCAGCCCATCTGAGTACCCAAGTACCTGGCACCAGACCATCTGAGTACCCGAGTACCTGTCACCAGCCCATCAGAGTAGCCAAGCACTTTTTACCAGCCCATCAGAGCACCCGAGTACCTTTTACTAATCCATCAGAGTACCCGAGTACCTATCTGCAGCCCATAAGAGTACCCAAGTATGAATCTGCAGCCCATGCCTCATAAAGTATACATTGGGGTGTTTGCTTTCCAAAATGGGGTAATTTATGCTCCTAGAACGCCTGAAGGTACTACTTCAATGCTGTACCTCTCTATGTGGCCGGGCTGTGTAAAAGTCTCACACATGTGGTATCGCCATACTCGGGACAAGTAGCAGAATATATTTTGGGGGGTCATTTTTGCTATGTACATGCTATGTGTTAGAAATATCATATAAATTGACCACTTTGTGTAAAAAAAAATAAGTTTTCATTTTCTTTCCATGTTTTCCGAAGACTTGTGGAAAAAATGAACCGTACAAAAGACTCATAATGCCTCATAGAATATACATTGGGGTGTTTGCTTTCCAAAATGGGGTCATTTTGTGGGTAATTCCACTGTCCTGGTGCCCCAGGACCTTCAAATGTGTAATAGGTCATTAAGATATTTTATGTGTAATTTATGCTCCTAGAACCCATGATGGTGCTCCCTGCATTTTGGACCTCTATGTGGCCAGGCTGTGTAAAAGTCTCACACATGTGGTATCGCCATACTCGGGACGAACAGCAGAATGTATTTTGGGGTGTAATTTTTGCTATGTACATGCTATGTGTCAGAAATATCTTATAAATTGACCACTTTGTGTAAAAAATAATAGAGTTTTTATCTTCTTTCCTTGTTTTTCAAAGACTTAACCGTACAAAAGACTCATAATGCCTCATAGAAGGGTAAAACCTTTCGTTTGTGGGGTTACATATAAGATACTCCGTAATACTCAGAAAACATGCCAAG
>BLSH010052344.1:61919-84317 GCA_018402905.1 Glandirana rugosa | reverse complement strand
TTTCAGTGCCGACTAGTGTTTACCGTGAAGGGGCTAAGCGTAACGCATACGTATCAGCCACTGGCCGGTGGCTGATACCTGTGTCGGTGACAGGCAGAGTTCCCTAGGAACACGCCGCCACCGACACGCATGCGCAGCGCGCTCCCGATCGCGCGCATACGCAGTGCGAATCGGGGAAGTGCCATTTGTGATCAGCCGTGACTTTGTCACGGCCGATCACATGGTAAACAGCCATGCCCAATGGCTGTTCACCCCCGTTGGTGCCGGTCAGAGCTGGGATGCGCACGCCCGATCGCGCGCAATCCCGGCTTAAAGGAGCGACGGTTAAATCAACCCCATAGTGCTCACAACCGGTTAAATCAACCCCATAGTGCTCACATGTATCTATAAAAAAAAGTTTTGATTACATCACATGACAGAGGAATTCATGAAAATGTTGTGTTTTGCAAGGCATTTTTGTGCCTCATGTTATCACAGCTGCAATACCAGTCAAACATAGTGTTGTATACATAAAAATGAATACTTCAAAACCTTCCAAAGGGAATTTTTATTTATCAAGAAAAGTTGCATAATAAAAACATCTGAATAAGTACAAGACAATAAGTAAGTAAGTTACATGGGGTGTCCAATGTATGGTGGTAATCTAGAAAACCAATATCTAATACACTGTTCCTGCTGGTTACGAAATGGATCGAGAATAGAAAAATTGGCACCAGAAGCAACTGATCCCTTAGTTTGTGATAATAACTTTAAATGGGTCAGGGGGGTTGCAACTCTTAGCTAGCCAACATATTAAACAGTGACTAATTCTCCAGATAAAGTACAACCAGATGCATGGCATTAAAAAATAAATGACTATAGTTCCAAACAATAGATTGCACTGCGAGAACAAATATGGCTAGGGTATAGGTTCAATAGGACCAACCAAAGGAAGGGGGGCTATTTCAAGTCAAGGCTGCTGGAGAAAATGCTTAAGTCCCAGAAAGAGGGGGGAGAAAGGGGGAGAAAAAGATCAGATGGAGCAAGACAGAGATATTTAAGGAATGTGTCCCACCCCTGGGTCCCCAGGACAGATATCATACATTATTCTTGTGGCGGGATCTCCATGAGGTAGGCGTCGGTATACACAAAATGCTGCCATGGCCTCCAGGTCTCTCGGAAGGTCTCCTCTTTATTATGTAGGGTGGCAGTGAGGTCCTCCATGTCCCTCGGCTCATTAACTTTGGAAAACCACATCGCCAAGGACGGGGGGTTCTCTGATCTCCAGCAGAGGGGGATGCATGCCTTAGCAGCATTCAAGAGTTGAATGGTGAGTGAAGATTTATATTTCTTGAAGGGTCGTTCCGATAGGTGTAGCAGGCAAGCCGCTGGCTTGTCCTCCAGTTCCACATTCATTAGATGTCTGACGGTGCGGGTCACCCCCCTCCAAAAGGGCTGCAACTTTGAGCAGCTCCAGAAGACGTGGAGCAATGTGCCCTCCTCTGTACCACAGCGCCAACACAGGTTGGAGAGCTGCGGGGAGAGGTGATGTAAAACAGAGGAGACTCTGTACCACCTGGATAGGATTTTGTAACATGTCTCCTGCACTTTGGTAGCAATGGAGAACTTGTGGGCGAAATGCAGGATTTTTTCTTTTTGGAAGTCTGTGAAGTGTACTCCCAAATCCGCTTTCCACTTAGGGAGATATGGAGGGGTAAAGCCCTCTGATGGCTTAGTTAGGGCAGAATGCATTATAGAAAGGCTATGGCGGATCGTCCCCCCGGTGACAGATGACCTCCAGGTCGGTAAGCAGTCTAGATATGCCCGGAGTCCGGAGGCACAGGGGGGGAAGAGATCCAGGGCCAGCTCTTGGCCATGTCTGCCGAGTCTTCCATTTCCATGGCCACCCAGTGTTTTGCCCCGCATGGCAGAACCAATCTACCAGTCTGGCCAAATGCGTTGCCCTGTAGTAGGCCTTTATGTCTGGAAGGCCAATTCCCCCCCCGTGGCTTGGAGAGATGGAGCAGGGAGAGTCGGAAGCGTGGTCTGCGGTGGGACCACACAAAATCACGAAACATAGCAGTGAGTCGTTTGAAAAAAACAGGTGGGAGATGGATGGGTAGCGCTTGCAGGACATACAGCACCCTCGGGAGGGCTGTCATCTTCAAGGCTTTGCACCTCCCGAACCAGGTAAGCGTGAGAGAGTGCCAGTGGAGGAGGTGAGCATCGGCACATAATTAGTGGAGTATAGGTTCCCGATGTCAGACATTGGAATGTCCACCCCCAAGTAGCGTATGGTGTCGGTTGCCCAGTGCAAGGAAAACCTTGACCTCAACAGTTCAACTGTGCCCAAGTCCACCGTGATGTTGAGAACTGATGACTTGGACAAGTTAATCTGAAAATAGGAGAGAGAGCGTATTCCTGTAACAAGCGAAGTACTCATGGCAGGGACGATTGTGGCGCAGACAGAAAGAATATAAGGTTGTCTGCAAAGGCGGCTACCTTATGTGCCCCCGAATTTTTGAGATATCCTACTATTTCCCGGTCAGCCCTCACCGTACACAAAAAGGGTTCCAGGGTCAGGATGAAGATCAGCGGGGACAAGGGACATCCCTGCCTGGTTCCGTTGTGTATATCGAAGAAAGCTGATCTGGTTTCATTCACCTTAACCGCTGCCGAGGGTGCCGAATAAAGGGACAGGTTCCAGGACAACATAGATGCTCGGAGGCCTATGTGTTCCAAGGTGGCACGCATGAAAGACCAATTGACGCGGTCAAAGGCCTTCTCCGCATCAGTTGATAACAAGAGGAGAGGCAGTTTCTCCGTTCTGGCTGCATGGACCAAATTCAATACCCGCATGGTGTTGTCCCTTGGCTCCTGCAGGGGAACAAAGCCCGCCTGGTCTCTATGGATCAGACCCGTTATGTGCGGGAGCAACCTATTCGCCAGGACCTTGGCGAGCAACTTCAGATGGATCCTGTGTGGAGGGATAGTCAATATTATACAAGTCCCTAAAAAAGGAACGGAATTCCCCTGCTATGTCGGGCGAAGCAGATAAGGTTTGGCCGGATGCGGCAGTGATGTGTGGTATGTAGGTCCTGACGCGGCAGCCACGTAGGGCCCTTGCTAACATTGTGCCTGGTTTGTTGGAAAATTCATACATCGCACGTCGAAACCAGGCTAGTTTCTGCTTAGTCCTTTGAAACATGAGCGCGTGGAGTTCTTCACAGACTTTCAGGAGGTCTTGTAAGGTAGAGCGGGCCAGAGTTTCTTTGTGGGAGCGTTCTAGCATACGCAATCGCGAAAGCAAGTCCTCTGCCCTTTGTGATCTCTCCCTTTTACGACATGCCCCCCCATCTAATCAAGGCACCCTGCACCACCGTCTTGTGGGCCTCCCATACTACCAGAGGGTTGTCAACTGAATTTGTATTGGTGGCGAAATACTCCCTCAGGGTAGATAAGATGTCTGCGCAAATCTCCTCTGACTGGAGGAGGGCCTCATTTAGCCTCCAGCTAGGTGGGGATCGCGCCACCTGGCCAATCTGCAGGGTAAGATGAATCGGTGCATGGTCCGAAAGGGATATGACATAGATGGAGGAATCCACCACCCTAGCAAGGTCCCGGTGTGTTATTAACAGGTACTGTATTTTCTGGCGTATAAGACTACTTTTTATACTAAAAAACATCCCCCAAAAATCGGAAGTCATCTTATACGCCGGGTACTGTAGCTTCGGCTACATACAGAACGTCCATATAAAATGTTTAGCCCCCTGGATGTGTAATACTGTAGCTTCGGCTACTTACAGAACGTTCCTCTGCTGTAGCACTGTATGTACCGCACTGAGCCAATCACGGCAAGCGGTGTATTCTATTAATGCATACAAAACCTGCTCGGATTGGCAAAGGTTGTATAAGCCCGCCTCTCTGACTCAGGCAATCCGAGCAGGCTTTTTATGCATTAATAGAATGCACCACGTGATTGGCTCAGTGCGGTACATGCAGTACTACAGCAGAGAAACATTCTGTAAGTAGCCGAAGCTACAGTAGTACACATCCAGGGGGCTAAAACATTTAATATGGATGTTCTGTATGTAGCTGAAGCTACATTACTGTATTAGGGCACATCCAGCGGGCTAAAACATTTAATATGGACGTTCTGT
Source organism: Glandirana rugosa (assembly GCA_018402905.1). Classification (NCBI taxonomy): domain Eukaryota; kingdom Metazoa; phylum Chordata; class Amphibia; order Anura; family Ranidae; genus Glandirana; species Glandirana rugosa. The sequence goes on along the minus strand of BLSH010052344.1, from coordinate 80,178 downwards.
AAGTAGCCGAAGCTACAGTACCAGTACTGTATTACACATCCAGTGGGCTAAAAGATTAATAATAGGGAAGTTATGTATGTAGACGAAGCTACAGTACTGTATCAGGGCACATCCAGTGGGCTGATGTTATTAAATGGTGTTGCCTCGGAAGGGGGGTAGTCTTATATGGCGAGTATAGGGCAAACCCTATGATATAACTGGAAAATTAGGGGGGTTGTTTTATACGCCCAGTCGCCTTATACGGTAGTCAAGTCTAGAATAAGTATGGTGTACCTGTGAGAAGAACGAGTAATCACGGTCTTGCAGGTGGTGGATCCGCCACGAGTCAACCAGATTGAGAGTATGTAGGTCCGCCTTTATTCTCCTGAGACACGAGTAGGAAAGGTGTGAGGCTTCCCGCGAAACACCCAGCAGCGGTTCCATAGCAAAATTAAGGTCACCACCCAACAGTAGGAAGACTTCCGTAAGTACACATTGGCAAGGGTAACCCGCATATCAGAGATCCTGCCTCGGAGAAGAAGGTAGCAGCCCCTCGGGTCAGATTTTTGTGCTTCAAAAACCCAGGGAACAGACTTAGTTAGCAGTATGCTAACTCCCTTAGACTTGGAGATGGGAGAGACACTAAGGTAAGCTGTGGGAAAAGCCCCATTCATCAGTCTGGGGATGTGGTCTCCTCTGAAGTGGGCTTCCTGAAGGAAAGCCACCTGCGTCCCGCCTTTCTTTAAAAAGGTCAGAAGCTGGGACCGCTTTTCGGGCGTATTAAGCCCCTGAATGTTGAGCGAGGTGACCTTAAGGAGACCCATGACAGCACAGAGAGGTTACAGTATGGCTCCTGCAGCTGCAGGGCAGCCTGACAATACTCGGTAGGTCCCCAGGCGTGACACACAAAAATTATGAAAGTAAAAAAGAAAAAATAGGGGGAGGGAGAGGGAAACAAAAGAAATATCAAACAGTCAGAGAATAGAGAGAGAAGAAAATAGGGGAGAGAGAAGGAAAGGAGATGGGGATTAACCTACAGTGGAGGCCAAGGGCCTTGAAACTCCGGTATAGCACAAAAAATGCACAACCTAAAGCTTACCCTATGAGGGGGGTGGGGGGGAGTCATCCTACAGGTAAGCAGCAGGTAACAACAAAATTCTAAACAGTAGAGATGCTGAGAAGGAGGACCAGCAAGACATATGACTTAATGCAGTGAAATAGGACAAGTACATTAATGGTAGTAGCAAACATAACAAAGACCAAAAACAGTATAACATTAGCCCAGGTAGGTAAGAGGAGGTGGCCAACAGCAAGGCAATACCTGTAGTGAGAAGGGACACATAAACCTCCAACAGTAGAGAGGGGACGCAACCTGCGTCCCTCGGCCATCTGCCACAGCACGCTGGGAAGGGGCTCCCCCACCAAGAGGCTGGGTCAGTTCCCCCCGACCAGACAACCCCCATGGAGGGGGGCACCAAGCGAACCCACCTGAACCGCTCCAGGCGGTCAAGGATCAGCGGACTCGCCAGACCGACCCCGAAAAGGGGGGATCGGCCGGAGTGCCCGCCACAACGCCAGAGGCATAAAACAGCTCCCCAGCCACGTCTCCGCCACCGGGGCACCGGCCAGCCCCGGGCATCCCGCACCACAGCCCCCCGGCTCACCACCCCGGCCCCCACCCACACGAAGTGGCAGAGGGGCCAGTGAGGAGCAGGGGAAGCGAAAATATTTTTATAATATTTTTAAAGTTTATACATAAAGCAAACGTAAAAATAAATCCAATCTAATTGGAAAATGGTGTAGACTTTTTTTATGACATCAAATTGGTATACATTTATTATAAACGTAAAACTGTGCTATAACAAAGACAACTGCATAAATGATTAAATGACATTATTTTGCCATGGAACCTGTCCCTCAGTGAAAAGGAAGTAGTCAGTAAAATGTTCACGGATTTGGAGTGCTTGATTACTGGGGCGAATGGCAATCAGGTGATCTCTGGGTTCATTTGGGATCACTTCTGGAGTTTCACTGGATACATTCTCCTTTATCCTTAAAAAATGATGTAGCACACAGCACGCCAAAACTACATTGACTGCATGCTCTACTTCCAGGTGCATTGATGTTAATAAAACCCGCCATTTTGCAGTACAAATTCCAAAAGCACACTCCACCATTCGGCGTGCTCTACTCAGACGATAATTAAAAATGCGTTTCCTGGAAGTGAGACCATGCATAGTGCAGGACCTGAGGAGGTAGGTGGATAAAGCAAATGCTTCATCTCCTATAACTACAAAAGGCAGATCTGGCCCATCAGTACCAGGTAGAGGTCTTGATTGTGGCACATCAAATTGTCCATTTTGGAAACGACGACCCATCTCTGAATTTCAAAATATTCTTGAGTCTCCAGAACTTCCATAGACCCCAACATCCACCGCTATAAATTTCATATTGGCATCACTGAGTCCCAGCAAAACAACTGAAAAATATTTTTTGTAATTAAAGTATCGGGAACCAGAATTAGGTGGCTTGATGAGAAGAACAGGTTTACCATCTAGTGCACTGATGCAATTTGGGAAATTTGTTTTCTCCCAGAATTCTATTTCTTCCCAAACACTGGATGTAAGCTCTGGCATTACTGTGTTTTTCAGTTCTTCCCACAGGACGAGACAAGTATCATGCACAATTGTTGACACAGTTGAGATCCCCATTAAAAATTGATGGTGAAGGGAGGTGCAAGGTATCTGGAATATAAATTTTTGAAAAATTATAAATAAAGAAAAACTTTATTAATAATGAATTAGTAATTATTAATAAACAGAAATTACAATGACCATACCAGTACTTTACTGGGACAGGAAAAGTAAGCAACACCCTACTAATGTCCTCCTTATGACATGCCCAGATATACCAAGTAGGGGATGCAGCACTCATGGTATACAAGTTGGTGTGAATGGGTCCATATACTATATATAAAAACAAATCTATCTGTGTGTGTATATATATATATATATAAAAGATACATGAGCATCTGTTCAACATATGGAAAACCTACCTTAAAGTCAACAACAGCTGTTCTTCCGCACTAATGCTTTGTCTCATGTTGGTATGGCTCCGACTCAGACGTCCTCTTACAAGGTCTAACAACTGATCAAAGGTTGCCATCGACATCCTAGTAAAATTGTAGAACTTGTCTTTGTGAGACCGCATGTCCCAAAACATGAGAGCGAAGTAGCCAATAGATGGACGCTGGGAGGTCAAAGGATGCACCTCCGTTGTATTGGATCCCTCTGTCTCCTCCTTTTCATCCTCATAAGCAGCAAAATTAGCATTGCAAACATATTTCTTGCATAACCATCCATATTCAGTGATCACACTTGGTCAAAGTCCTCTCACTGAACAAAGGAACAGGCACTGAACAAAGACACACACGAAGTGGGTGGACAAAAATACAGTGGAATGATGCATCATGGGTAGTCAAAGTACAGAAAAAAATAAAAAGGGTTGCTATGGGAATACAGGAATTTTCCATAGCAGCTAAATGCAGCCGCATGTAAACGCAAGTGATTGCTGTGCTTTAGAGTCTGGTATCTGGCTTGCATTTAACAACGGCAGAACAGCCGTCCCTGTGAAAGGGGCCTAAATCATCCCAGACAAGTTCGCAAGAAATAGGTACTGCACTCTCTCCTAATAGCAACAGGACAGTGAATAATGTTGTTAATTTGTCCAATATTCCTTTAACCCAGTATGAGATCTCTTTGTTAGCCAAGGGTTTGTCTTTTTTCCCCAATTGTAATTTTGATGTTTTTGGTACCATTTTAGATATCAATAGATTTGTGTGCAATATACTTTTAAGAAAGCATTTCATTTCTGAACATACAGATGTACCCACTGAGGAACCTCTGACCCCCCGATTGATTCTGATGATCAGATGTTACAATTTTATTTTAGACATCTTTCTGCTATATCAGCCCTTGACAGACTACACTCAGAATCACATGGAGGTTCATATGGATCTTCAGTGGATGCTACTAATATGGGTAACAAATATTTCTACCCTATACACACGAGGAGCACTCCTGTGGAGGCGTTCCAGGCTCTTATGGAGAAGGGTTTGGAAGAGCTAAAAGCCATAACCATCAAGACTCATCATTAATATCATGATAACCTTACCTCCAAGGAAAGACAGGCTTTGAGAAATCGAATGTCCCGTAAAGATATAGTGATTAGGGAGGCAATTTGATCCCATGAAGAGGCAGGAATTGTTCTCATGGATAACTATGGATGTTAAATCATTATATTCCTGTATACCCGATAAATTAGCTTTACAGGCTTTACGTTTTCACTTGAGTACTCCCAGCACTTATGATCAGGGGTTACAGGACTTCATCCTAATGAGTGTAGCCTTTCTGTTGGACCATAATATTTTTATGTTTGATGGCCGGTATTACCTTCAATGTACAGGAGCGTCTATGGGGCTAAGTTCTCCACCTCCCTTGCTAACTTATATATGGGCTGGTGGGAGGATAATTATGTCTTCTCCCATAATAATCCCCATAGGAATGCCATCAGAGGTTATGATCGCTTCATAGATAACCTGATATTGATATGGGATTGTAGTGAGGGTGACCCCACTGATCTGCTATCATTTGCAAATGATAATGAATTAAATTTACAATTTACATTTTTATGCGATGATCGCAGGATCAATTTTTTAGACCTCACCATCACTGGAGATTACAGGTAACATTGCCACCTGCAATTATCGCAAGGATTGTGCTGGCAACTCTACACCTTTAGCTAGTAGCTGTCATCCTGCCCACACTCTGAGCGGTCCCGGTGGGGGAATTTATAAGGGCAAAGCAAAATTGTTCTACTATAGAGCTTTTTGACAGGGAATGTGCCATTATCACCCAGATACTTTTACACAGGGGCTATGACCAGTCATTGATTGACAGAGCCAGGGACATAGATTCATGCAGAGAATGGGATTCCCTTCTTCCTGGTCATACATCTTCTTACATCCACAGGGGGGGCGGATCTCCAAGATGGAAATAGGCGTGATGTTCACACCCCTACCATTTATCCAACAAGGACCCCTAGGAAAACAAAATATAGCAATAGGGATTCTGTCACTTTTGTCTTGTATCAAGACATTTGCTGTATTATTTGCCAACGGGGACCTGGCCAAAATTCTGTCTAAAGGCTGCAGGTTCTCCAGTCAACGCTCGCAGACTCTTGGCAACTCCCTATTTCCTAATCTGTTTTCCATGACCAGACCTAAAAAGACCTGGTTGCATACTCTAGGTTCCTACATGTGTGGTACTTCCACGTGTAGATTCTGTCACATGCACACATCTACACATAAATAGGTAATTTCCTGTGTCACTGGAAAGGAGTTCCTTATTAAAAGCTACGTTAATTGTGGCTCTAGTGATGTGGTGTATATGATTGTCTGCGCAGATTGCAATTCACAATACGTAGGATGCACTACACATCCATTACACACTTGCATTGGGGAACATTTTCATGGAGCCTCATATGCCAGTGATAGGGGGCTCTCCAATGTCTCCAAGCATTTTAAGTACACACATGCCGGAAAAATGTCATCTTTTAAATTCTGTGGCTTGGAGAGCATTGGAGTGTCCCCTAGAGGTGGTGATACCACAGGAAGTTGCTGGAAAGGGAGGTATGGTGGATTTACCATCTCTGCATCAAACTTCCGGGAGTGATGAACCACCAATTTGATGTGGATCTCTTTATGAAATCATAGGAGGCTTTGTTTCCCCGCAAGGAATGTGAACGGAATGCTGTGTCATGTCCAGTGTTTTTGTTTTTTTGCACTCTGGACTATGATTATACAATTTTCTTCACCGTAATAATATTAGTAATAAAAAATATATATTTTTTATAGGGTTTTTCATCCAATTTCCCTGTGATCATATCAGTATGAGACTTTTTGGAACTGAATACATTACATTTGCACAAATGGATGCTTTGATATTGGAGTTTGGATTCTCTGCTTGTACTAGGATGCATTTATGTATATTTCTTTTATGTACATCTGATTGATCTATCTTGTATGTTTACAATGACTGTCTTTCCAACACCCGCCCATTGACACATGCCAAGATGCTTGCTGCTCTCTACACTCAGGTGGATTGTATTTGCTAATGAGTGGATGTTGCTTCCAGGTCAAACAGTCCTTATATATTTGCTTATTTTATCTTTGTATTGTGAGCTGTGATCAAGTCGCTTGTACGCCGAAATGCGTCAGACAATTCTGTACCTTATTTTGCACATGCCTTAATAAACGTTTGCAAGAACGTTGGAGTGCCGCCTCTTCTACACTATGTACAAGAATTTAGGTAGGATATCCATCTTAATGGCATTAATTCGACCAAGCCAAGATAAAGAGAGTTTTGACCAAGTTGAAAGTTCAGATTGGGTTTGTGTCAGAAGAGGAGAGCAGTGAAATATCCTTTGGGATCATCACTCCTAAATATTCAGTATATCTGATTTGGTTAAGTTGACTTTAAAATTACTTAAACGTCCAAAAGTGTTAAATTCTTTTAGAATAGAAGGGATACTGTGCCTGGGTGAAGTAATGTAGAGTAGGACTTCACCTGCATATAGAGAGATTTTATATTCCAGTTCCTTAGTGATAATGCCATGTATAGAGGGGTTGTTATGTATAGCCATCGCTAAGTGCTCCATTGTAATCACGCATAATAATGGGGATAGAGGGCAACCCTGATGAGTCCCATTGTTAATCTTTTTTTTTTTTTTTTTTAACCACATCAGTAGCCTGCCTTAAAAAAGAATATTCAGCTTGATATTCATACAAGATTTTTGCTTGGTCACGTCATTGTGGTGTTTTCTCCCTCTTTTTGAATCAAATATCTTTATTAAACATTTTGCACATTTTAAAACCAACATACATAACCCAAATTCACATACATTTTTTATTTTAATATTCTTATTCTTTACTTTCTTCTTCCTGACAAGCACTCCTTGCACCACTCTGGAACCCATTATGCTTCTTCTTTCCCTATTCTCTTCCTCCCTGATAATCCTACTACTTTCTTAAAGGCTTCTTCTGTTTTTTTTTTTTCCGCCCTTTCTGTCTGATCTTGTTTCTTTCATTTTCTTCCCCTGCTATTGATCTTATTCTGCCAAGATCCTCATATTTTCCCATGTTCTTCTCTATTTCCTCTTTTTATAAATACATATTCTTCATTTCCCACCATCTTCTCCACTTCCTTCTGCCATCCCGAGCATGTTGGAGGGTTCACTGCTATCCAGTTTTTCATTATCAGTTTTCTTGCTATAAACAAACTTTTAATTATCGGTATTTGACTCCTTGCTGGCATCCCTCCCCTCTCTATACATCCTAATATACACACCGCTGGGGTTGCCCTCAGATTAGACTCATAGATCCAATTTATTGTGTCTACAATTTCTATCCAATACCTATATAATTTGGGACATCTCCACATCATTTGGATTAAGTTGCCGTTATTGTCCCCACACCGAGGACACTTCGGATCTGGCCTACATCCGTATCCGAACAGCCTCCGTGGTGTGTGGTATGCCCTATGGATTAACATCAGGTGCGAAACTCTCTGAGATGGGGACATTGACACTTCCGGTCCCATTTCCAATATTCTCTCCCATTGTTCTTTCGTTATTCCACCTACATCTCTATCCCATTTATCTCTGCTTATTAGTTCTTCTTTACTCTTTACTACTACCTCACTTACCGGCTTATATATCCCTGCTATCATCCCCTTAGTCTGGTTTGTGTTTATCACATTCCGTATAACAGTTAACTCACACCATTTCAGTGGCTCTTTACTAAACTGCCTGTCCAGGGCATGTCTTATTTGTAGATACACAAAAAATTATTTCCTTGTTAGTTCATATTCTTCACTTATTTCTTGAAATGACTTAAGGGTTGTTTCTTTGTATAGTTGGATTAACCGTAGTACTCCATTTCTTTCCCATTCTTTATTTCTTTCTATTTTTATTAGTTCTTGCAAATTAACATTATCCCATATTGGAAAAAACTCTGTAAACCCTTGATAGCCCTTAAGTTCTTTAACCTTCTCCCAAATTTTTTCAACCAGTATGAAGGTAGGGGCTCTGAATGGGAAATATCCTGCCTCCAGGGCCTCTATTCCTGACCTATGTTTAGTTCCTGTGAGCATTAACCTCATATATATATCCCCACCTTCTACCGTGTTGCTTCCTCTCAAGTGCACTAATTGTGTTGCCAAAAAATAGCTCCACGGATGGGGTACTGCCAATCCCCCTTTGCGCTTGGGACGCTGCAACACCCTCAGCCCTATCCTAGCCTGCTTCTCTTTCCATATTAGTTCCCTAAATATAGTTTCCACCCTTAGGAACCATCCTTTGGGTATCCACACAGGCGCATTTTGCAGAACATACATAAGCTGGGGGAGCCATATCATCTTAATCAAGTTACATCTACCCGCTACTGTCAGCGGTAGATGGCTCCATATCTTGCCCTTCACCTTGAATTTATCAATAAGCCCCATTAAATTATATTTAATGTACTGGTTTGGGTTTTTGGATATATATACTCCTAAATATTTCATTTTGTCCACTATCTGAAACTTCGGGTGATCCATATTCCCCCTGGGTCTTCCTTTATCAATTGGCAAAAGGCTGGATTTTTCCCAGTTTATTTGCAACCCTGAGATACTCACAAATTCCGATGTCATATCTAATACCGCTTTCAGGGAAGATTGCATATCTCCCAAGAACAGCAGAAGATCGTCTGCGTACAGCGCTACTTTTTCTTCCCCCAACCTTCTCTGAAATCCTTTAATCTTCGTTGAGGTCCTAATGGCTATAGCAAGTGGTTCTATCGCTAAAGAAAAAAGCAGGGGCGATAAGGCCTTGTTCCTCGCGATAATGGAAATGCCTCAGATAGTTCATTATTTACTTTTACTTTAGCTCTCGGTCTTCCATATAACAATCTCAGCCATCTCAAAAATTCTGCCCCAAATCCAATGCTGGCCAGTACTTGCCATAGATAGTGCCATTCCAGAGTGTCAAACGCTTTAGTAATATCCAGAGCCAGAATGGCTCTAGATCCTACATTGAGCGTTGGGATCTGCATATTTAAATATGCCCGCCTTATATTCGTGTTGGTGGCCCGCCCGGGCATATACCCTGACTGATGGGGATGGACATATCTCACTATCACCTCCCTCAATCTAGAGGCCAGCACCCCTGCCAGAATCTTAACATCTGTTCCTAATAAAGATATTGGTCTATAAAAGGTTGGGCATAATGGATCCTTTCCTTCTTTAGGGAGGACTATAATTGTAGATTCCAACATGGAATCTGGTAATTTGCCTTCCATCCTAGCATTATTAAATACCTCCAAAAGCATCGGGGTCAGAACTTCCCCATATTTTTTATAAATTTCTGATGGCACACCGTCTGGCCCCGATGCCTTCTGATTCGACATTCGCTTTATGGTCTCCTGCAGCTCCTGTATCGTTATTGGGGCTTCCAGTCTCTCTCGATCATCATCTGTGAGACGTGGGATCTCAATTCTCTGAAAAAAGTCCCACATCTCCCCTTCTACACCTTGCTCCTGAGTACTATAAAGTGTCTCAAAAAACATTTTAAATTCCATTCTGATTTCTTGATTCCGTGTTGTGCTTCTTCCCTCTGCTGTTTTTATTGAAATTATTATTGTTGTCGGGCCATTGCTTTTTGCCAACATAGCCAGCAAGTGCCCCATACTCTCTCCCTCTTCAAAAAAGCTCTTTTGCTGAAACATCCTCCTATTTTCTGCTTTCGTTAGAAGTACCTGTTTGTATTTTTCCTGTTCCTCCATCCAATCAATCCGTTTTGCCTCAGACGGATCTTTTATGAATTGTTTCTCCGCCTTTAGGACTCTGTGCATGGCTACCTCTTCTTTTTCTTTAAACTGTCTCTTTATTTTTGTCACTTTCTGTAACATTATTCCCCTCAAGTAAGCCTTGAGGGAGTCCCACACTATATTCAATGGTGCTGAGCCTTCATTTTGGCGTATGTATTCCTTGATCTCCTTTAATATTTCCTCCCGATCCCCAATTAATTCTAACCAAAATGGGTTTAGCTTCCACTCCCTCTTCTTACGAATCTCTCATTTTTACCTCCACAAGCAATGGAGAGTGGTCCGATATACTCCTGGACATGTATCTAATGCTGCCGAGTTGTTCTATCATCAGCTCATTCCCCAGTGCCATGTCTATTCTAGACAGGGTACCATGAGGTATGAAAAGCATGAATATTGTGGTTCTAGTGTTTTTTTATCCTTTAGGTCCATTCTTTTAGTAAATTTGTTAGTGCATTCACTTACCCTCGAACCCTTTGCTTACTTGGGTATCTGTCCATATTCTCACATAGGACTGCATTGAAATCCCCCACCACCAAGACCGGTATCCCTGGCTTGTTCGAAACAAATGCTATTAGTCTATGTAATATTTCTGACTTAAAAGGAGGCGGGATATAAACATTAGCTATTATAAATTCCTTATCTTCAATACAGCAATGAAGAAAAATGTATTGGCCCTTATTATCTATCCTCACTACCCTACTAGTGAATTCAACCCCTGATCTTATCAATATGCTCACTCCCCTGGAGTATGACGTATACGTTGAGTGATATTGTATCTGGAAGCCTTTATGTTTCAGGTATTTCGTTGTTTCCTTAGTTAAATGTGTTTCTTGTAAACAAACCACTCCTGCTTCATATATCTTAATTCCAGAAAAAAATGCTCCTCTTTTCTTCCTATCTCCCAATCCTCTGATATTCCACGAGCATACATTTGTCCATTCAGCCTGCATATTCCCCCATAAATAATAATTTTAAACCACCCCTTCATGCATTTATTAAGTAACGTATTCACTCCCTGTTTTTCTTTCCTCTGTGGTGCACATTCCCTCCCTCAACACAATACACTAATCTTACACCCATATGACACTCTCCCCCCCTCTCCCCCCCCCCCCAGGGGGGATTTATGGGGAGGCAGGGGCAGAGAGCGATCCCTTTCTACCTTACTTTCTTGGCCCTCCTTGGGCCCACTCCCAGAGCTGTTGTAGTGACCTAAACTTTTTTGATACATACATTGCAAATTTCCCTCTTTTTTAAACCCAACCCTCCTCCCTACCCACCCCCTTCCCCTCTTCGTGACTCTACATATTGCCTTGTGTCCATCACAACACACAACAAAAAAAAAAAACAAAAAAAAAAAACCACAAAAGAAATGTGAATAAACACCCTCATGGCTTCCTGCTTCCATTCTCCTATGTTATGCAAATGAGGCTTGCTTGACATTTGTTAGCTAGAGGATCTATCCCTACTGACGCCCTGATTCTGTATTCCTTCCGTCCATCCGAGGCTTCCCACCATTTCTCCCCAGCCAATGTAGAGCTTCATCTACTGTATTAAAAAATATAATATCTCCACTGGCCATTATTCGCAATTTTGCTGGATATAACATTGCATATGTGATTTTTAACTCTTGAAGCCTTTTCTTAATGTCCGTGAACCTTGCCCTCTTCTTTTGTATTTCCGGTGAAAAGTCTGGGTATATTGAAACCCTTGTGCCTTTATATATTATATTGCCCTTTTCCCTTGCCATATGCAGGATTGTCTCTTTGTCCTTGAAAAAAAGCATTTTGATCAAAAGAGATCTAGGGTAGCCCCCTGGGGGTGGGGCCCTAAATGGGACCCTATGTGCTCTTTCTATCGCAAAGAATGGTGAGAACACTTCTCTCCCAAAGTTCTCTATTAACCAGTTCTCAATGAATCCTATGGGATTAAACCTTCACATCTCTCAGGGAGCCCTACTATCCTCAAATTGTTTCTTCTCAGTCTATTTTCCATATCTTCCATCTTAGCTAAGTATGGATCTATTTTCTTTTCCATTATCTGCATTTCTTTCTTAAGCGGGATGATATCGTCTTCTATCTGACTTATCCTTCCCTCCATCTCCGTAACTTTTTCCCACATTTTCTGTGCATCATGTCTTATCAAACCAACTTCTTCTTTTAGGCTTTTCAATTGGTCGTTCATCCCCATCATCATGGTTTTACCAGAATTTATTGCCTCCAGTACTTCCCTCATCGTTGGTTCCACTCCTGGCTCTATTACTCCTTCCACATCTAACTTCTGCCCTCTGATCTACCTTTGTCCCTCAGAGGTTCTGCCCTCTGATCTACCTTTGTCCCCACCTCCTGACTTTTCCAATTTATTGTCCCCCCTGTCGGGTTTTTAGTCTGTATAGCAGGGGCTTGACCCCCCTTTACTGGCGAGTGAGCATATTTTTCTAATTTGGCAGCTGCTTGGCTCATCTTTTCTTTGCCCTTTTCCTTTACCATAGTTTGTATTGCTTCTTGCGGTATTATTTCTTCGCTTTTTTTGTGGCATCATAACAGAGTCCTAATTCACTTCTCAAGGATGCCTCCCACTTAGTTCGCCACCAAGCTTTTATAGGGTACTCTATCCTCCAATAGTCGGCAGGTAAAGGAGAGGAGGGGGGAATATTTTTGCTAGAGGATTATTTATATTTTAATTCAACTTATTTACTCTATGGCACTAGTTAATCCCACTCCCTTATTTATGATGCTCTGCAGGGGTTACTTTTTTACACCATGTTTGACCAATATGTCATCCAATATGTTACCTTAATACCACACCGCCAAGCAGAAAAGGAAGAGACAAGAAGGTTTTTTGAAGTGACCTATTACACCGTATTTGGCTCAAAAGAGTTTTCCTTCATATATACCGGGTTGCACCTGGCTAAACCTTAGTGCAAACCACAGTTGTGCTCCTACATGTAAAATATTGCGCTGCCTGCCTTAGTCCTTTGCTCAGAGAGAGAGAGCCGAAGGGCCTGCCTTCTTTATTCACACAGCTCCCTCAATGTATTTAAACTTCTGGATATTAAATAGTCAGGACAATGTCCCTTTCACACATGATTTAAGCCAGTAATACCACTTGGTTCCCTCTCACCACTCCTTGGCATAGCTCGCTTGCATAATCAGGTTCTCACCATTGATAGCCGTATGGTCTTTAATGTGCTATCCACAGCTTGTCTCCGGGCTTACAGGAGGGCTGACAGGGATAGGATCACCCAGTTGCGGCTGCTCTCACCATGCTGCCTCCCTCGGTTATCTGTGCACTCTCACCGCACTTACCTTCCCAATTCCTGCCTCTCTTTGTGCCCCACTCTCGGCTACCTCTTTCCCAGCAGACGTTCCGCTATATGCCCGTTGATCCACCGGTCCTCAGTTCCCCGTCCCAGACAGCGCTCAGCATCTAGGGGGTGCTCACTCCATCCACTTGGCACCTCACCGCTGACAGCGTTCGCTGCCCGTCTTGACTCTAGAGGCGCACACTCGCCTCATGCTCCACTCTGAAGCTGAGTCTCCAACCGGCCTCTGTGCTGCCTCGATGCTGCGGTTGCGAGGTCGTCTTCGCCGGGCTCTCACCCCGGCTTCCTCTATTACCAATGACCGTCAAGCCTTCTGCTTTTCCCGTACATACAGCCTCTGCTGCACCGGTTTCCAGGATCATTCGGAGCGGAAGCAGGAAGGCAGCCATGCTCACTCACATCCTGTTCCAGTCACCCATTTGTTAATCTTAAATGGGGCTGAATGGGAAGTACAACCCCTACCCCCCCCCCCCCAATTGATCACATTTTGGAAAGTAGACACCTCAGGGAATTAACTGAGAGGCATGTTGAGCACATTGAATATTTTATTTTTTTTGTGATTGAAAAATGACAAAAAAAAAAAAATTACACAAAGTTGTCACTGAAATGATATATTGCTCACACATGTCATGGGTATATGTAGACTTACACCCCAAAATACATTCTGCTGCTTCTCCTGAGTATGGTGATATCCAATGTGTGAAACTTTTTGGGAGCCTATCCGCAGGATTCAGGATTTCTAAGGGTAAAAATGTATGCCTTCACCCCACATTACCTATCACAGTTTCGGAGGCCATGAAATGCCCAGATAGCAACCCCCCCCCCAAATGACCCCATTTTGGAAAGTAGACACCCCAAGCTATTTGCTGAGAGGCATGTTGAGTCCATGGAATATATTTTTTTTTTGTAGCAAGTGATTGAAAAATGACAAAAAAATACACAAAGTTGTCACTGAAATTATATATTGCACACACATGCCATTGGTATATGTGGAATTACACCCCAAAACACATTCTGCGGCTTCTCCTGAGTATGGGGGTACGCCATGTGTGAGACTTTTTGGGAGCCTATCCGCGTATGGGACCCCGAAAACCAAATCACCTCCTTCAGGATTTCTAAGGGCAAAAACGTATGCCTTCACCCCACACTACCTATCACAGTGGCGGAGGCCATGAAATGCCCAGATAGCAAACCCCTTCCCCCCAAAATGACCCCATTTTGGAAAGTAGACGCCCCAAGCTATTTGCTGAGAGGCATGTTGAGTCCGTTGAATATTTTGTATTTTGCCACACATTTCGGGGATTTTTTTTCACAAAGTTGTCACTAAATGATATGTTGCTCGCACATGTCATGGTATATGTGAAATTACACACCAAAATACATTCTGCTGCTTTTTCTGAATACGGAGATACCACGTGTGAGACTTTTTGGCGGTCTAGCTGCATACAGGACCCCGAAAACGAATCACCACCATCATGCTTTCTAAGGGCAAGGTGATTGGTTTTTGGGGTTCTGTACGCGGATAGGCTCCCAAAAAGTCTCACATGTGGTACCCCCATACTCAGGAGAAGCAGCAGAATGTATTTTGGGGTGTAATTTTACATATACCCATGGCATGGTTGAGCAATATATGATTTAGTGACAATGTAATTTCCCCGAAACTTGTGGCAAAAAATAAAATATTCCATGGAATCAACATGCCGCTCAGCAAATAGCTTGGGGTGTCTACTTTCCAAAATGGGGTCATTTGGGGGGGGGGTTTGTACTGTCCTGGCATTTTATGCCCAACATTAGAAGCCTATGCCACACGTCACCCACAAGTCTTTTCTGACACTTTTTGTTTACATGAAAAAAAAATACTTTTTTTGCTAGAAAATTAATTTGAATCCGAAATGGTGGGTGTTGCAATTTTTTTTTTTTTTTACAAATTATTTGCGCAGCAATTTTTCAAACGCAATGTTTGGGGGGAAAAAACACTTTTTTGAATTTTAATGCACAAAAACACACTATATTGCCTAAATATTTGGTGAAATACAAAAGATGATCTCATGCCGAGTATATAGACACCAAACATGACATGCTTTAAAAATAACGCATACTCGCGCAGCGGTGACAAACTATATACATCTTTAAAAGCCTTTACAGGTTACCACTTTAGATCTGCAGAGGAGGTCTACTGCTAGAATTACTGCCCTCGATCTGACGTTGCATGGTGCAATTGCTGTTTACATACGACAGGAGACCGACGCTTGCGTTCACCTTTGCACGCATGCACGGAGGGGACAGGGGTGCATTTTTTTTTATTTATTATTTTTGCTTTTTTATTTTATTTTTACACTGTCCCTTTCATCTTTTTTTTCTATTATTTTTATTGTTATCACAGGAAATTTAAATATCCTTTATGATAAAAATAGGTAGTGTCGCAATTTTTTTTTTTTAATTTGGGGTCTATTAGACTCTAGATCTCTCCTCAGCCCTTAAAGCATCTGACCACACCAAAATCGGTTTGATAAGATGCTTCCCCAATTTCCCAATGGCGTGGTTTATATCCGGCAAAACCGAAGTCATGAAATACTCGTAGCCTCAGGTATCTTAGGCCATAGAGATGATTGGAGCACTTCTAGTCTTCAATCAGCTCTATAGTCAGCTGTCAGAACCACCGGCTGCATTCTCAGGTTCCCCGGTGGGACAGGAGAGCCTGAGAAAACCATGGAAGATGGCGGGAGGGGGGCATTCCCTCCCACTGCTTAGAAAAACCGGTCTAGGAGCTAATCAGCTGACTGCTGTCTGAAAAGAATGATACCTAGATGATACATATACCTGCAGGCATCATTCTGGTTTAACCACTCTAAGACCAGCAACATACTAATGTGTCTCTGGTCCTTGTTGGGCATATTTTTTAATGTTCTTTTTTTTTCATGCAGCCTGTGGGTTAAATGAAAAAAAGAATCAATCAGTGGGTATGCCCACCATTAGAAAACCTCCCTTCATCCACTAACTTCTAATGGTGGGCATAGCCCCTTTTTAAAAATATATACCAGAGCATAGGGGCAATCCGTCCAAGTTTCCACCCCTGCGCCTATGCTCCGGTATATATGCTCTTTTTTTAACTGTGGTGGTGAAATCACCTCCAACAGCACTGGAGCTGCTGCTTTATGTATGGTGGGAGCAAAGCTGTTGCTGTCACCCTAAATAAATCAGTGCTGCAGCTGGCGTACCTGAAAGCCAAATAAAGATTAATAAAACACAGTAGCATACAAAAAAATAACATTCTTTCTAAGAAGAAAAAATAATAAAACATTACAGGAAAACATTTAAAAAAAATTACATACCTGCAAAAAAAAAACATGATAAAAACAGTAACAAAACATTACAGGTATGCATAAAAAAACAATAGAGAGAGCAATAGAAAGAGAATAGAGAGAAAATAGAGATAGAAAAACAAGAAACGTACAACTGTTTTTGGCTTTTATTATTGTATATTTTTTTGGTTTAATAACTTTTTTTTTTTTGTTTTTTTGGTACGCTTTTTTTTTTTAACAATGGTTCCAGGTTGGGGTCTCTCAAAATGCGGTGACATCTTGGAGACCTTGTGAACGTGTGCCCTATTCCTGTGTAGTGCTGTTCCCTACGCTAATACTCAACTAGTGAATGAAAGCGCTCAAAACAGTCACCGATGCAAAGACCAGGCTGGTCAAAACATTAGCGGCAATAAAAACGAGTGTCAAGCCTGTATCCGCTTCGTCAGCAGACACAACATCTTTCTTGGGGGGCTCGGTTGGTAGGGTTAACAGGGATGGCATGTGAAAAATGCCGTCCATGCAGCCAGCTCACTGCATTTGGATTGGGAACATGGGGTGCTGAACCATCTGGAAACAGAAGGCCTCTGACAATCTCCTGGAATTGAAGGAGAGATCCAGTCTGTCCTGACGCTTCCCCCTGGGGAATTGGAATAAGTAGACAGGCACTTTTTTGTACCAACGTCTGGTCTTATGGGCAATGAAGTATGGCGCCAATAACTGGTCGTTGAGGTCCACCCCTCCCATATTAACGTTATATTCATGGACACAGGGGGGTTTCTCCACAACTCCAGTCGCTGTTGGAATTTGGACAGCCGTGTCTGCGTGAAGGGAGGAAAGGACGAAAACCTTCTTTGTATCCCTCCACTTCACCGCAAGCAAATTACTACATCTCAAGCAGGCTCTCTCCCTCCGACTAAGTCGGCATTCTACCAGCTGTTGGGGGAAGCCCTGGTGATTAGATTGCACGGTGTCACATGCGCCAATTTGGTGATCAAACAAGTGACTAAAAAATGGCACGCTTGTATAGTAATTGTCCACGTACAAATGGTACCCCTTTCTGGATAAGGGTGACACCAAGCTCCACACAATATTGCTAGCGCTCCCTATATAGTCTGGGCATCCTTCCGGTTCCACGTGACTATCTTTGCCCTCATAAATCATGTATAGCCTGTGGCCCTGTCACAGAGCTTATACATCTTGACCCCGTATCTGGCACACTTGCTGGGGAAAAACTGTTTGAAAGCAAGACAGCCAGCAAATTTAATCAGGGACACTCAGTGGATGGCAGAGTTCATTGTTGTTGAAGTGCATAAACCGCAGGATCTGCTCGTATCGTATCCTGGCCACGCAAGCAGAGAAAATATACATATGGTGAATTGGGTCAGTGGACCAACATAACCGCAATTCAGGTTCTTAACCACTTCAATACTGGGCACTTAAACCCCCTTCCTTCCCGGACCAATTTTCAGCTTTCAGCGCTGTTGCAGTTTGAATGACAATTGCGCGGTCATGCGACACTGTACCCAAATGAAATTTTTATCATTTTTTTTCACACAAATAGAGCTTTCTTTTGGTTGTATTTAATCACCCCTGGGTTTTTTATTTTTTGCGCTATAAATTAAAAAAAGACAGAAAATTTTCAAAAACAATGCATTTTTCTATATCTTTTTACGTAACAAAAACTTTTAAAAGACAGAAAAAAATTAAATATCGCGTTTTTTATTTTTTGGGTCC
>BLSH010052344.1:41521-53799 GCA_018402905.1 Glandirana rugosa | reverse complement strand
GACCCGTCTGTAAACCAACTTGTGTGTGAGTAGCAGACACTTGCAAAATCGATTCCTTTGGTTGATATTAGGTGGGAGATTTCCAGGCTTTAGCAATTGTTTGCTTGGCAGCCGTGGTTATCTGCTGGAGTAATTTGAATTGGTTGTGCGTTAGTCCATCTGGTCTAAGATTTAATAAGGTTGTGGTCGGTAGCGCTTCTATTGTAGTGCCCAGAGCCTCCGAGGCTAGCTCAAGTACTTGTTTCCAGAATATTTGCACTGTCGGGCACGTCCACCAGATGTGGAAATGGGTGCCCTGGTCTGTGCAGCCTCTAAAGCAGAGACCAGTATAAGTAGGGATAAATTTGGCAATTCTGGCGGGTACTAAGTACCATCGCATTAAAACCTTATAGTTGGTTTCCTTAGCTAAAACGTTCACAGACGATGAGTGTGTGTTCAACCAAATGTCTGCCCAGTCCTCCTGTGTTAAAGTGCGACCCAAATCGGAATCCCATTTCATGGCATATTGGTGAGGGGGGTTTTGAGGCGCCTGAAGTAGGGACTGGTAAAGGGTGGAAATGACCCCTTTGGCGTGTGGGCATGACTTACATACTCCTTCATAGTATGTGAAGTTATCTAAGGGGGGGGGGGTAGCTCAGATGAGGGGAGAGAAAAAATGTTTGATTTGTAGATATCGGAATATCTCATTTTTTGGGAGGTTATGGGCTTCACTTAGCGCTGGGTAAGATAAGAGGGTTGAATGGGACACGAATGAGTGGAATCTGAATAGATTAGCTTGCTCCCAAATATGGAATCTAGTGGGTGCCTCCCACGCTGGCGGGAATGATGGATTTTTTAAGAAGGACAGGAGAGGGTTGTGTGCTGATTGTAACTGCGAGATCTTGAATTTATCCCAAATAGCGAGAGAGTGGCGAGTGATTGGGTTAGTGACAAGGCGCCGGCTCTCTGAGTTTAGCCACAGCAGGTTGGCAGTGGACAAGGGGTCCAGATCGACAGATTCTATAGCAACCCACAACAGGGCTTCTTTGGTTGCATGGTATTTAACAAGTTGGGAAAGTTGCGCTGCATAATAGTATGTCTGAAATTTAGGTAGCCCCAGTCCACCGCTAGTGCGGTGAGAGAACAAAGTCCTTTTGGCTATTCGAGGCTTTGTTTTTTGCCAGATATACGACAGTACTCTGCTCTGGAGGAGACGAAAGAAGTAGGCTGGGACTTGTATTGGAAGGGTCCTGAATAAGTATAAGAATTTTGGGAGAATCACCATTTTTGCTACTGCGATTCTACCCACCCAGGAAATTGGGAGGGGGGACCACCTCTGCATTTGACTTGTGATGGTTTTAAGCAACGGGAGGTAATTGGCTGTGAATATGTTCGCGTGAGAGGGTGTGAGTTTAATGCCCAGGTAGCTCAGACTGTGGGTGGCCCAAGTGAATGGTAAAGACTCTTTTAATCGTTGCTCTTCAAGTTGAGGTAGAGATATGTTTAGGATTTGTGATTTGTGTGGGTTGGTATTCAGGCCGGAAATGTTAGAGAAGGCGTCTAAGATGGTTAATAGATTGGGCGCAGAAGTAAGTGGTGAGGTCATGAACAGGAGAATGTCATCTGCGAATAAGCAGATTTTGTGTTGATGACCACCCAACTCAATCCCTTTAATGTCAGGGTGCGAGCGTATTAGTTGGGCGAGGGGCTCTATCGATAGAGCAAATAGGAGAGGGGAGAGGGGGCAGCCTTGCCTGGTCCCATTCTGGATTCTAAATTGGGCCGATCGAAAGCCTGCATATTTCACATATGCATGGGGGTCCTGGTAGAGGGCATTAATCCATGACAGGAAATGCGTTCCAAAGCCCCATCGGGTGAGTATAAAATTCATATACGGCCAGGAGACTGTGTCAAAAGCTTTCCTTATATCTAAGGATAGGAAAATTGTAGGAATGCCACGTGTTTTGGCCGTGTGGGACAGCAGTAGGGCGCATCGAATGTTATCGGTCGTTTGTCTAGCGGGAATGAAGCCTGTTTGGTCTCTGTGGACTAGCTCTCCTATTATGGTGTTGAGTCGTAAGGCCAGAATCTTGGCTAGCAGCTTTATATCGTTATTGAGGAGAGAGATAGGCCGATAATTAGCCCAGGAGGTATTGTCCGAGTTGGGTTTTGGGATCATACTAATTGTGGCTGTGAGGGATTCAGGACGGAAGGTGTTCCTTTGTAGGAGAGAATTGAAGGCCGCGGCCATTTGCGGGGCTAAGAGGTGAGCAAAAGTTTTGTAGTACGTGGAGGAGAGGCCATCAGGGCCCGGTCGTTTGTTGGGTTTTAAGGTTTTAATAGCCTGAAGGATTTCGGGGGTAGTGATAGGGCCTTCTAGTTCCTCTTTTTGGGCCGAGGAAAGTGATGGGAGGGATATCCCAGAGAAAAGCTGATTCGCCTTGTCTGCGTCAAATTTGTGTGAGGAGTTATAAAGGGATTCTAACTTAGAGCGAAAAAATTCGAGCACTTTGATTGGGTTACTGGTATACGCTTCGCGGGTGGTGCGTAGCCTTATTGATGAGGGGCCTGAATTGATGGATCTAAGTGTGCGTGCTAGGGGGGTGTCAGGTTTATTGTATTTGATATATGTGAGGTGTTGGCGTCTACGTATGGTTTTGTCTGCTGAGTCTGTAAGAAAGAGGTCCAGCTCTAAGCGGGCCTTGTTCAGATTTTAGCGGAGGGGGATGGGCAGCTGTGAAAGGCCTCGTAGCATTGAATAAAGTTGGCTTCTAGGTCGGCGAACCTGATTTTCCGGTCCTTTTTAACTCTAAACATCTGTTGTATAAGTTGACCTCGAATAAAAGGTTTGTGGGCCTCCCACAGGGTGAGCACTGAGATGTCGGGTGTGGAGTTGGTAGCGAAATATTCCTTGAGGGCTATTTCTACGTCCTGTTGATACGAAGGGTGGGCTAAAATTTAATCATTTACATACCATGTCGTGTCTTGTGCTCTGGGGACTAAGGAAGAGATGGTGGTGCAGATTGCAGAATGATCCGTCCAAGGGAAGGGTATGATGATTGAGGATAAGACTGCTGGGAGCATACTAGAAGTGATGAAGATGTGATCTATACGCGAAAAGGTGGCATGAGGATGGGAGTAGAAGGTGTATTTTTTACTGGAGGGGTTGAATTTCCTCCAGGTGTCCGCTAGGCGAAAGTTAGTCAATACCTGTTGAAAGGTAGTTTTCGTAGGATTACGTTGGGGGGACGAGGGGGATTTGTCCAGTATGGGAGATATAACTTGATTCGAGTCTCCACAGATAAGGACGGTGCCAAACTGGTGCCGCCTGACTCTGTCAAATAGGTGGTTGAGGAAGGGGATGGGATTCCGATTTGGGGCGTAATACGAGACCAGTGTGACTGGTGTGTCTGTTAGGTGACCAGTGAGAATCAGATATCTACCATCTGGGTCTCCTATTTGGTGTCTGAGGTTAAAGGGAACAGATTTATGGAAGGCTATTAAGGTCCCACATTGCTTAGTGGGAGCTGAGGCTAAGAAGAACTGTGGGTAAGAGGCGTGGAGAAATCTGGGAGAATGTTTCGGTGTGAAATGTGTTTCTTGCAGGCAAAGGATATGCATTTTCTTTGCTGCTAGAAATCTTAAAGCTTTGGTGCGTTTTTGGGGCGTGTTGAAATCCTGTACATTTAGGGTACATATATTCAAGGGGGCCATGGAGTAACTGGATAGTTATGCTTAACATACCTGCTGTTCCCAGAAGACTCGTGCAAAACGCGCCAAAGGTCCTGGAGAAGAAAAAGGTTGAGTGAGAAAGGCACTTATACATATGAAAATAGTATAAGAAACAATAAGCTGGTGCAGGGAGGGGCTATCAGAGGGATTAGTGGATACTTCCCCTGAGGTCCCAGATCTGTCTTGGAAGTCCCGCATGATCTTGCGGGGGATCTAAGGCAGAAAAAAGGGGGAGCAGAAATTCCACTCCGGAGGACACAAAAAACCCCCTGAAAGGGGGACATTAGATTATAAAAGCAACGTGATACATCAGAGTCCCAAAAAAAACAGAGGATGGCTGGATTCCAATGGCCCACAGGTGTGGCGGGGTCAGGGCAATTGGTTGGAAATATGAGAAAAAAAAAGGAGTGTCACGGGCTGCAGGCTAGGAGCTGGTAAGTGACAGTGCCAAAGGGTCTTCTGAGATATGATCAGTCCATCGAGTCTTCCTCAACGGTCACTGCCTTGTCGGATCTGATGCGTTTGTGGAGGCTCCTCTGTGGAGAATTGGAGTGGTGAGAGGATAGGGTGACCTTTTGAGGGGATCGTGAGGCAGAACGTCTGCGTGAGGTGTTCGCAGGCTGAAGGGTGTTTAATAAGTTCAGGTCTTGGAGGGTTGATTGTAGCTCAGAGGCAGAACGGCAGGTATATTTAGTTTCTTTGAAGGTGAACCTCACTGAGAAAGGAAAGCCCCAGAAGTAGCTGATTTTTTTGTTGCTGGAGGTTGAGCAGTAAGGGTTTCAAAGATTTGCGCTTGGCTATAGTAACTGGGGATAGGTCCGGGAATAGTTGATAGGTGAAGCCTTGGAAGGAGAGAGATTCCCTGGCTCTTGCTGCAGCAAACAATTGCTCTTTGGTACGATAATAATGTAATTTAGCAATGATGTCTCTTGGGGGTCCATTCTCTTTTCGCGGGGCTAGTGCCCTATGTATACGATCAAACTCCAGCCTCTCTATAGGGATGGCTGGTTGGAGCTCTTGAAAGAGGGCTGTGATAGTGGACTGTAGGTCTAGGATTCTTTCTGGGACTCCTCGGATCCTAATATTTGATCTCCTGTCCCTGTTCTCCATGTCTTCTATTTTTGCCTGTAGTGCAGTGTTCTCCTCTTTCAAGTTTTCTAGTTCTGCCATGTTGTTCTGCACATTGCATTCCATATCATCAACTCTTACCTCCAGTTCAGCTGTTCTGTGGCCCAGGTCACGGATCTCCTTAGTGAGCTTCTCTGTGATACTGTCAGAGGTCTGTTGGAGGGCCTTGTGAAGCATGGCTTCAAATCTGGTGAATAGATCCGATTGTCTCACCGTGTGTGTACTCCCACAATCGGAGGCTGATTCGGATCCACTGCTGCAGCGCGTCTGTGAAGGCAGCTGTGCTCGCTTTGCTGTTTGAAGGCTTTCGGCGTGCTCAGCTGCGAGAGGAGGGCCGACGCCATCTTGGGATTAGGCCGCGAGCGGAACTTCTGTTTAGTGACCCCTAGGACCATTCCAGGGGGTCCGCGGGTGTTCCCGGATTTGCCCAGGCAGCGGGTGTAGTGGTAAGGGCTCTGAGTCTGCTGTGTCCCCAGGGTGCGTCACGGAGTGGAGCGGAGCTTCACACAGGCATGTCCGCTCGGTGCCGCTGCGCGCATGCGCCCCATTTTTGTTCTTTTTTGACAACAGGTGCTGCTTTGTTGCACATCACAGTACTTGCTTTTCAGTTTTCTCTCTTTTCAACTTTATTTAAAGTACACTTAATGTAATTCTATGTGTGACAATGCAACATGGTGCATTGTCGTGTGTTGCAATGCGCTGCATTATGGCAAAATGTATGCCTTCATCATTTTACACCAAAGCATCTCTTTGGTTTTTTCCAATTCATTATTTTAGGACAACGCACAGTAAAAAAGCAAAGCTTTTAGCCTGGGCAACGCTGCCCAACAGGGTTGATGTGAATGAGCCCTTAAGGCCTGAAAAGTTTTTATATCTAAAATAAATGACACTATAATCTAGGAAAAATAATGTGGTAACCCTCAGCAAAAGTCTACAAACTGTCATCCACATTCTATTCAAAGACTGCACTACATGTTTTAGGAAAGACAAAACTGCAATCCAAAAAACTACTACATTCATGTACAGCTTTTTAGGCTTTGGCCCCAGGTGACCGAAAGTATAAGATCAGTCAAAATACTAAAAAATGCTTCAAAATGTTTCATTTCTGCAATAAATTACTTTATAAACTAGGAATCACTAAGTCGTATCCTTGGAAAAGATTACAATCCACAACAACCTGTCACTATATTTTTCTGAAGGCTCAAATCTATCTTTCCATTTATCTGTGTATTTCTTAATCCATGGAAGCTAGCAACTGCAATTCGAAAACTATACACTGACTCATAATTACCAGTAGATGGCATCAGCGTTCCTTATTGAACTCATCAAATGAAAAGCTAGTACTGTGGAACTATATAGACTACCTTTGCCGAGCTCTTATACATAAATAAACTGTGTTGCGCTAAAGTTAAATAAATAAATCAGTTAGTCCAAGTGTCAATCTCATGACACAAACAAAAAATCCAAAAAACAGTGAAACAGGTGAAATATTTCTTGAGTTCCAAAATCCCTCCACCTTGTGAATTCATCGCCACCACATATATAGATGTGCTATTACCAGAGAGCATAGACCTCTTAATACGGGGGGTCAACGTAAGCTCATGTATCTCATGTGTCTCATCCACTATTATATCCAGCAAAGGGAAGGTGATGAGAGCACCTCTAAACCTTCCATGGACGTATCGACAATCCGCTTGTCTCAAACCATCATAACTGATGGTATGCCCCAATGCGATAAGTGTCAATAGTTTAAAACCTCTTATGAGTTAACTTTATTAAAGGTAATGCACTTACATGTTCCAAGATAAAAATCAGCATGAATTAAATCCAGTATACAAAATGACTATCGTTAGCTCTTCCCGGTAAACGCGATGACGTGGATCTGTAACTCTGCCTGACCAGTTTCGTCACTAGAGGACGTCTTCTGGACATGAGTGTCACATCCTGTCATCGCTATATATATAACCGTTACAGCTGACCAAGCCTCGTTTTCACTTCCCAACTTGTGTGGTCCAGCACACAAGCCAAGCCTCGTCTCCGCAATCAGGAGAGTCAAGCCTCTATTTGGTGCCAAATGATACTACCGAAAAGCCCTTGCGTCCTGCTAGGACGAAAGTGATGGACAAGAGACCCCAGTTGAAAAAATTTAGCCAAATCCGGTTTACATAATCACCACCCTATAGCGCAGATGTATCTAAAAAGACTCTGTATAGGAAGTAAAACTGGGCTCTCTCAGTACTATAATGAAGATATCATTATTACATAAACTGGAGAATAAAATAAAAATAACACAATTATTTAAAACAGAAATAAAAATATAATATAAATGCAGGTTTAGGGATTATCTAAAAAA
This sequence comes from Glandirana rugosa, assembly GCA_018402905.1. Classification (NCBI taxonomy): domain Eukaryota; kingdom Metazoa; phylum Chordata; class Amphibia; order Anura; family Ranidae; genus Glandirana; species Glandirana rugosa. The sequence goes on along the minus strand of BLSH010052344.1, from coordinate 46,607 downwards.
AAATGTATATCCCAATTGACGTTTAACCCATATGGGGTATAACTTTTAAGAAGAAAGATCCACTTAGACTATTCTCTGACTTTGAGGCTCCCTCACCAATGATAGACAAAATGGTCTATTTCCATGAAGAGGCTCCCCACTGGTTCCCTACCATGCACAAGATCATAGTGTCTAGAGACACTATAATTCTTGTATCCCTTTTGGATATTGGCTATATGTTCATTAAGTCTGACAATCAGCATGTGAGTGGTACACCCCACATATTGTAACCCACATGGGCAGTGGAGTAAATAAACTATGTGTGTTTGATAAAGGGTCCTACCGTATATGTTTTTAAAGTGACATTAGAGGAAAAGTCAAGAATTTTTTTTTTGGATTACATTTATTAAGACTATACACCTGGCATCTCCCACATTTATGATACCCAGTAAGATTGTGGAAGAAGGAGGGTCTAGAAGGGGGGGTTAAAGACATTTTGTGCAACTTTATCTTTCAAAGAAGACACACCTCTATAGATAACTTGAGGTTTAGGTGGAATCAAAGGGCCAAGAATCCTGTTGTTTTGTAGAATATGCCAATGTTTTTGAATTATGCTTTAATGGCAAGATGCTGTGTAGAAAACTAAGTAATTAGGGAAAATTCTCTCAGCAATAAATCCCTACCGGTATTTCTAACAGGATTCAGTGTAGAATTCAAAGTAGCAAGATCATAGCCCTTTTCCAGGAATCTTTTAGCCAATACACCAGCCTGTTGTCAAAATCCTCCAAATTGGTGCAGTTCCATCTGATTCGAAGGAACTGTCTATTTGGAACCCCATTCAACCAAGGCTGATGGTGACAGCTGTCCCTTGAAATAAATGCATTTCGATCTGTGGACTTAAAGAACGTAGAGGTGACTAAGTGGCACTCCTCCACTCTAATGGTGAGATCCTTAAAATGAATCTCCTTTTGGCTCATCTCATAACTGAGTTTAATCACTTGCTGACTGACTCGCGTAGAAAGACGGCGGCAAGTTGGCTCCGCTGTGCAGATCGCCATCTATAAACAGCGATCTGCGCAGCCACAGTTGCGGGCGGTGTGCGCCGCTGGTGGCGTGCTCTTGTGCCCGCTGCACTCTGCATGAGTGTGGCTGCGGGTTGGGCGGACTCAATGTCCACCAGCGACCCGCAATCGTCTTCTAGAGAGGAAGAATGGGGAACCGCCGATGTAAACACGGCGGTTCCCAGTTCTGACAGGTTGCATGACAGAGATCTACTGATCCCAGTGATTGGGGTGGGTTAGATCTGTCATGCCCCTGCCAGCCCAGCCCCCACATAGTTAGAACATGCCTAGGGAACACAGATAACCCTCAGATCGCCCTCTGCAGGTCAACCCCTTCTCTGCCAGTGACATTTATACAGTAATCAGTGGCTATTTTTAGATCTGATTTTAGATTATGATTAAGCCAACAAAGGTTCGTGAAACGCGTTAATCCATCTGCACATTTCTGCCATGCCTTGTATGTTCCTGCCTGTATATTTTATGGATGTTATCTTGAAACTTTGGACTTTTCAATAAAATCACTACTTAAGCCTCATCTATTGAGTGCCATCACAACTCTTTGGATTGAATCGTTGCACAGCTTGCGGACTGGATGAGCACCTGGAGGTAAGGTGATTATTATTCACCTGAGCGGCTTCCTCTCCTCCATGCTTGTTGATAGATGACATCCTCCTCCCATTTGGCCATAAACAAATTAACCACACTAGGGGCATGCTTAGCCCCCATCACCACACCTTTGTTTTGGAGGTAAAAATCCCCCCCCCCCCCCCAAACCAGACATAATTATGTGTAGCTGCAAATTTTAAAAGGTCCATAATAAAAACTATGACACTGATAAATCCAACTCATGGGGAATAATAGTGTATAGCGAAGTGATGTCTGACGTCATTAACCACCACCCTTCCTGAAATGGACAATCCTTAAGCATATTAATAGCAAATTTCTCCAGCTTCCTTTTGTAAAAGATCCCCGGGTCCCTTCTTAAAGAGCCATAGGTATCCTGATCGCTCAAGATGTTATTCATTTGTGCAGTATAGGCACTTTTATCTAGCACAACTATCCTCCCTCCTTTGTCTTGCTGGTCTATTACAAGATCCTTGCGGTCACATAATTGTTGTAATTCCTTGTCAAGATGAGCCTGCATTTTAACAATTTTAACTATGACCTTATCAAGGTCCCTAAGAACTACATCTCTAAAAACTCTAACTGAAGATGCCACCACACCTGGGGGGTTAAATAGTGAAACGTTGGAGAGATTGGATGGTTGAATATCCGAAGAGATCAGTCTTCCCTCCTTAACGGGGTTAGACAAAAAATATCTTTTAATGTCAACTTTTCTTTTATACTTATGCTCTTATACATTGGTTCAAAATCTACAAGTCACTGACTTTGCTAGCTGCTTGCATGTTTCAGATCAGGGACTTGGAAAATGCTGAGGGACAACCTGCGAACTGGTATTTTCAGGAAAAGGTCACCATGATTAACATACTTTATATCTCCTTCAGTATAGGTTTCTTTCACAGCCACCGGACCAGGGGCCCAAGTACTCCCCTGCTTCTAGTCCTTTATAGATCATGTGCCTGTTAAACCTCTGATCCTCCCTATCACCACTATCAAAGTCAATGCATCTTCTTGTTATTCATGAGAAACGCACCTTGCTTAGGGCACCACTGTCATACTTTGTGTTCATAAGGCTTGTGTGTTGATTGGAGGTTCTGAAACATGCTCCCCGAGGCAAGTGTCTTACATAGTTACATACCGTGTTCCCTGAAAATAAGACTAAGTCTTATATTAACTTTGGCAACAAAAGACACAATAGGGCTTATTTTTGGGGTAGGTCTTATCATGTAATGCCAGTTCCTGTGCCCCCTGCCTTCTCACCCCCTCTCTCTCCCTGCCTGTCAGGAATCCCCAGTGTGAACCGAGTTAAAGCGGTTGTAAAATCCTATAATCCACTCTATTACAGTCATTTATATTGTACAATGTGTGTTTCTGTAATATTATTGTGCCTTTGTTATAGCGCCGCTGGATGCTTCTGTGACTCGCTGCAGCTCTCTTCCTCACTCCGAGCACTGCAGAGGGAGGGGCCAAGATCCCCCACTAACAGCTCGGAGAAGAGAAGGAGAACGGCGCTGTAACAAAGGTATTTGGCACAATAATATTACAGAAACACACACATTGTACATTATACATTATATAATACTGTAATAGAGTGGATTATAGGATTGTACAACCACTTTAATCACTTCCCGACCGGCTCCTGTACATACACGGTGGCAGGTTGGCAGCCCTGCGCGAATTGCTGTACATTTACAGCGATTCGCACAGCCGCAGTTGCGGGCTGGCGGGTGCGAGCCACTGGCGGCGCACCCTTGTGCCCGCCGCCCACTGCGTGAGTGTGCCTGTGGGTCGGGCGGACTCGATGTTCACCGATGAACCGTGATCGCCTAATAAAGAGGCAGAACGGGGAAACACAGCGGTTTCCCGTTCTGTGAGGGGACAGAGGTCTACTATTCCCTGTAATCGGGAACAGTGAGATCTGTTATGCCCCTGCCAGCCCAGCCCGAACACAGTTAGAACACGCTGAGGGAACACATTTAACCCCTTAATTGCTCCCCTAGTGTTAACCCCTTCCCTGCCAGTGACATTTATACAGCAATCAGTGGCTATTTTTAGCTCTGATCGCTGTACATATGTCAATGATCCCAAAAAAGTGTGAAAAGTGTCCAATCTGTCTGCCACAATATCGCAGTCCTGTTAAAAAATTGCAGATGGCCACAATTACCAGTAAAAAATAGAATAAAAACGCCATAAATCAATTCTCATAGTTTGTAGACGTGATAACTTTTGCGCAAACCAATCAATAAACGCTTATTGCAATTTTATTTACCACAAATATGTAGAAGAATTTTGGCCTAAACTGATGAATAAAGCACTACAGAAAGGAAAACAGTTTGTTTTGTGTAACTGACATTTGAAAAGGAACTGAACTATAAGGACTCCTTTACAAAATTTGCGGTGCACTACGTTTTTCTGCACACAACAATGCAGATCATCACTAGGGCACATAGAAAAAAATTGTGCCCTCATTCACACTACGATGCTGTGGTGATGTTCTGCACTTTGTACACTCTCAAAGAATGTAAACAGGGCAAGGTGTTTTAGCATGCAAGTAGTGTTAATACAGCTTTTAAGCAAACCTTCACCCTCATTTTTCAAATTGCTTAGTATTTTTCAGAACTCTCTGCTCCGTTGTAGCGTGAAAAGCAATTGTTGTAGTGTAGGTGCATATATACAGTATATATATATATATGTGTATATATATATATATATATATATATATATATATACACTCACCGGCCACTTTACTATGCGGGTATGTATATATATTGTGACGTTATGCAAGGCGAGATAGTGGATGGCGATATCTGTCGCCTCGCATGCGTTCACTTGGAGTGGACTAGAAAGAGTCCGGCCCGGGTTTTGCCAGACACCATGGCAGAGCTGGTTCCGGCCTGGAGTTTCTGGTCCACCCAAATCCCCCTTCAGCTGCTTTAACCACTTCAGCCCCGGGAAGGATTTCCAGCTTTAGGACCAGAGCACTTTTTGCGATTCGGCGCTGCGTCGCTTTAACTGACAATTGCACGGTCGTGCGACGTTGTACCCAAACAAAATTTGCGTCCTTTTTTTCCCACAAACAGAGCTTTCTTTTGGTGGTATTGGATCACCTCTGCGTCATTTCTGATCGCCGCTATAAACAAAAGAAGAGCGACAATTTTGCAAAAAAAACCAAATTTCTTACTTTTTGCTAAAATACAAATCCAAAAAGAAAATATAAAAAAACATTTTTTTTCACCGTTTTTGGCCGATTTATATTCTTCCTCATATTTGCGATAAAAAAAATCGCAATCGGCGTTTATTGATTGGTTTGCGCAAAAGTGGTCGCATTTACGGATGATGAGAATTCATTTTTGGGGTTTTTATTTTTTTTTTTTTTTTTTTACTAAATTTAAAACAAACCCATGTTGCAGCGTGCTGGCACGTTA
>BLSH010052344.1:0-13607 GCA_018402905.1 Glandirana rugosa | reverse complement strand
GGTCAGTGGGTTAACGATGGGGTAGACGGGGGTATTTCACATGACAGTAGTATTTCACATGGACAGTAGTCTGACGGTAGTATTTCACATGGACAGTTAGCAGTGGGTAGTCACTGGTACCGTACAGTGGGCAGTGGGTAGTCACTGGTACTGGACAGTGGGTAGTCACTGGTGGCGGTCAGTGGTAGTGGTTAGTGACTGGTGGCGGTCAGTGGGCCGTGGGTAGTGACTGGTGGCGGTCAGTGGGCAGTGGATAGTCACTGGTGGCGGTTAGTGGGCAGTGGGTTATGGGGGCAGATGGGGTAGCAATTGGGTGACTGGTGCATTGGGGGGGCAGGGGTCATGTGACAGGTTGTGTTTTTACTTTACAGATCAGTAACTCACTGATCCCAACTCTTCTCTCCTCACACTAGAAACTGTGTGAGGAGAGAAGAGCTGGTAACAGTGAGTTACTGCTCTGTTTACATTGGATGGCCAGCGGCTGATACCAATGTCGGTGACAGGCAGTGTTCCCTGGAAACACACCGCCACCAACGTGCATCGCGCTCACGATCGCGCGCATGCACCGTACGAATGGGGGATGTGCTATTTGTGATCAGCCATGACCAATGGCTGTTTACCCCTGTTGGTGACGCGGTGTGTCCTGGGGACACGCCGCCACCAACAGAGCCGGGATCGCGCACAATCCCGGCTTAAAGGGCCGACGTCATATGACGTCCTCCCAGAACAATAGCCGTTCTGCCCCGCCGTCAAGTGGTTAACTGCCACGAAACGCGTAGAGCTTATATTGTCGTGTTTCTGTTACTACATGCCCACTGGTATCTTGCTGTCTACATCATTCTTATCACCCTACTCAGGGGGTAACACCCCATGCAAATTAGAATATGGGTCATGCAGCGTTTAATCTTTAATACCTTATGTCTAAATATGCAATTGATGGATGGGGAATTCACACTATGTATTTACAAGAATTTTATTATCAAATATGCCTTGCTTTTTTGGATCCTTTTTTGTGACCATTTATATGTAATGTATAGATATTTGTAATAAATGATAACCTTATTCAATACCCTATTAATCAATATCCATCATTCTATTGATTGACCTTCACACCCTTCATTTAAAGTCCCACGTGCTCCTTCTATTGCACAATGTGCAATTGTTTTATTATACAAACTCCAATGATAACCTTTATAGTGTGCACATCCATAATGCTTCAGACTCATCACACTCTCCACCAACTAGGTATGCCCTGATCACCCCCATACATAAAAAGCCCTCACTGGATCCCACCAACCGGAACAACTTAAGACCCATCTCATTGCTCCCGTTTGCATCAAAACGTTTAGAACCCTTAGTCTACAACCGTCTTAGCTCCTACCTCACTGACAACAACCTTCTTGACCCCTTACAGCAGGGGCATCGCTAAGGGGTGGCTATCAGGACTTGAGCCCCGAATGTCACGCCCTTAGCCCCGAGCCTCAAGAGGGGCCCCTAATGACGGTGTCAAGTCGCCCACCGGTGAGCGGCTTGATAGAGCAACGAGCGGGCTGCTCTATAGAGACGCCGAGCGGCCTGGATTAGAAGGGAGTCGAGAGAGCGGGGCGGGTGAGCAAAGATGACATCTCTCTCTGCCCGCCCGCATCACTGCTCTTCCACCGCTGCCCACTGTGGAGGAGAGTGGAGGATCCTCTCTTTCCACAGCTGGGCCCTGTGAGTGCCGAACCGGAGGGGGGAGGGAGCTGTCAGAGCTAATCCAGAGTGCCGTGACTGCCGTAAATGAAGAGGAAATGGAATGGCATGAAAGGAATGCCTATTTCGCCAGCGGGGGGATCAGGACATGCTGGTACATGTAGCCGCAGATCACCCTCCTCCTCATCACAGGGCAATTCCAGCTCTGCCTTCCTGGGGGTAGAAGGGTTAACCCCAGCCTGGAGTGGTCGCATGGCCCAGTGACATGCCTGTGTGGGCGGGGTTACAGTCCTCCATTATTTCTAAGCAGCTCCTGGAAAAAAAAATCACCAGCTGGAGGATCGGCGTTTTGCTGAGTGCCTGTCCCCGGGGTATGTATGTGTGTGCGTGCCCCCGTCCATACACACCTATCAGCCTGCAATCATCCACACCCTGCTCTCTACTGCGCCTTGTACTGGGAGATCCCCACCAACCTGTCACTCATCACATCCTCCTGTCCTACAACAGGGACATCCAACGATGGGACATAGAGTGGACTGACATGCAGTGGCGGGGGGGGGGGCTCTGTACTGGCTGCATACTGTGGATGTGGACACTCCGCTGGGGGCACCTGTGATGGAAAGAGGGACTCCGCTGGGGACACCTGTGATGGAAGGAGGGACTCCACTGGGGGACATCTGTGATGGAAGGAGGGACTCCACTGGGGGACACCTGTGATGGAAGAAGGGACTCCACTGGGGGACCCCTGTGATGGAAGGAGGGACTCCACTGGGGGACACCTGTGATGGAAGGAGGGACTCCTCCATGGGGACACCTGTGATGGAAGGAGGGACTCCTCCACTGGGGGACACCTGTGATTGAAGGAGGGACTCCACTGGGGGACACCTGTGATGGAAGGAGGGACTCCACTGGGGGACACCTGTGATGGAAGGAGGGACTCCACTGGGGGACACCTGTGATGGAAGGAAGGACTCCACTGGGGGACACCTGTGATGGAAAGAGGGACTCCGCTGGAGGACACCTGTGATGGAAGGAGGGACTCCGCTGGGAGACACCTGTGATGGAAGGAAGGACTCCGCTGGGGGACACCTGTGCTGGAAGGAGGGACTCCTCTGGGGGACACCTGTGATGGATGGAGGGACTCCGCTGGGGGACCCCTGTGATGGAAGGAGGGACTCCACTGGGGGACACCTGTGATGTAAGGAGGTACTCCGCTGGGGGACACATGTGATGGAAGGAGGGATTCCGCTGGGGGACACCTGTGATGTAAGGATGCACTCCGCTGGGGGGCACCTGTGATGGAAGGAGGGACTCCGCTGGGGGACACATGTGATGGAAAGAGGGACTCCGCTGGGGACACCTGATGTCATCTGGTAGCAGGCGACGTGGCAAGTGACACACTTGGGGCTCCCTCTGCTTCTGCATTATGGTGAGTTGAACTATTTCATTTTATATTACAATGTAATAATAGAAATAATGTGCTTCAATCATCCTGACACCATAACAACCATGGTGTCGGAATGATTGAAACGCCAACACCAGGTGATTGGAGTATCTTTATCTGCTGATTGTTAAACTTTCTGGTATACACATTGTATTGTGGTGTAGGATCTGGGACTGCTGTCCCTCCACCCCTCTTTCTTTCCTTCCTTCTCTTCTCTTTCCTTCCCTCCCTATCTCTTTCTTTCTTTTTTCCTTCCTCCATCCCTCGTTCATCTCAGACGTGAGCCACACCCCCAAAGCCACACCCATTTAGGTCACGCCCACTATTTCGTTTAGACCACACCTATTATTTGCAGCAGCGCGCTTCGCGCGGCAAATTTCTTCGGGCTACAGCCCCTGGTCTTTTTCACACCTAGCAACGCCCCTGCCTTACAGTCTGGCTTTCGCTTGCTACACTTCACTGAAACTGCCCTACTAAAGCTCACGAATTACCTGCTAACTGCTAAAACCAATGGCCACTACTCCATACTCATACTACTCGACCTCTCTGCAATCTTTGATACTGTTGACCATCCCCTCCTCCTTAAAAAAACTCCACTCTCTTGGCCTTCAAGACTCTGCTCTCTCCTGGCTTTCCTCCTACCTGTCAGAGCGCTCCTACAGTGTGACGTATAACTCTGTTTCCTCCTCTCCACTACCTCTTTCAGTTGGGGTACCTCAAGGTGTTGTCCTTGGACCCCTTCTCTTCTCCATTTACACCTCCTCCCTTGGCCTGTTAATAAACTCCCATGGCTTCCAATACCACCTCTATGCTGATGACACACAAATCTATCTCTACTCCTCACCTCACTCCTTCAGTCTCCTCTCACATTACTAACTTACTAACTGATATATCAGCTTGGATGTCACACCACTTCCTCAAACTCAACCTTTCTAAAACCGAGCTCATAATTTTTCCTCCAGCCCGTGCCCCTCCCCCTGACTTCTCCATCAAGATCAATAATACAACTATTAGTCCCTCCCCTCATGCCAAGGTACTAGGTGTAATCCTAGACTCTGACCTGTCCTTTCAGCCCCAAATCCAATCACTCTCCAAATCGTGCAGACTTCATGTTCGAAACATCTCCAAAATACGTCCCTTCCTAACCGCTGACACTACTAAGCAACTTATTCACTCCCTTGTTATCGCTCACCTTGACTATTGTAACTCCCTCCTAATTGGCCTACCTCTCTGCAAGCTATCCACTCTTCAGTCTATCATGAATGCTGCTGCCAGACTCATCTACCTTACCTACCGTTCGGTGTCCGCCACTCCTCTCTGCCAATCCCTCCACTGGCTTCCCATTTTCCAAAGAATAAAATTCAAAACCCTAACCATGACATACAAAGCCATTTACAATTCTGCCCCAAGCTACATTACCAATCTTATATCCAAATATTGCTCCTCCCGAGACCTTCTGCTCTCTATCTTCCTTGTCTCCTCCTCCCATGCTCATCTCCAGGACTTCTCCAGAGCCTCTCCCATCCTCTGGAACTCTCTACCAGAATCTGTCCGCCTATCTCCTACTCTGTCCACTTTTAGGCAACCCCTGAAAACTCATCTCTTCAGGCAGGCCTATCCTGCCTCCAGCTAACAACGGAATCTTACACTCCCCTCATCAGTTCATCCCTCACAGTAGCTACCTTCTGTTTCACCATCCCTCCCCCCCCCCTTAGATTGTAAGCTCCCAGGAGCCGGGCCCTCTAACCCTCTTGTTTTAAATTGTACTGTTGCTGTAATGTCTCTCTTTATATTGTAAAGTGCTGTGCAAAGTGTTGGTGCTATATAAATCCTGTATAATAATAATAACTAGGTCCTCATTCACACTCACTTTGAGATCACTTCTCACATAGAGACAGACACCACCACCCTTCCGTTTTACCCTGTCTTTCCGAAAGAGAGCATAGCCAGGAATATTAATAGCCCAGTCATATGAAGAATGAAGCCAAGATTCAGCAATATCAATTAAATCATAGTTCTCCTCATGCATCAGAGCTTCCAACTTACCTATTTTGCTAGGCAGACTTCTGGCATTGGTGAACAAACACTTTAATTCACTGTCACATTTTGCACATGTATGTTGCATATTTTTTATTTTAGTACAAACAGTACCATTTCCAATGGTTGATTGTAACATGGGAAACTTCATATCATCTTCCATAGCCCTCCTCCCATCTTTCCCCATTCCACCCGCCAAATTGGGCTGACCCCTGTCTGACCTGTTTACCCCATTATAATCTAATTCACCCTCCCCCCTCAATCCTAGTTTAAATACTCCTTCAGCCTTCCCATAAACCTCTCCCCCGGCACAATAGACCCCCTTCCATTTAGGTGCAAACCATCTTTAGCATATAGGTTATACCCCAATGAAAAGTCAGCTCAGTGTTCTAAAAACCAAAGCCCTCCTCCTTACACCAGGTCTTTAGCCATGCATTCAGGGCTCGAATCTCCCCCTGCCCTTCCTGTGTTGCGCATGGCACAGGTAATATTTCAGAGAATATTGCCTTGGAGGTCCTTCCCTTCAACTTGCAACCTAATTCTTTAAATTGGTTCTTAAGGAGCCTCCATCTTCCATATACTCTGTCACTGGTTCCAACATGGACCAAGATAGCTGGGTCATGCCCAGCCCCTCCCAGTGATTTTTCAACCCGGTCCACCACATGCCGAACCCTGGCACCAGGGAGACCGCAAAACATTCGGTTGAGGCAATCCTGGCGACAAATTATTCTATCAGTTCTTCTAATTATAGAATCCCCAATTACCACCAACTGTCTAGGCCTACCTGCACTACCCCTGCCACCCCTACTAGATGGGCTGCTCTCCTGGCCATTAGGGGGAGCAATGACATCTAGGGCTACCGCCTCTGAGTTTGCCACCCCACATCTTCTCCCAACTTGGCAAATATGTTAGGGTGCTCAAGCCCAGGGCTGGCCTTCTTTTTCTGTGTGTCCCTTCCACTCCCTCTAACTGTATTAACCCATCTACCTACCTTTATAATCCTGACTTACCCCTCCACATTAACACTACTAGCCACCTGCTCAGTGAGCAGAGGACCCCTTTCAAGGTTGTCATTTCTGCCCAGTGTTGCAATTTGCTCCTCCAGATCTCTAATGCGAGCTTCCTGCTCACATCTGTCGCAGTGGTATCCTTCCTGGAGCTGTTGCTCCATAGTTGCATACATGCGGCACTCTGTGCCCTGTACAAAACCTTCAATCTTGCTAGCACACATTTTCCCAGATACAACAACACTAATAACAGGAAATTTCAGATGTTACTTACAGGTTTGAAGACTCCTATTATAATCTCCTGTTTTAAACTCTGGTTTTTAACTCACCACTTCATCAGAGGTCCAGCAAGCAAAAAGGTGGCAAGCTTAAGGATGAGCAAGCTCAGAAATGAGTTCTACAGGGAGTTTTATAGGACCTGGATCACCTGTGACCAATTAACCACTCCCCTTAATTAGTAGTCTGAAGGAAGAAAAGAAAAAAAGAAGCTTTTTAAAAAGTGACAAAAAAAGTGTTAAAAAGCTGCAAAGAAAAAAGCCTTAAAAAATGGCAAACCCAGCAACCACCAGCAGTCAAAAGCAAAACTGTTTCACTCTTCACTCAAAATGTCCCACTCTTCAGCTTTCAACCAGCAAATCTGGCAAAACTTGGTGCTGAGTTATCATCCGAGAGGACAAGGGGGCACTCTTTACGTCTAGAGTACAAAAGATTTAATCTAAAAATACGGAAAGGTTTCTTCACAGTTAGAGCTGTGACAATGTGGAATAGACTCCCTCCAGAGGTGGTTCTGGCCAGCTCAGTAGATTTCTTTAAAAAAGGCCTGGATTCTTTCCTTAATGTACATAATATAACTGGGTTCTAACATTTATAGGGAAAGTTGATCCAGGGAAAATCCAATTGCCTCTCAGGGGGATCAGGAAGGCATTTTTCCTCCGCTATAGCAAATTGGATTATGCTTTGCTGGGGTTTTTTTGCCTTCCTTTGGATCAACTATGGGCTAAGGATTGTGTATATGGGATTGTATGGTTATATATATATATATATATATATATTTTTTTTTTATTGGTTAAACTAGATGGACTTGTGTCTTTTTTCAACCTGACTAACTATGTAACTATATAAGGTTAGCCTCAGCCCGTGGCCATGCACTGGGGATCAATGTAAAGCTGTGACATAGCTTTGAAGAAAGCTGCAACTGAATTGAGAACCGGGCTCTTCTGCTCCATTAGATGGTGCACCAAAGTCTGTGGTTCATCCATGAGTAAGGAGATGATGAACCCCACTTTTACAGTTCCAAGAGAAATAGTCCTTGGTTGAAGGGCTAGGTATAATTGACAGGCATTTTTGTAGCATTCTGGTATGGGGAATTTAGGTTCAGGTGGAGGCAGTGGTGTATTTAGGTTTTGTGCTGCCCTAGGCCTGACCAAACTCGTGCACCTCCTAATTTAAATATGACCCCCCCCTTCCTATCAATGCCACACCCCTTCATGTTTAAGGCCCGCTTTGTCATCTGTAAACCACACCCATTGATCTTTAGGCTCCACCTTTTCCTCTTAGAGCTTCACCTCTTCCTTGCTGTACATTGAAAGCGGGTACCAAGTGCAGCCTCATCAGTGCCCATCAATGCAGCCTTATGAGTGCTGCCTCATTAGTGCCCATCAGCACAGCCTCACCAATACGCACCAATGTAGCCTCACCAGTACCCATCAGCATAGCCTCACCAATACGCACCAATGTAGCCTCACCAGTACCCATCAGCATAGCCTCACCAGTGCCCATCAGCATTTCCTTACCAGTGCCCAATAAAGGTATCCAATTGCATTCTAATTGTACCTGGCCTGGGGGTTCCCCTCGTCCTCCCCTCTATCGACACAGAGCCCGGGCCAGGAGGAAGTTGTGATATGTAAGGATGCCACGGAAGAGGGTAGGCGGAGTATTAGGCAGATGCATGACACAGGTTTACACACAGTTATACCTCTCAGATTTTGCCTAATAAACTTCTTAGGAGCCCAATGAATGCCTGGGAAGGGATCTGCTGTTGGCAGCTTTCTTCTTCTGGCTGCTGAGCTTTAAACTTCCGGCCCACACATCCAGGGCCATCTTAGTAGAATCATGGGTAAAGTAATGCACTGGGCCCCTACAAGCCTGCCATAATTTACGCACTGACTCTCAAGAATTACAACCCACTACTAGTAAATGCAACCCATTCAAGTAAAAGGGTCTGTACTGCCGTTTAATACAGGTAGTGAGGAGGCAGCAAATTGCCTCCTCACTGCCTGTCAATTGCCTCTGAAAAGAAATTTGTGTGTGGATTGCTTTTAAGAGCAATAGCAGTCTTTTTCAATCAGAGCAGCAGAGGCGGGCATTAGTGTAATTTTATAGGGAGGAGGTGATGTTTAAACTTACTCATCAATTTTCACACATGGCATGTCCTTTTTTCACAGACTCCGCTTGCTCAGCGGGGATCCAGCCACTGAGCCAGCGGATGACAGAGCCGTCCCGCTCACTGTGCGGAGACGGATCTGTCAGAGCCCCGTTCTCCTCTATGGAGAATGACAGGCCGATCCGTTTTCATCTGATCCCATCCGCCAGACGAATGGAAAATAGGGTCTCAATCCGTCTAGATTTAGCAGATGGAATGGAGCGTCCGATCAGGTCCCCCTGAAAAACGACAGGCGGACCTGAACGGAAAAGCCTGTGAAAGGTGCCTTAAAGTGGTTGTCAAGTCATGACAACCACTTTACACTACAGGTCAGCCTATATTCAGGCTTACCTGTAGGTCCCGGGAATATCTCCTAAACTTGCACCGTTTAGGAGATATTCCCTATATCTGCCAACATCATCTACACATGCGCAGTGAGGAAATGGCCCGACTGGGCCGTTTCTTCACTAAGTGTGCCGTGAATGACGTCTCCCGTGTGTATGCGCTGGAGTGACGTCAGCACGGCTCCTGCCAATCACAGCACTGGAGTCCGCGATGTGATTGGTCGGATCCTGGAAGACGACGGACACAGCATGTCGCCGGTCACAGCGGTGCTCGGGGACCGCTGCTACAGCATCAATCTAAGGTAAGCATTTCATAATGAGCTAGTATGTGATGCATGCTAGCTCATTATGCCTTTCTCTTGCATGTTTTTTTTTTTTTTAGACTTGACAACCACTTAAAGCCGGAGGGGCAATAAAATCCAGACCGATGTATAAAGAAATTACACTTTTCTTCATATGGCAGCATTAGGGATACAGGTAGCTATGGAAGGTTAACTATATACAAGCAGACACTAAGGTGTTAAATGCCATGTATAGCAGCCTGTAGATGATAAGCTGTAGACTTAACCATTTAGGTAAGCAGCAGTGTAAATGTCAATTGAACAACAGTACAGAAGCACAGTCCTCCCCTAAGCACCAGGAACACAGAGGGTTAATTAGCAGAGCCGTGTCCCTATTTCAGATAACAGAGATAGGAGAAACAAAGAAAGCTCAGATAAGTGGTGCTTTGCAGGGAGAGACAGTGAGGATCGCATACTCTCACCTCTCCAGGTCAGGATGTACACTATGTAGCCTTCTCCATGTCACAACACAGGAGGAGCGGACTGAAGGAGGACAAGCTGACGAGCTCTCTCTCTCTCTCTGCTCTTCTGTCTATGTGGAGGGGAGGGGTGATCTGTGCTCCATGAGAGAGACGCTCTCCAAACGCTGCAGGCAGCAACAGCGGCAGTGAATGGGCTGGCTTGGGAGGAGGAAGGGACTTTTTTTCTTGGGGGGCCGCCCCCCCCCTGCAAAGTGCCGCCCTAGGCCTGGGCCTTGTCGGCCTAGGCCAAAACACAGTGCTGGATGGAGGTACCACCATGGTGGGAGTAACAACCATGCATTCTGCTGTAGCACCAGGAGGAGAGGTGGTGGATAGATTCTGCAGATGACCTTCCAGCTGGAAGTAGATTCCTTGTTGCACAGAGCAAAGGAAGTTGACCTTGTTGGCACAGAGCCTCTAGCAGAGATGCACCTCTGTCAGCTTCAGACATATTGCCTGTCTGGTACCAGGGCCGGTGCTACCACTAGGCAAACTGGGCAGTTGCCTAGGGTGCACTGCCGCCTAGTGCACAGCCACAGACACTAGGAGGAAGGTGGAGAAGCATCCAGCAAAAGTGACAAGCTGGCAGAGTGCTGAAACTAGTTGCCATCCCCTGGAAAACCCATCCACCTGCTCCTCTCCTCCTTTTCCCTCCTCCAATGGCCGCTCCGTCCTCTACTCTCTGTGTGTCACTGTGTGTCGTGACGGCTCGAGAATTGTAGCGGTGATAAGTGGAGAGGATCCATACCCCACAGCGCTCTGTCCACTCCACCTCCAGCATGCCTGCAGTCTGGCCTGAGCAGCTTCATACACATCCCTTCTTCTGCCCCTCCCCCCTGCTAGTGTGTTCCATCTCTAAAGAAGAGGTGCACGGGAGATTAAAGCAGCCCAGCCGACAGTCACACTGAAAAACTGCTGAATGAGCCAGACAGCTTTCCAAGTGAGTGAGCACTTTCACTGACCCGCCGTCTCTCCCTGATCCCTCCCGTGTCTCTCTCTCTCCCTGACCCCCCGTCTCTCTCTCTCCCTGATCCCCTGGGTTTCTCTCTCCCTGATCCCCCGGGTTTCTCTCTCCCTGACCCCCATCTATCTCTTTCCCTGACCCCGTCTCTCTCTCCCTGACCCCCGTCTCTCTCCCTGACCCCTGTCTCTCTCTCCCTGACCCCCCTCTGACATCCCTCTCTCTCTGACCTCCCTCTATCTCTCTCTCTAACCTCTCTCTCTCTCTCTCTAACCCCTCTCTCTCTGACCCCCTCTCTCTCCCTAAACCCCCCCTCTTTCTCCCCCTGACCCTCTCTCTCTCTCTCTAACATCCCACCTGGTGATCCTGCTAGTATGTTGTTTTTCAAAGGAACAAGCTGTCTTGCAGATGTAGCAGTTGGGGGTGGAGTCAAGGGCGGAGCCAATGGGCAGCAAAATTAGGTTTCCCCTAGGGTGTCCCCCCCTAGGGGGAACACGAAGCCCAAAGAAGCAGGGATTGCTGACTGTGCCACAGATGAGAGATGTACAGTATCTCACAAAAATGAGTACACCCCTCACATTTTTGTAAATATTGATTATATCTTTTCATGTGACAACATTGAAGAAATGACACTTTGCTACAATGTAAAGTAGTGATTTTGCAGCTTGTATAACAGTGTAAATTTGCTGTCCCCTCAAAATAAACCAACACACAGCCATTAATGTTTAAACTGTTGGCAACAAAAGTAAGTACACCCCTAAGTGAAAATGTCCAAATTTGCCCCAATATTTTGTGTGGCCACCATTATTTTCCAGCACTGCCTTAACCCTCTTGGGCATGGAGTTTACCAGAGCTTCACAGGTTGCCACTGGAGTCCTCTTCCACTCCTCCATGACGACATCACAGAGCTGGTGGATGTTAGAAGCCTTGCGCTCCTTCACCTTCCGGTTTAGGATGCCCCACAGATGCTCAATAGGGTTTAGGTCTGAAAATATGCTTGGCCAGTCCATCACCTTTACCCTCAGCTTCTTTAGCAAGGCAGTGGTCGTCTAGGGGTGTGTTTAGGGTCGCTATCATGTTGAAATACTCATTTCTGAAGGGAGGGGTTCATGCTCTGCTTCAGTATGTCACAATACATGTTGACATTCATGGTTCCCTCAAAGAACTGTAGCTCCCCAGTGACAGCAGCACTCATGAAGCCCCAGGCCATGACACTCCCACCACCATGTTTGACTGTAGGCAAGACACACTTGTCTTTGTACTCCAAACCTGGTTGTCGCCACACATGCTTGAGGCCATCTGAACCAAATAAGTTTATCTTGGTCTCATCAGACCACATGACATGGTTCCAATAATCCATGTCCTTAGTCTTCTTGTTGTCAGCAAACTGTTTGCGGATTTTCTTGTGCACCATCTTTAGAAGATGCTTCCTTCTGGGACTACAGCTATGCAGACCAATTTGATGCAGTGTGCTGAGTATGCTCTGAACACAGGCTGACCTACCACCCCTTCAACCTCTGCAGCAATGATGGCAGCACTCATACGTCTATTTCCCAAAGACAACCTCTGGATATGATGCTGAGCAGGTGCACTCAACTTCTTTGGTCAACCATGGCGAGGCCTGTTCTGAGTGGAACCTGTCTTTTTAAACCACTGTATGGTCTTGGCCACCATGCTGCAGCTCAGTTTCAGAGTCTTGGCAATCTTCTTATAGCCTAGGCCATCTTTATATAGAGCAACAATTCTTTTTTTCAGATCCTCAGGGAGTTCTTTGCCATGAGGTACCATGTTGAACTTCCAGTGACCAGTATGAGAGAGTGAGAGCGATAACACCAAATTGAACACACCTGCTCCCCATTCACACCTGAGACCTTGTAACACGAATGAGTCACATGACACCAGGGAGGGAAAATGGCTAATTGGGCCCAATTTGGACATTTTCCCTTGGGGTGTACTCACATTTGTTGCCAGCAGTTTAGACATTAATGGCTGTGTGCGGAGCTATTTGGAGGGGACAGCAAATTTACCCTGTTATACAAGCTGTACACTCACTACTTTACATTGTAGCAAAGTGTCATTTCATCAGTATTGTCACATGAAAAGATATAATAAAATATTTACAAAAATGTGAGGGTGTACTCACTTATGTGAGGTACTGTAGGTGAGGAGATCTCTCTGCAGGTGGATACCAGATAAGGTGAGCAGTAGGACCCAGAGGAATGGATGGCTGCAGAGGCGGCTCTAGGCTTTGTGAACCCTTAGGCAAAACTTAGACATGAGGCCCTCTCACGCCCATAATGGGAAGAATAATTAAAACGATAAAAATGAATACTACATTGCAATGTACAGTGTACAATGAACTGATGGCAATCCACCTATGTCCAGTCCTCAAGGATTCCAGCATGTTATTGAATCAGTGAGCTCACCCAGACCGTCCCTTCCTTTCCTGGGCTGTGCTCTGCTCTCCCCTGGGTGTGTCTTGTCAGCAGATTGCCATTTGTGACATAGGGATAACATTGACAGCTCAAGGCGGCAGCGCCATCCTTCTTCTTGATGCTGGGCTCTTTACCTACCACACTCATACGCTTACTGATGAATAAAATAAGTGATTTATACCTTTTGTGGATACTAGAAGCAACCCGTGCTGTTGCAGTTATTACGAATAAACTCAATAATCAATGACACCTTTGCTAAAGAAAAATAAAGATCTAATTTATTTTTACAGAAAAGAAGCTAGTCACTAATTAAATATAACCAAATCAGGGGTAAACATTACAATCTCAAAAACATCCAAATTATTGCTAAAATACAACGTGAGGATTACCAAAATGAAAATAGTTGTTTCATGTAAAAATAGAAGGTTATTAAGGGAGGGAAAGAAAGAGAAAAAGAAAAGAG
>BLSH010052299.1:17679-33058 GCA_018402905.1 Glandirana rugosa | reverse complement strand
CAGTCCTTCTCTGGGAACAGAGGTAGTTGTAACCGTGTTCCATATGGCTTTTAAGGGGAACCCACGCCAAAATTAAAAAAAAAAAAAAATTAGCGTGGGGTCCCCGCCAAAATCCATACCAGGCCCTTTGGGTCTGGCATAGATTTTAAGGGGAACTCCAAAACCAAAAGTAAAAGAAAATTGATGTGGGGTTCCTCCCAAAGTCCATACCAGACCCTTATCCCAGCATCCAGCCTGGAGGTCAGGATGGGGGGATGAGCGAGCATCCATCCTCCTGAGCCGTACCAGGCGACATGCCCTCAACATGGGGAGGGTGCTTTGAGGTCCCCCCAAAGCACCTTGTGCCAATGTTGATGGAGACAAGGGTCTCTTCCTGACAACCCTGGCCAGTAGTTGTCGGAGTCTGCGGGGGGGGGGGCTTATCAGAATCTGGAAGCCCCCTTTAACAAGGGGGCCCCCAGATTCCGCCCCCCAATGTGAATGGGTATCGGGTACCCCTACTCATTCACCCCAAAAAAAACAAGAGCCAATTTTTGGCAAATCCTTTATTTAAAATGTCTTCTTCTTCTCCCTCTTCTTCCTCTGGCTTTTTCTTCCCCCGCTTCATCCTCCAGTCTTCTTCTTCTTCCTCCGCTGCTGCCCCCGCCGCTGACCCGCTGAAGATTTTAAATAAGAACCTCCCCCGACGCTGCCTGGGCATGATGGGTCTGTAATGTCACAAGGGGCGAAGTCTCCAGATGACGCCATCCGGTGGCCATGCCTCATAGTTATATATGAAATGTGTGCCATGGAAGCAGACAGTTTGGCTGGCCGCAGTGTCGGAGGTGGGTCGTTTAGCATCTTCAGTGGGCCGGTGGCGAAAGTGGTGGTGGAGGAAGAAGAATAAGAAGAAGACCACTTGGTGGGTCTGCCCAAAATCCATACCAGACTCTTATCTGAGCATGCAGCCTGGAGGTCAGGAAAGGAGGGGACCAGCGAGCGCCCCCCTCCTGAACCATATCAGGCCACATGCCCTGAACATGAGGTGAGTGCTTTGGGGCAGGGGGGCTCTGCCCCTCCCCCTCAAATCGCTTAATCCTGATGTTGATGGGGACAAGAGCCTTTCCCGACAACCCTGGCCGGTGGTTGTCGGGGTCTGCGGGCGGGGGCTTATCAGAATCTGGAAGCCCCTTTAACAAGGGGGCCCCCAGATCCAGCCCGAACCCTATGTGAATGGGTATCTGGTACATCGTACCCCTACCCATTCACCCAAAAAAGCAGTGAAATGTAAAAAGGTAACAAGAGTCGGTTTTTGACAAGTTCTTTATTGAAAAATAGCTGTAAGCTGTCTTCTCCCCGAGCGTCTTCTCCTGCCTCTGTCTTCTCCTGCTGCCGTCTCTCCCGCCAATACTGTCTTCTCCTGCTGCTGTGTTCTTCCTCGTTTCTGGATACTTGCTAAATAAAAAAAGACGCTCTTCTTCTGTGGCTGTCTTCCTCCAGTGCATTGTCGCACACTCTCTGGCCTCTCTTATATGACAATGGCGCGTGGCCATCCGATGACATCACCCAGAGAGCAAGCCCCTTGTGTTTTTTTTTAAGCGGGTAACCGGCGGCTAGGAAGAGCACAGCATCGGGAGAAGGCGATGGCAGGTTGTGAGATGGCGGCAGGAGAAGATGGCAGCGGGACAGACGGTCCCGGGAGAGATGGCGGCAGGAGAAGACAGCTCAGAGCTATTTTGCAATAAAGGATTTGTCAGAAACTGTTCTAAGGACTGGTTGGCTCATTCTGCAGCCCCATTGGACTGTGGGTGATATGCAGAAGAGAAGGAAAGCTGAATTCCCAGCTGTGCACAAAATGCTCGCCAAAACCTGGACACAAACTGGCTACCCCTGTGTGAGGCGATAACCTTGGGTAGTCCATGTAAGTGAAAGCAAAAATGGATGCCAGTTCTTTGGATGTGGGCAACTTCTAAAGTGGAATACAATGTGCCATTTTCATGAACCGGTCAACCACCATGAGGATAACTGTGTTGCCCTGGGAGTTGGGTAACTCCACAATAAAATGCATAGACAGGTGAGTCCAAGGCCTCTCTCCATTGGGTATGGGTTGTAGGAGGCCCACTGGAAGGTGTCGTGGTGTCTTAATCTGAGCACACACAGAACAAGCAGCTATGAAAGCGGCTACATCAGCACGGAGACTAGACCACCAGAATTGTTGGGAAATAGCCCAAATGAGTTGATTCTTCCCTGGGTGGCCAGCAGCCTTAGGAGAATGGTAAGTCTGAAGCACAGCAGTTGGGAGACTCTCAGGGACAAAGCAGCAGTCAAAGGTTTCTCGGGAGGAGAATGGATCTGAGCGGCTAGAATTTTGTCACCCAAAGGTGAAGGGAGACTGGTACGAACCATAGCCAGAATATGATTGGGAGGTATCACAGGAACAGGAACCAACTCCATCTTGGAAGCAAAGGAAAACTGTTGCGACAATGCATCAGCCCTTACATTCTTAGTACCGGGTAAGAATGAGACTATGTAATTGAAGTTTGACAAAAAAAGAGCCCATGGGAGCCTTCTGGGAGAGAGGCATTTAGCCTCAGACAATAAGCCAAGAAAATGTTGTAGTGGACGTAAACCCATTGGTCGGGGCCACTGTAGAAATACCGATAGTTTCTCTGGGTCCATTGAAAAACCAGCAGTAGAAATTACATAACCTAAGAATTTAACCTGTTCACGATGGAACTCGCACTCCTCCAATTTACAATACAGGTTATTATCTCTCAGCCTCTGAAGCACTTGGAAGAAATCTGTGTGGTGGCTCTCTAAGGACTTGAAATATATGAGGATATCGTCGAGATAAACCACCACACATTGCTCTCGAAGGACATCATTGATGAATTCCTGAAAACCTGCCGGAGCTTTACAAAGACCAAACAGAATTACAAGGTATTCATAATTGCCTGTCCTGGTATTAAACGCAGTTTTCCATTCATCGCCCTCCTTGATCCTCACAAGATTGTATGCCCCTCTCAGATCAAGCTTCGTCAAAACCATTGCTCCCTTGAGGCGGTCAAATAACTCCGTAATTAATGGAAATTGGATAAGCATTCTTAATCATGAAATGATTCAGACCCCTATAATTGATACAAGGTCTGAGTTCGCCACTCTTCTTTTTCACAAAGAAGAAATCAGCATCAGCAGGAGACGAGGATTTATGGATAATCCTCAAGAAACTGTGTCGGCAATATAGTCCTCCATGGCTTTATCCTCCAAGGCAGACAAAGGGTAAACCAGGCCATGAGGAGGTATGGCATCAGGTTGAAGGTCAATTGCATAATCATAAGACTCGTGTGGAGGCAAACTACCGGCTTGACCTTTATCAAAGACATTGTTAAATTTGCGGTACACCTCAGGCAGGGAGCAGAGTGGAGAGGTGCACAAGACCTTAGCCACTTTCTGAAAACATGTCTTATTGCATTGTGGAGACCAGGAGAAAACCTCAGCACAAAGCCAATCAAAAGAGGGGTTGTGCCCCTGTAACTGAGGATAACCAATAACTACTGGGAAATGAGGTGAGGAAATGACTTGGAATTGGATTATCTCATAGTGAAGAGCCCCTACCGCCATAGTCAATGGAACAGTCTCATGAGTCACATGGGCAGTAGAGGTCTTCCATCAAAAGCCTCAATGGCAAGTGGAGTGGCGCGGAGCTGCAGCGCAATCAAGTGCTTAGACTGACACAGAGGCCCCATCTATAAACAGGCCTGCAGCCTCAGAGTTGATTAGAGCCTGTATCTCAATGGATGACTCAGAACAAAAAAGGGTAATCGTAAACCAAGGGCTTATCCTTCAGGATAACTGGGGACGAAACAAAGCCACCTAAGGTCTGTCCCCTACAGGACATCAAGGTGCAGACGTTTCCTGGACGGGTAGGACAAGACTTCAAAAAGTGACCTGCCTGGCCACAATAAAGGCACAATCTCTCCCTCCTCCTAAAGGCCCTCTCATCTGCAGAGAGACGTGTGAAACCCAACTGCATGGGTTCTACTTCACTGGCCGACTCGGTACCAGGAGGCATGGGAGGTAAGGGAGGCAAGAGTGGGACTGTGTCAGTTACCTGGTTGGAGGTCAAAGTGCAGAGAGGGCTTCCCTTGCAGCTAAGTGCAGAGCACCCCCCTGAGGATGGAACAGGGTGAGCTATGCCCAGAGAGGCAGGGGTTACCAGTAGCGCTGGCCAGGTGCGTAGTCACTCAGGATGGCTCTGTCGGGACCAGGATGAGCAGCTGGGCTGGAGTTCCCTGGATGCACTGGAGCACTCGTTGACCGAGCAGGGAGAACCGGAATCAGGATCAAGGTCAAGCCGGGGGTCATACACAGGAAATCAGGCAGAGTCAGAAGTCTTGCTTCAGGAGTGATCAGAAGCGGAATCAAAGCCAGGCCGAGGGTCAAACACAGGTTAGGAGCCGAGGTACAGAGTAGCGAGACAAGCCGAGGGTCAAAGCCAGGAATCAGGATCAGGATGGTCAGGACAAGCTGAGTCGGAAGCCGAGGGTCAGATCAATCAGGAACAGGTATGCAAAAACAGCAGGAAGCTGAAGATAATCCAGCAACTCATGTCTCTTCTGCACGGGTTTAAATAGGGCTTTGGGCGCCAATACCTGCCGCGTTGCGTACGAACGAACGTTAGTTCCGTTAGTTCTCGTTCTTCCGCCCATGCGCATTGGCGCATTCCTCCGTGCCAATGGAGAAAACCTTTGCTGCTGGAATGATCTCTGACAGTGCCCCCCAAGGGGAAGCCTCCGGATGCCCAACAAAGCCTGTTTTTCAGGATGTCTCTTGAAGAATTCACCTACCAACTTGGGGGCGTGCACATGTTTTGCAGGTTCCCATGAATTCTCCTCAGTTGAATACCCCTTCCATTTGATGAGGTACTGAGCTTGTCTATCCCTCTTCCGGCAATCCAAGATAGCCTCTACCTCAAATTCTGTGTCTTCGACAACCAAGACAGGGGGAGGAGGTGCAGCCTCTTGTTCCGAAAAGGGGCTGATCGTGACTGGTTTTAGCAGAGAGATGTGGAAAACTGGATGGATCTTATAATATCTTGGCAGGGTAAGTTCAAAGGCTACTGGGTTGATCTCCTTTTTGATTGTAAATGGGCCGATGAATCTTGGCCCCAGCTTTTTTGATGGACAAGTTAATCTCAGATTCGTGGTAGACAGGCATACCTTGTCGCCAACCTTAAAAGTAGGACCCTCTTTTCTCCTTCTGTCATAATACTTCTTGTAGTCCTCCTGTGCCCTTTGTATTGTTTCTCGTAAGACTAGGCAGTTCTCCTAGATAAAGTTTATCCTATCCTGTACTGCGGGTACCGCTGCCTCCGGTATAGTGTTTGGCAGAAAAGAGGGGTGAAAACCGTAATTTGCCCAGAATGGTGACTGGTTGGTTGATGCATGTATGGAGTTGTTATAAGCAAATTCGGCACAAGGAAGTAGTTCCATCCAGTTGTCCTGTAAGAAGGTGGAAAAACAACGGAGATATTGCTTCAAAGTCTGATTGGTTCGCTCTGTTTGACCGTTACTTTGTGGATGATAGGCGGAAGACAAACAGACCTCGATATTTAGGGCCTTACAGAGCGCCCTCCAGAATCTGGAGGTGAACTGGACTCCTCTGTCGGAGACTATGCTGTCAGGAAGACCATGGAGCCTGACGATCTCCTTGATGAATACACGAGCCGTCTCCGCTGATGACAGCATCTTCCAGGGAAGCTCCGGGACTGGCAAAGGTCTCAACAAACCCCAGGACTGCACATAACTGCCCTTGCTTCGGGTACAGGTGGTACAAGAATTTATGTAGTCCTTACAATCTTGTCTCATCTTGGGCCACCAATAGGATCGTTGGATCAGTTCTATTGTCTTGTGGACCCCAAAATGGGGTCATGGAAGGTCTTAAGGATGTGGGTTCTGGCTTCCCTGGGTACCAAAATCTTATTTCCATGCCATAAAAGTCCATCCCTCTTCCTGAGTGCGGAAACCTCAGGTTCTGAACATTGGACGGAGGCTTGTTCAAGGGCTGGTCTTAAGTTGGGTTGAATCATCAAAAAGTTCTGAGAGGACAAGATGGTACTGGGGGTGGTGACCGTATGTTTCCAGAAACACCTGAGGTCACCACCCCCAGTACCATCTTGTCCTCTCAGAACTTTTTGATGATTTTGATGATTCAACCCAACTTAAGACCAGCCCTTGAACAAGCCTCCGTGCCAATGGAGAAAACCTTTGCTGCTGGAACGATCTCTGACAGACTGCAAAGCTTGGAGCCAATTGTAGAGGAGGCTTCCGCAATCGCTCCTTAACCACTTCAGCACTGGAAGGATTTCCCATGTTAGGACCAGAGCACTTTTTGCAATTCGGCACTGCGTCGCTTTAACTGACAACGACATTGTACCCAAAGTAAATTTGCGTCCTTTTTTCCCACAAATAGAGCTTTCTTTTGGTGGTATTTGACAAAAGAAGAGCGGCAATTTTGAAAAAAAAAACAATATTTCTTACTTTTTGCTAAAATACAAATCCAAAAAATATAAAAAAACTAATGTATTCATCGGTTTTGGCCAATTTATATTCTTCCTCATATTTTTGGTAAAAAAAATCACAATCTGCGTTTATTGATTGGTTTGTGCAAAAGTTTCCACGTTTACCAACCAGGAGAATTAATTTCTGCCGGTTTTACAATTTACAATTTTTTTTTACTGGTAATGGCGGCGATCTGCGATTTTTATCAGGACTTTGATATTGGGGAGGACATGTCGGACATTTTTGACACTTTTTTGGGAATCCTGCTCATCCAATCAGGAAAAAATATTACCACAAAGGGGATTGCCTGCATCTTCTGAATTCATGGCCTTTGCCATGTCAGGTCAGGAACCAAGAATCAGACAGAGAAAAAAGTGCAGTAAAAATTCCACTTTTTAATAAAATGGAAAATAGTAGAAACAGAATAAACATGGTCTAAACATAGCCAGGTTTCGGTAACCAGAGCGGGTAGTCGGAACAAGCCGGTAAAACAGGAATCCAGAGATCACCGTAATCAGAAGCAGCAAACAGAATCAGGAACCAGAAGGGAAGTCAGCTAGGCAAAATTCTTTAACAGGAAAACACAGCAGAGATACACATACAGAAAAGAGAAATACCCTCCAGAAGACAGGACTTTAAGGCATATGCGGATAACACAGTTGTATAAAAAATGCTTTCAAGTTTATTTGTACAGATATCGGCAGAGACAACGGAAAAGTGGTGGGGGGGCACTTCTCCCACCCCTCGATAAAAGTGATCTCATGGCGCCGCAGAGACCACTTTTAATCGAAAGCGGGCCGCCCGCTGAAAAAAACAATATACAATATATACATGATCGGTGGTCCAGAAGTGGTTAAGAGCCCCCTCCTCCCCGGTCCCTCCACCTTTTTTGTCCTTTTGGACGTGTGGGATGATATACAACAGCAAACACCCTATACGAACCTCTTGCATACATCCTGGTAACATCCCTGAGCATGAGTGTTAACCTGCAATATCTCGAAACACATTGGATGTACTGCAATATTTCTATCCCTCCTGAGGTTTTCATGTATTCATGTCATCCTTGTGCATGCTCTGTAACGCTTTATCATCTATCTCTCACCCGTGCCCTATAGCATCTCCTGTGTAATTGATGCTGTTTTAAATCAATTTCTGTACAAATAAACTTGAAAGCATTTTTATACAATTTTGTGTGTTTATACACCTTTGTTATCCGCTTATGCCTTAAAGTCCCTTCTTCTTGAGGGTATTTCTCTTATTTGTATTAACCGACAGCTGAGCAGCCTGAGCGCTGAGAAGGGAGGGCTGAGCCCAGCCCTGAAAGATATTTGGTGGTTCTTGGTGTGTGAGTGGAGAATAGTGATGTCACCCTCTGATTTTTGGGGATGACATTTTTATTTCTGATGTTGGTACACATATCACATTTTTGGGGCTCAAATTATGATCATTTGGAAATAATAAAAAGCACCCAAAATTGTGACTCATTTTAAATTTGCATCAGCAATGCTATTGTTAGTGGTTTGTAAAGACACCTGAGTGAGTTTGGGTAAAGATTTTTGTAAGATGGACAGCAACAAGTGAGAGAGACAGAGAAAAATATATTTTCCCAAAACATGAAACCATTACACATTCTAGCATTCTTAAAAACAGCGGGAAAGTTCGGAATCGGATAACGAACCCCATTGAAGTCTAAGGGACCCGAACATGAAAAATCAAAAACCCATTTTAAAGGTTTGTATGCAAGTAATTGGGCATACAATGGTTATTGTTAAAAACTTCATTTTTAAATGAGCAGTGAATTATTGATTCTTAAAGTGAATGCATAAAAATGAAACATTCCTTTCAATATAGTGTGAGAGGGGTCCCCTTAGTCTACCTGTAAAGTGTCACATCTGTACCATGTATAGAATCTGCAGCAGCAATAATTACATTTATAAAGCCAAAAAAATAAAATTTTCCCTGCAAGCTTCCTCTATTTTGTAAGCAACAGCTAGGGGAGCCAGTCTGTATGATGAGGCCACAAAGTAGTGCACTGGGAACCAGATTGGAGATTTTTTGGATAAATTCTGGTGTCTCTTTCGCAGATTTTGGATAGAATTAACGGGTGCGGAAAAATTGGGCTTTGGGTGCCGGTGGCGCCTTCACACTGTAATCCTATAGAGGTATGCTTGATGAAAGCAAGAATTGGCCTTGCTGTAAAAAAATTACATTTGATGTAGCTGTCAAACAAGTGCTGAAAATTTGTTTTTTGGGTATCGGTGGTGCCGTAACCCTGTAGAAGTACTCTTGATGAAAACAAGAATTGGCCATGCTCTGAAAAATAGCAATGATATGCACCTGTGAAACAGGTGTGGAAAAATTGGTATTTGGGTGTTAATTGTGCCCATGAAACCTACACCAAAAACATTCTTCTCTGTGAAATCAACACCCACAAAGCTAGGCAACCTAGAAGTCCTGCAGAGATTCCGCATTCTCAAAAACACTTAATCGGCGACATCAGCATCAGGGGCTTCATAGCTGCTGGTGATCCAGGACTGATTCCTTTTGATTAAAGTCAGATGGTCCATGGAGTCTATGGACAGACACATTCTATGATCAGTAACAAATCCTCCAGCAGTACTGAATGCCGTTTGGAAAGCACACTCGATGCAGGGCAGCCCAGTAGCTCAATAGTATACTGAGTAAGTTCTGGCTGGTGGTCTATTCTCATGACCCAGTAAGCCAGTGGATCGTCGAATGGAAAGCTCTCCATCTATGTTTTCGCCCCTAGAAAATCATCCACCATGTGATGCAGACGCTGCGGATGGGATGTGGAAGCTGACAGCCCTGGGCAGCAAGGACTAAAAAAATTGAGAAATGCATTACTTAGGTGGCCACCTTCTCCACCACTCCTCTCTTGACCAACAGAAGCCTCAAAACTACATTTTCCATGACACCGTAACCAGTTGAGTTGAGTTGAGAGAAGCATTCGATAAACTCCTCTTTAAGGTGTCCTCAAGAGATTTCATCTTCTGCACTCTCTGTGGGGATGGGATGAGTGCTGAGACTTTACCCTTACAACAGTAGTCAGGGAGGGTTGCCAACCAATAGTCATCCTTCTCCTTTATGCCACATATTCTTGCGTCCTTTTACAGGCTTTGAAGCATGAGGGAGCCCATGCACCGCAAATTTGCGGAAGCATGAGAAGCTGACTCTTCGGGGTCACTGAGCATTACGGTATCTGGAACTGCCTCCTCCCAGCCCTGTACTACTCCCAAAGGGTTCTGGGGATGGAAAACCATTGCTTACTGTTTGACTTATGTCTTCCTCTGCTTCAATGCCATTGAAACTGCCAGAATCCTCCTCCTCCTCTTTCTCCTCTTGTGCATTCTGTGACATAGGAACGAAGGTGTCTGCATAAAGTGGGCCTTGAGAGAGAGTGACAGTACAGTGCATGCATATTTTATGAGTAGCCATTGGCGTGGGGAAAAAAAGCCTGAGCCTGTCGTTGTGCCATACACACGCAGGTATTTGTTGACAGCCCTCTGATGCATTTGCAGCCACTGTAGCATTGCCAAAATTGAGATCCACCTGGTGGGCATGTCACAAATCAGGCAGTTTATGGGCAAGTGGAATTCCCACTGAATTTCAGCCGACCTAGCACTGGCTGTGTATGACTGCCTGAAATGGCTACAGACTCTTCTGGCCTGCTTTAAAAGATATTTCAAACCTGGGTACCTATTTAGGAAACGCTGAACCACCAAATTGAGGACATGTGCCAGGCATGGCACATGTGTCAACTTTCCCTATCTAAGGGAGGACAGGAGGTTTGTGCCATTATCTCACACCACCATTCCTGGCATGGCATGAACCACCTCTGGACCTGTCCCTGCAGAGCTGCAAGAATCTCTGCTCAGGTGTGGTTCCTGTCCCCTAAACACACCAGTGGAAGCACTGCATGGTACCTTTTAGCCTGAATCATTGAATAGCCCTTTGAACGCTTAGGGGGTACTTGAGGTTCATAGGACAATTCAGCAGAGGAGGGCATGAAGGAGGAGGAGGAGGGGGTAGAGCTGACAAATCTCACATCATCACCAGCTGTATGGAGACATGGGGACACAACAAGCTTCAGCCCTGAGCCCCATCCTGCATTCTTCCGAGTTGCAAGCAGAGTTACCCAGTGTGTTGTGAACAAAATATATTGTCCCTGCCCATGCTTGCTGGACCACCTGTCAGCAGTAACGTGGACTTTGTGGCTGACTGCTTTGCCCAATGATGCCACAACATTGCCTTCTATGTGATGGTAGAGAGATGGAATGGCCTTACGTGAAAAGAAATGGCAACTGGGAACCTGCCATTGTGGTACAGCACATTCTGCAAATTCATGGAAGGGGGCAGAATCCACCAGGTGGAAAGGCAGAAGTTGTAGCTTTGACAAGCTTACATTTAGAGGCTGGGCATGTGGGTGGCAAGGACTGTATTTTTTCCCGCTGTAGCACATGGGGCAGAGAAATTTTCGGACTATAGTCTACAGCTGGTGGTGTGCTGCTGGCAGATGTGCTGCAAGGACCTGGGACACCCTGCACTATACCATCATCTCTGTCAGTGGAGGCTGCTGAGAGGTCATGAGGTATAGCAGTGGCAGACTAAGTTGAGTAAGGAGGAGGAGGGACAGATCTGTGCCCCTTTTGTGAGGCTGTTAGGTGCTCTTGCCAATGGGCTGAGTGGTGGGAGGTTAAATGCCTTGTCAAGTATGTGGTACCCAAATGGCTGGTGTTTTTGCCACGCTTGATGTGCTTGAGTGCTTGAGACAATCTTTGCAAATAGCAACAGTGCGATTGACTGCACATGTACTAAAAAA
The DNA here is from genome assembly GCA_018402905.1 of Glandirana rugosa. Taxonomy (NCBI): domain Eukaryota; kingdom Metazoa; phylum Chordata; class Amphibia; order Anura; family Ranidae; genus Glandirana; species Glandirana rugosa. The sequence continues at coordinate 21,679 of BLSH010052299.1, read as the reverse complement.
AGCCCAAACAGCTGAGCTGTGGGAAGTGGGCCAGGAAATAGCAGCTCCACAATGTGGTGGAATAGGGTGGCTGCTCTCTGGTCTTCCATGATGGCTGCCTTGCTGGGGTTGTGCCTCACACTCACTTTCCTCCTCTGCTCTATCTGGCACCTAAGTCACATCAGTGACCTCATCATCATCATCATCTCCTCTATCCTCATTACCACTGGAGACAACTTGGCAATACGCTGCGACTGGGGGAACATGAAATCTGAGATACCAGTGTTCTCCCCTCTCTGTAGGCTCATGTCCCTGTCTTACTCAACCTCAGAACCAACATCTGAATCAAGTAGTGGCTGTGCATCGTCAAGGAGCAAGTGGCTGATGCTTTGTTCGAATAACTCTGCTGACTCCTCCATGACTGATGCTGGGGCTATGGCAGGAATAGCAATGGACAAGGAGGCAGGTTTAGCCACTCTGGCAGCTGCAGAGAACTGCGTACTAGTCTCTGCTCGGGTGACGGAGGATGAGGAGGATGAGGGCGGTTTAGTAAGCCAGTCCACCACCTCCTCTGCATGCTGTAGCTGGATAGCATGGGCAGCATCATTAAACAGAAGAAATGATCCCCTGCCTGAGGACTGACCATGTCCACATTTGCCTGTGGACACATACGCTGCTGGACCACTTACAGTGCAATGGGAATATCTGCCTCTCCTTGTTGTCCTCCCTAACAAGATGGGGGGTGGGGGGATGCACTTTAACCAATTGCCGACCAAAAGCCATCGTTATACGGTGGCAGGTTGCCTCTGCTGCGTGAATCGCCATTGCTGTACGGCGGCTCACGCAGGCGCAGTTGCGGGCAGGAGCGCGTCGCCAGCTGTGTGCGCTCACACCCGCTGCACGCAGTGTGAGTGTGCCTGTGGGTCGGAAGGACTCGATGTCCTCCGGTGACCCGCGATCGCCTTCTACAGAGGCAGAACGGGGATCTGCCAATGTAAACAAGGCAGATCCCTGTTCTGTCAGGGGACATGACAGTGGTCTACTGTTCCCAGTGATCAGGAACAGTGAGATCTGTCATGTTCCTGCCAGCCCAGCCCTCATACAGTTAGAACACACATAGGGAACACAGTTATCCCCTTGATGGCCTCCTAGAGTTTAACCCCTTCCCTGCCAGTGACGTCTATACAGTAATCAGTGGCTATTTTTAGCTCTGATCGCCATATAAGTCATTGGTCCCAAAAAAGTGTCAAAAGTGTCCAATCTGTCCCCTGCAATGTTGCAGTCCCGATAAAAATCTGAGATCCCCGCCATTACTAGTAAAAAAATAAAATAAATAAAAATGGCATAAACATATCCCCTATTTTGCAGACGCGAAAACTTTTGCAAAACCCAATCCCCCCAATATACGCCTATTGTGATTTTATTTACCAAAAATATGTAGAATGTATATCGGCCTAAACTGATGAATACATTTGTTTTTTTATATATTTTTTTGTTGATATGTATTATAGCAAAAAGTAAAAAAATGTTTTGTTTTTTTTCAAAATTGTTTGTTTATAGGGCAAAAAATAAAAACCGCAGAGGTGATCAAATATCACCAAAAGAAATCTCTATTTGTGGGGAAAAAAGGACGTCAGTTTTGTTTCGGTACAATGTCATACGATCGCGCAATTGTCAGTTACAGTGATGCAGTGCCGTATCGCAAAAAAATATTCTGGTCAGGAAGTGGGTAAATCCTTCTGGGGCTGAAGGGGTTAATCAATGGAAAGTGGTGTTTGGTGCACTTTAATTTGAGTACTCACTACACAGACACACTCCATGGATACACTACCATATACTGCAATATACTGTGTCAAACGTGCAGTAACGCACAGAACTACAGTATCTCACAAAAGTGAGCACACCCCTCACATTTTTGTAAATATTTTATTATATCTTTTCATATGACAACACTGAAGAAATTACACTTTGCTACAATGTAAAGTAGTGAGTGTACAGCTTGTTTAACAGTGTAAATTTGCTGTCCTCTCAAAATAACTCAACACGCAGCCATTAATGTCGCTGGCAACAAAAGTGAGTACACCCCTAAGTTAAAATGTCCAAATTGGGTCCAATGTGTTAATATTTTGTGTAGCCCTCAGCATTTTCCAGCACTGCCTTAACTCTCTGGGGCATGGAGCTCAGCAGAGCTTCACAGGTTGCCACTGGAGTCCTCTTCCACTCCTCCATGATGACATCACGGAGCTGGTGGATGTTAGAGACCTTGCGCTCCTTCAGCTTCCATTTGAGGATGCCCCGCAGGTGCTCAATGGGGTTTAGAACTGGAGACATGCATGGCCAGTCCATCACCTTTACCCTTAGCTTCTTTAGCATGACAGTGGTTATCTTGGAGGTGTGTTTGGGGTCATTATCATGTTGGAATACTGCCCTGCAGCCCAGTCTCAGAAGGGAGGGGATCATGCTCTACTTCAGTATGTCACAGTACATGTTGGCGTTCATGGTTCCCTCAATGAACTGTAGCTCTCCAGTACCGGCAGCACTCATGCAGCCCCAGATCATAACACTCCCACCACCAAGCTTGACTGTAGGCAAGACACACTTGTCTTTGTACTCCTCACCTGGTTGCCACCACACATGCTTGATACCATCTGAACCAAATAAGTTTATCTTGGTCTCATCAGACCACACGACATGGCTCCAGTAATCCATATCCTTAGTCAGCTTGTCTTCAGCAAGCTGTTTGCAGGCTTCCTTGTGCATCATCTTTAGAAGAGGCTTCCTTCTGGGTCGACAGCCATGCAGACCAATTTGATGCAGTGTGTGGCGTATGGTCTGAGCACTGACAGGCTAACCCCCCACCCCTTCAACCTCTGCAGCAATGCTGGCAGCACTCATGCATCTATTTACCAAAGACAACCTCTGGATATGACGTTGAGCACATGCACTCAACTTCTTTGGTCGACCATGGTGAGGCCTGTTCTGAGTGGAATCTGTCCTGTTAAACCACTGTATGGTCTTGGCCACCATGCTGCAGCTCAGTTTCAAGGTCTTGGCAATCTTCTAATAGCCTAGGCCATCTTTATGTAGAGCAACAATTCTTTTTTTAGATCCTCTGAGAGTTATTTACCATGAGGTACCATCTTGAACTTCCAGTGACAAGTATGAGAGAGTTATAGTGATAACACAATTTAACACACCTGAGACCTTCTAACACTAACAAGTCACAAGACACCGGGGAGGGAAAATGGCTAATTGGGCCCAATTTGGACATTTTCACTTTGGGGTGTACTCACTTTTGTTGCCAGTGGTTTAGACATTAATGGCCGTGTGTTGAGTTATTTTGAGGGGGCAGCAAATGTACAAAACAAGCTGTACACTCACTACTTTACATTATAGCAAGTGTCATTTCTTCAGTGTTGTCCCATGAAAAGATGTAATAAAATATTTAGAAAAATATGAGGGGTGTACTCACTTTTGTGAGATACTGTAATTGTCTACAGCTGTTGTAGAACAGATCACAAGGCTTGTTCTGTAATATGCTGGTTAAAGCCGAGCTCCACGCAGAAGGGAAAGCTCCGCTTGTCTTCCTCCTCTTCCCCTCCGCTGCTACTTTTGGGGGGAGAGGGGGTACCTGGTTTTGACAGGTACCCACTACCACTTCTGGACAGTTTTGGTCCATGGGGGAGAGGGGGGTTTTCATCGTCGCCTCCCCTTCTCCTCCTTCTGTTCGCCTCGAAAGGGAAGACGCACCTCGAGCCGAAATTGGTCGTATAATGTCTTGTTCGGAACACTAGACAAGATGTTGTCGACATCTGTTAATGTCATAGAGTGTTTTCACTCATGTGGGGAGTATAAAAAGATTTATAAAATAATGTAGAAAAGTACCCTGTTGTGACTTCTTTACTGTGAACGATATTACATTTCATCACTCACATGTCGAACAAAACATGTAAACGACGGGGGAGTTTTATTGAGTTGTGTGCCGGTAATTACAGATTTGGTGACCGTTGTTTTCACTCAT
>BLSH010052298.1:2230671-2241818 GCA_018402905.1 Glandirana rugosa | reverse complement strand
GAAATGAAACAAACAAGATGTGCTTTAACTGCAGACTTTCAGCTTTAATTTGAGTTTATTTACATCCAAATCAGGTGACCGGTGTAGGAATTACAACAGTTTGTATAAGTGCCTCCCACTTTTTAAGGGATCAAAAGTAATGGGACAGATTAACAATCATAAATCAAACTTTCACTTTTTAATACTTGGTTGCAAATCCTTTGCAGTCAATTACAGCCTGAAGTCTGAAACGCATAGACATCACCAGACGCTGGGTTTCATCCCTGGTGATGCTCTGCCAGGCCTCTACTGCAACTGTCTTTGGTTCCTGCTTGTTCTTGGGGCATTTTCCCTTCAGTTTTGTCTTCAGCAAGTGAAATGCATGCTCAATCGGATTCAGGTCAGGTGATTGACTTGGCCATTGCATAAAATTCCACTTCTTTTCCTTAAAAAACTCTTTGGTTGCCTTTCGCAAAGTCAAAAGGTTTTTTCATCTTAATGCATTCTATTCTATAAAAAGCCTTCTGTGTGCAGAAGCCCCCCTCAGCCCCCCCTAATACTTAGCCCCCTTTCTATCCAGTGATGTTGTAGGATTGTCTTGGCCGTCCGGGACTCCCCCTCCTCTTTGTCTGAAACAGCAGTGCGGCGCCATTGGCTCCCACTGTCAGTCAGCCAATGAGGAGAGAAAGGGGGCAGGATCTCAGCTCTGAATGGATACACGGAGCTGCAGCTTGGCTTGGGTGCCCCCATAGCAAGCTTCTGCTGTGGGGGGCACTCATCAGGAGGGAGGGGCCAAGATAGCTGAAGAGGGACCAGAGAAGAGGAGGATCCAGGCTGCCCTGTGCAAATCCACTGCACAGAGCAGTTAAGTATAACATGTTTATTATTTTTAACAAAAAAAAACTAGACTTTACGGAGACTTTACAATCACTTTAAGGGATCCTTCGGCCTGGAGCTTCTATATCAACTCATAACAGCCCCTTGGTTTTCTCTGCAAGGCACAAATGAATGCAGTTCTATAATCAATAATATATCATTACATGTATGACTCTTTTTAAATGCAAGCAGTGTACATACCCAAATTTGTCCTGTATTAGTCCCTATACAGCAGAGTTCAGAGTGGGATAGAAAGAAACAGCACAAACAGACAGTCAGTCAGTTATGTGCTGACAACAAGGAGCATGCTAAAAGGAGCTAGAGGGCAAATGTGGCTTGTCATTAAATCAGGAAGACAGAAGAAATCTTGTGGCAAACAAAATTGCTGCAAGGGCACCTACAGAGTGAAGGTGACTATTGCCTTTATGTTTTATCATCTGGACTATTTCATTGTTTTTTTTTTTGTTTTGTTTTTTTTTGGGGGGGGGGTGGGGTTGACTAGAGATTTGCTTTAACAAAATTACCTCTTACAGTAAAACTTAAAATGTCTTGAGTCTGGGTGTGTCAAGATTCATTAAAGTGGTAATAAACCCAAAAACAAAAATGTATTAAATTGCAACTCTCCAGTTATTAGATGTGGTGGCTGCATTCATTTTTCTTTTTTTTTTTTTGGCTTATTTTCTTAGTTTCACCTGGAGATCCAGCTAGTAAATCTATTATTTTTCAACCTACTTTAAATAGACCAAGCTATCCAGACAAAATAACAGGATTGAGAAAAAACATTTACCACTGACATGGGTGCTTACAATGGTCATATTTATTTATTTATGTAAAACCTTTATCTCAAAAGGTAAAAAAATGTTTCTGTAACAGCTTATAACATGTTACCTGGAATTCAGCATCAATTTGTTGGTCAAGTGCATCAAGTATTAGGCCCCTTTCACACATACGGACCGTTTGTCCGTTTTTCATCCATCCGTTGATGGATGAAAAAGGGACATCAATGCAACTCTATGGAAAACCGGATGACAACGAATGATCATTCATTTGCATCTGTTTTCATCTGCTTCCGTCAACATCCGTTTTTTTTGAATGAATGAAAGCCCTATTTTTCATCCGTCAAAAAAACAGATCAGACGAAAAACGGATGTAAACTGACGAATGTTCAGTTTTTCATCCGTTTTTGCATTGGTAGTGGATGGTAGTGGATGTAAAAAAAACTGATGAAAAACTGATGACCACAGATGAAAAAAATGGATGAAAAAACGGATGAAAAACGGATGAATACTTCATCCATTTTGATGTGATGGAACTGATGAACTGATGAATGGTCCATATTTGTGAAAGGACCCTAAACTACCATCTCCCAAACTGACAATGCTGCTGTCCAAAGGTGTCTGCTTTACTACTTCATCCAGAATGTAGACACCCTAAGATAGGAAGAATGTTACGGATTGGATCTCTAGTGAAATAAAGGGGAAATAGCCTAAAAATTAAAACTAACACAAACACCACATCTAAGGATTGTTAAGCTGAAATATATTACATGATTTGTTTTTGGGTTTATTACCTCTTTAAGGACTCACATACATTATTACTGATTAGTTACTTAGAGATTTACAAGTATGACCAATAACTGTTGAGCTAACAGACAACCATGCCACCCCTGAGAGCTACAGCCAGCAGGGAAATTCATCTTACTTCAATGATATGTAAAACTGTGAGTTCAGGTATACTGGGACATGTGATTGTAAATTTAAAATTTATAGAAATTTTGGAATCAAAGATTCTAGGGCACTATCAGCCACAGGTTGAAGGAAACATTCTAAATCACTCTGTAGCAGCAGATTATTGTACAATGTTGGCCTTCTATAAGTGTAAACATATTGGGGGTAATACAAGTTATTGAGTTGTGCAATGGAAAGCATGTAATTTTAAAACTTATGATAAAATAAATACTTAATTGAAGAACCACACATGAATATATAAAATGGAAGAGCAGAAGTGTTTACTGTCTTGTGTATAATTGCATGGTTCTCACATTCATTATTGTATCATGCTTCACAGAAACCTAATATTTTAAAAGCTTACATTTTCAGTCTATTAAGTTAGCCAATAAGCGCTATCCTTTTCATATTACACTGTAAGATAAAATTCAGCTTAGCCAGGCCACCAAAATGTCTACCATATTCACATGCTATAGACTAGCTGTAAGGGGGAGCCCAGCTTATTTCCACTTTGCCGACACATGAAGCTGGGCTTCACCATAGAGGGTCTCAGGTCATCATGCTTGTGTGCCAAACTAGCATGCTATTTAACCCCCTAAGACCTCTCACACAGGTCTATGTTCTTCTTTTCAATAATTTTTATTGGAGTTTGAAACAGTACAAAGGAAGCATCATGTACATATAGTAAGGAGCCTAGGCTCCTTAAACATAGACGTGATGTACAACAAACAGATAACAATAGGGGAAGAAAATAGAACCGATCCATGCTACACAACACAGCGGATTATCATATGAGAACAGATTAAAGCATAACTACCATAACAACCATAATACCAGTGAACATCAAAGAGAAATCCAGGTATCAGAATTTAGAAGACCAACAGGAAATTAATTCATTTTATACTGTTAGGAGGCAAGATCACGATAGCGAGGGCGTGGAAACCAGAACGGGTCTCTCTGAAAGCAGCTATCCGGAACACATCTTGGCTAATGACACAAGAAAGGTTAGCTAGCATCTTAACGGGCAATCTACACAAATTTGAGATGGTTTGGGAACCTTGGGCGAACTTCGTGGGAGTTTCTTTACTCCTGGCATTCCAGGGAACCAAGATCTTTAAGTCAGAGTCTGATTCAGCAACTATCTAACCTCACTCACTCTTTCTAACACTTTTCTCTCCTTCTCCTTTTTTTTTTTCTTTCTCCTTTATCTCTCTGATTAAGCTTATCTCCTTTGCCATGATCCTATAGGCGGTAGGGAGAGTATGCCTAAGACAGTTGATTCACCATCCATAGTGTTTTGTTTTTTTTTTCTCCTGTTTAAGCGTGGAGATTGCGCCCCTCCAGGGCGGTGCTGTGGGGGGAAGGGGGTCCTCATCTCCTGGTACAGCTGGTTCCCATTAGGGGTACCGGGGGACTGGAGGTCTCTCCCTGAAGGGCTCCTGAATCAGGCTCACCTTTAGATGGTCTCGTTCGGGGGTTCCTTTCTGATAGCACCCAAACTGGAGTGTTCCAACTTGGTCGCAAGACTTCAATATAAGGTCAAACGCAACCTCCACTCTGTTCTGTTTAGTTGGTATTTGTGTCCTTTAGATATTTTACATATCGATGCTTTCCATATAAGTTTGATAGACTTTATACTATGTTCTCTTGATCCTTATCACGCCTAGCTCAGGGATTTGTATGTCTGTTCTACATTCCTATGTTCATGTACATCAATGGTGTGTTTATGATATTGTTTTACGGCTATGACTGGTACATTTATTACAATTCTTATGCATACGATACTCTGTTATTTGTGAAAAATCTCAATATAAATATTGAAATTAAAGAATTTAGAAGACCGCTTCAGAAGATGTATATGACGAAACGCGTAAGCCGGAGCCATTGTTACACTACACGCCACTTTCGGTCAGAGCGGCTCAGTTGTTGGAACACACGCTGTTCCGGAATAGGGAGAGTGCTAGGATTGGGATACCATCCACATTGCGGCTGTGCATGCCTACTGGAATCTGGATTCTGTATGTGAGAAATAAAAACCTTTTTTACAGAATTTCACTATCGATCCTCTTCTATGTATTCCATTCCTTATATGGATCCATACCAAGGATATCTACATACGTTGGTTAGCATGCTCATCAGCATCAAAACCCTAAACAGATTGGCATCCATGCGTTTTACACCTGCAGGGGTGACGCAATCTGGTAAATGGGAAATCTGAGGGAAGCACGCGCGACCTGCACCATAAGAACACAGATAAGATCGTCCAAGATGAATTTCACCGAAAAACTTTGCACTAATTATATGCACTGAATTTAATTAAAATATTAAGGACTACTTTAAGGACTGTTAACCATACTATTTCAATCTGTGCACAGTGTCAGCTAGAGGGTTGATAATAACGGAGGACTGCTTACCTTGCATAGTTGGCACTGAATTGCACAGAGCACTTTATGTATCTATTTATTTTTTTTATATGCACAATGTTTTAAATGTTACTCAGCATAATACCATCAAGAAAGTGATATCTATACATTGTTATGAATTAACTGATGAATGTACCACTAAAGGATAATAAATACCACAGCACGTTTTATAATAGCTTACTCCAGCTAAACTCAAAGAGCACATATATTAAGAAAGACTTATTTAAAAAGACAACATTAACACATTGTTTTTTCATATATTCTTTATTGGATACACAGTGCACGTTGCACATATTATGATATGCAGCGCCCCATCCCTACTAATTTTTATATCAGAATTTGTGAATCAAACTCCACTCTATCCAAGGCTGCCAGATTTTTAAGAAGGAAGAGTAGTAGTTATTACTAATAGCAAAAGCCTTTTCATAAGAGACACTAGTTTTAACCAAGGAGAATACCTCTGAGGGGTTTGGGGACAGCTGGAACCTCCATTTCCTTACTATTACAGTTCTGGCCACTAAGAGAACATATATAATGATGGTGTGGAATTCCTTTGGCAATTGTTCCACTCCTAGGTTGAGGAGTGCAAGTGCAGGGGTAATGAAAGTAAACATACCTGTAATATCTGAGAAGACATGGGAAATGTTCCGCCAAAAGCTGGTCAGACACTTACATGTCCAGAGTATATAGTACACAGATCCAGTTTGTCCGCATTCCCGCCAACACATGGGAGAATCACTGGAGGAGAAGGCAGATAATCGTACTGGGGTGTAGTACCACCAGGAGATTCTTTTTTGAGGCAATTCCCAATGTTGGACATTACTTGTTGCAACATATAAAGAGCCAATGGCTTTAACTCATTGGGCAATTGAAAACTGCTGGTCAAGGTCACGCTCCCTGTGTATGATGGCAGCAGATTTGCCAAAGGATAATTTATCTTGGAAGAGTGTGTAAAAGAGGGCAATGCCTCCTCGTTGTGGAACAGAAGAATGAAGAAAGTTCCACGGCTTGGGATGCATGATTATTGTAGGGGGGGGGTGGGGGGTATATCTACAGAGTGGGCCATTTATATGGATACACCTTAATAAAATGGGAATGGTTGGTGATATTAACTTCCTGTTTGTGGCACATTAGTATATGTGAGGGGGGAAACTTTTCAAGATGTGTGGTGACCATGCCATGGCGGTCATTTTGAAGTCGGCCATTTTGAATCCAATTTTTAATTTTTCAATAGTAAGAGGGTCATGTGACACATGAAACTTATTGGGAATTTCACAAGAAAAACAATGGTGTGCTTGGTTTTAACATAACTTTATTCTTTCATGACTTATTTACAAGTTTCTGACCACTTAAAAAATGTGTTCAATGTGCTGCCCATTGTGTTGGATTATCAATGCAACCCTCTTCTCCCACTCTTCACACACTGATAGCAACACCACAGGAGAAATGCTAGCACAGGCTTCCAGTATCCGTAGTTTCAGGTGCTGCACATCTCGTATCTTCACAGCATAGACAATTGCCTGCAGATGACCCCAAAGATAAAAGTCTAAGGGGGTCAGATCGGGAGACCTTGGGGGCCATTTAACTGGCCCATGATGACCAATCCACTCTCCAGGAAACTGTTCATCTAGGAATGCTCGAACCTGACACCCATAATGTGGTGGTGCACCATCTTTGCTGGAAAAACTCAGGGAACGTGCCAGCTTCAGTGCATAAAGAGGGAAACACATCATCATGTAGCAATTTCACATATTCAGTGGCCTTGAGGTTTCCATTGATGAAGAATGGCCCCACTATCTTTGTACCCCATATACCACACCATACCATCAATTTTTTAGTTCCAACAGTCTTGGAGGGATCTATCCAATGTGGGTTAGTGTCAGACCAATAGAGGTGGTTTTTTAGTTTGTTAACTTCACCATTCACATAAAAGTTTGTCTCATCACTGAACAAAATCTTCTGCGTAAACTGAGGGTCCTGTTTCAATTTTTGTTTTGCCCATTCTGCAAATTCATGCGCCGATCTGGGTCATCCTCGTTGGGATGCTGCAGTGGCTGGAGTTCGTAAGGGTGGCATTTGTGAGTAGTTAATATCCGCCGAAGGGATGTTCGACAATGCCACTCTCCAGTGACATGCGGCGAGTGCTACGCTGTGGGCTCTTGGTGAATGAAGCTAGGACAGCCACTGATGTTTCTTCATTAGTGACAGATTTCATGCGTCCACATTTTGGCAAATCCAACACTGAACCAGTTTCACGAAACTTAGCAAGCAGTTTGCTAACTGTAGCATGGGAGATGAGTGGTCTCGTAGGCTGTCTTGCATTGAAATCTGCTGCAATGACCCAGTTACTGCGTTCACCAGACATCAACACAATTTCTATCCGCTCCACACGTGTTAACCTCAGCGACATGTCAATGGCTGTAAACAAAGAGAAACTTGTAAATAACTCATGAAAGAATAAAGTTACGTTAAAACCAAGCACACCATTGTTTTTCTTGTGAAATTCCCAATAAGTTTGATGTGTCACATGACCCTCTTCCTATTGAAAAAACAAAAGTTCAAACTTCAAAATGGCCGCAATGGTCACCACCCATCTTGAAAAGTTTCCCCCCTCACATATACTAATGTGCCACAAACAGGAAGTTAATATCACCAACCATTCCCATTTTATTAAGGTGTATCCATATACTGTAAATGGCCCACCCTGTATATAGGAAGTGGGTGATATGTAATAGGGTAAAGTAGTAGTGGCTCAAAAGCTGCAATTCCTCCATTAGTGCCCCAACATCATTGGGGTGCGGTTATATAGCAAATCATTTACAGTAGTAATACCTTTCGTGCTCAGTGGAGATACAGATATATTCAGAATTAATGCCTGCAATACATGAACAGGTTGTGTGGGCACCTGAGTGGGGGGATGTGAACATGCTCAATAGGGCTCTCCACACTAGTATAGATGACCCCATTGGGAGACTGGGAGGATATGTGGTTTCCAACTACCTGCTATCAACAGGGTGAATGGGTTAGGAGTTGGTGCAAGAGCTTGTTCTATGTCAATCCAGAGAGTATCCAGAGAGTGTTTAAAACAGTGCTTCAGCTCTCCCAGTCGTGTAACACAGTAATAGTCTCTGATATCCACTAGCCCCATTCCTCCAGCTTTCTTGTCTTCAATTAGCCAAGTGCATGTGTCTCTCAGGTATTTTCCCTGCCACATACTGGGTAAGTATAGAAGTTAGGGATCTTAAATATGCTAGTGGGAGCGGGATAGGGAGGGAACAGAAGAAGTATAAAATTTGTGGGAGCACCATCATTTTAAATGAAGTCAGACGGCCAGACCAGGAAAGCTTTATTTTAGAGAACTGTTGGCGCTTCTTGGTTATTTTATGAAGAAGGGGTTTGTAGTTGGCGTGAACTAGAGAGGACACTTTTGGTGTTAAAATTATACCTAAGTAAGGGATTCCCTCCGTAGCCCAGGAATATGCAATTGGTTCTGTAGAGTACGTTTAATTTGCAGTGGCACATTTAAGTTCAGTATTAGTGATTTAGAGAAGTTGACCTTAAAATATATCTTACTAAACTGAGTGAGAATTTCATGGGCCTTAGACAGGTTGATTTGAGGTTGTGTTAGAAGTAGTATCACATCATCTACAAAAAGATTGATTTTATGTTGTCTAGTGCTGAACAGGAAACCTTGAATGGATGGGTGGGATCATTGGTGATAAGAAAGGGTTTGGACAAAATACCAAAGGTAGGTAGACCTGAGCTGAAGTTTAGGAATACAATGCTAAGATAGAGGATACATCCGCAAAATCCAAACTTGAGGAGCACTTGGGTCATGTAATGCCAATGCACTCTGTTGAATGCCTTCTCCGCATCTATAAAAATAGAAAGGAGCAGAGAAGGCACCCAACGCAACTCCGCAAAGTGGATAATATTGATGATTCGCTTGGTAGCATTCGAAGAATGTCTACCGGATGTAAACCCCATTTAGATTTGGAATTACAAGGATGAGGTGACCAACAATGAATTTAGCATATAATTTTACATTTAAAATTTAGTTGTGAGATGGGTCCAAAATTGGAAGGGGTCATTGGTTCTTTTCCTGGCTTTGGTAAAGCTATGATTTATGCTCTCTGCTTTTCAGTGGGGAAGAAGCAGCTGAAGCTGCTGCATCAAAGAGAGTGACAAGATGGGACAATAATGAGGACTGAAATATTTTATAGTATTTGTTTGAGAACCCATTGGGTCCAGGGGATTTGTTTAATGGTAGAGAGGCAACGGACTTTTGAATTTCCTTCTTGCTAATCAGAGCATTCGGCACCTCCAGTTGCTTCATTGATAATTTTGGGAGATTGATAGATGACAAGAAGGAATTAATATCTGTCTCTGTCAGTTGGGGGTAGTGGGGTCACCCTTTAGATTATAAATGCTACTATAGTAGTCAGTGAAAAAGTCTGCTATTTTCTGGGGATTCACGATTTTCTCTTGCGTGGAGGCCTATGTTAAACTCATGGTCCAGATAGAAGCTCCAAAAGCCTAACAGACCACAACTGGACCCATGAAACATGAATGATACATGAGAGGGGTTTTTCTCACCATCAGTTGAGGGACTCCTTTTCCTCTATCACCTCTCGCTGGAGCCACAACCAGGTTTGCACCAGTAAAATCACATAACTCTTCACCCCAGGCATTGGCAATACTTGCACATCACTCTCACTAGAACATTACATACAGGCTTTCTTGTTGGAAACGAACTTCTTTACTTGGTAGCAAGGTAACAAACAGTCCATTTCAATGGCAATAACTTTCCAGATAATGGTAAAACAGATCAATGCAAACGATTTAATCTTGATAACAGAAAAAGAGCATTGTGGTACTCACAGCCAAACTGAAGTTCAAAGTCTATTTCCCAATTATCTAAAGGCCTCTTCAGCCCTTATAAAGGGTCACCCACTGCAGGATTTCAATATAAATAGAGGTAACCTTTAAAGGGGAATCTTACACTTGCCTACAAGCATCATATGATGCTGGTTTTGAGTTCTGGTGGGGGTGAACTTTGCCATAATGTGCAAGTATCCACAACATATTTATGCATTATGGCACACATCCAACTCCTACTGCACTGTTCTCCAGTGATGATGAGTACAGGATTCTATCATTGTCGTGTTTTCAACTCCTTTAGTATATCAGTCTCATTGTTACATGTTTACATAGTTAGTCCACTTAAAAAAAGACACAAGTCCATCCAGTTGGCACCCAGCCCTATTCTTGGCATGCCGAGAATGGAGCTAGGACATAAATTGCATGATGTATGCACTGTGCAGTGTACACAGAACACAAACATTTATCAGGAGCCAGAGACATTTTTTTTCAGCAAAAGAGACTTTGCAAAGGACTTTGGTTCCACTTTAACATATTCCAATTTAGCTTAGAGTAATATATCTTGCTAGTGATAAATGTACCAAAAACAGTTCTATGCACAAATGCTGAATGCCTCACCTAATGTACATACATGCAGAGTTTTTGGTCAAAATATTTTTTTGTGTGCACTTTAAATTTGATCCAGTTAGCTGTAACTTTACTTTTCCGAAAATGTTTCAGCAAACTTTTAAGCCAACAATCATTACATCAGTCATAATAGACACTGTCTCCCAGAAAAACCTTTGTTTATAAAATAAGCTAGATTATATAGTATTTTTCTGTAACAGTAACGTATGATAAAAGAAACAGATCAATATCCAAGTTCTTTCAAGAGCCAAGTAAATTATCCCTTTTCTTAACGCTGAAGTTTCTAATGGCAGAAAACCTGGAAGGTTTCATATTGTAAAGTGAAGATTACCAGTCTTGGTTAATCTTTCCCTTGTGCTTTAAAGTATGGAACTAATACCAAAAGTGAGGAAAGATTCCTAGATTTTTTAACATACTTTAGGTCCAAATAGATACGTTCTATAAACTCAGTAGCCGAACCAGAAGGTTCTCAGAGGAAATCCACAAAGTTTGTGTAGCTAGGTACTTTGCTACAGTATATTCGAAGGACATTATCTTTAGTTATTTCACTCTATATAAATTTCCTAGTGGAGCAATTCTCTCTTTTTAAGCCACAGGGCAGAGATGTTGAGCAAGGTACTCTCCTGGATCACAG
>BLSH010052298.1:2211357-2221370 GCA_018402905.1 Glandirana rugosa | reverse complement strand
ATATGTCGAGTCGTAGTGTCCTGTGTCATATGAGCTGTATACTGTGTCCTGTGATGCTGAGCTGTATACTGTGTCCTGTGATGCTGAGCTGTATACTGTGTCCTGTGATACTGAGCTGTATACTGTGTCCTGTGATACTGAGCGGTATACTGTGTCCTGTGATGCTGAGCTGTATACTGTGTCCTGTGATGCTGAGCTGTATACTCCTGACACAATTTGTGGAATACAGGGGACAGAGTGGGTGGATTCTATAAGGGGCGGGGATTATTAGAAGTAGGAGGGGTCAAAAGGAAGGGTGGGGCCTGGCGCCCCCCCATCCAAAAACTTCACCAGCCACCACTGACCTGGACTAACCTACTCTATCCTAAACTAAAGGAAAAAAAAAAACGTTTTTGACTTAGATATACTTCTAATTAAATTCAGCTTTCAGTGCTGTCACATTTTGAATGACAATTGCGCGATCATGCGATGCTGTACCAAAACAAAATTGTTATCATTTTTTTCCCACAAATAGAGCTTTCTTTTGGTGGTATTTGATCACCTCTGCGATTTTTATTTTTTGCGCTATAAATAAAAAAGACCAAAAATTTTGAAAAAAAATATGTTTTTCTCTGTTTCTGTCACAAAACTTTGTAAATAAGTACATTTTCTCCATCACTGATGGGCACTTCTGAGGCTACACTGATGGGCCCTGATGAGGCAGTACTGATTGGCACTGATGAGGTGGCACTGATGGGCACTGATGATGAGGCACTTATATGCAGCACTGATGGGCACTGATGATGAGGCACTTATATGCAGCACTGATGGACACTGATGATGAGGCACTTATATGCAGCACTGATCGACACTGATGATGAGGCACTTATATGCAGCACTGATGGACACTGATAGGCGGCACTGATAAGCAGCACTGATGGGCGCTGATAGGGGGCACTGATATGCAGCACTGATGGGCACTGATAAGCGGCACTGATGGGCACTCATAGGCAGCAGTGATGGGAACTGATAGGTGGCACTGGTGGGCACTGATAGTTGGCAATGATGGGCACTGATAGGTGGCACTGGTGGGCAATGGTGGGCAGCAATGACAGATTTCAGTGTAAGGTTGTCATTCCCTGATGGTCCTGGGTGGCATCTGAAATTGGCACTGAGTGAAATCCATGTTGGGAATTGTGCCCCTTACCTAGTGGTCAGGGTGGGCTCACTGGTTGGCTCCCTTGTGGTCCCTGGGCAGGCTCTCTGGTGGTCCTGGGTGGTGACCATAGGGGCAGCTGCACTGATAAACAATCAGTGCAGACCCCCCCCCATCAGGAGAGTCACCGATCAGCTCCCCTCTATTCCCGTCTGCAGATGGGAGTAGAGGAAAAGCCGCTAAACAGCTCTTCCTGTTTACACTGTGATCGCCGTGATTGGTAACGGCTGATCACATGGTAAAGAGCTTCCGATGGAAACTCTTTACCGAGATCGGTAATGCAGTGGGTCAGACTGACACACCGCACTACTGATCACCGCGATGAGCGCCTCCGCAGGCGCGCGATCGCGGGTTATCCTGAAAGATTCCAATAGACGTCCGGTCAGGATAACTGAACCCCCGCCCAGCCGTCATTTGTTTATAGGTCGGGCGGGAAGTGGTTAAAAATTTTACAATTTACACGTAAGGCATTAAGGGTCTGGTATGGATTTTCGGGGGGGGGCACGCCATTTTTTTTTTTTTGGTGTGGAGTTATCCTTCAAAATCCATACCAGACTCAAAGGGCTGGTATGAATCTTAGGGGGGACCCCACGCCGTTTTTTTTTTTTTTTTTTTTTTAACGCGGGGTTCCCCTTCAAGATCCTCAGAGCACAAGTCACACCACAAGTCGGATCATGATGATCTGACTTGGATGCGACTTCTATTTAAATAAATGGGCTGAAAGTTGGATCGGTTATGGCTCTCATAGAGAACCATTGAGTTTGAATAGAGGCAGAAAAACGCTGCTAAAAGCTAACGTGGCTAAATGCGCTTTAATGACAATGCAAAAAGCTACTAAAAGTGCATTTTTACAGCTGCTTTATCCTGGCGTTGGTAGTGGCTTTGCAGCTCATTTTTTTGTAATGCCCTGTGTGCATGAGGCCTAACAGTTATTTGTGAATAAAGAATTTAACAGCTTTTATTTATAAATGAATGAAGACCTGGACTCGTTTTAGCCATACTGATTGCTCATTCCAAAGACTACACTGGAAGAGCATCTTTTCCAGTGTAATCAGCAGATCTTTGGTTTCACTTTGACAGCTGTTCCGCAGAGCTCTATTTATCCAAAGCATTGTCTGTGCTGCTTATACACTGACAGCACAGATTGCTCCAGGAGAGTCATGCTTTCCCAATGTGATCTGCAAGACTGAGCTGTCATTTTGATAGTCCAGTCCAGCACAGTGCAGGAGTTAGATGTGGTGATGCCCCTCAGCACAGCACCCAAAGCGGGAGACTCTTCTGCCTCTACTTCAATTCAGCCCTGAACACATGGGCAGAGAATTGATTACACCTTTATATCATCCACTAAGGAAAGACACATGCCAGCATGTCTAAAAAAAGCTTAAATCAACTAAATGGTCTACCAGCATTTTTTGGTGGACGCACAGATGACCAAGCAGTAATTTCTGTTTCCTACTTAGACACCCTTAGATTTATACAGAAGTTGTATTGTATCTGTCACATTCCTGACAAGCTCATCCACAGTTTGTATAGGGTGCTGTAGTAAATTAGTGGATGGCACCACCATGCAGTCATAGAAAAATAAGGATCTTCACCAGAACAACTTGCTATACAGTATCAGCGATTACTATACTATGGTGCGCCAATGAAGATTCCTTATTTTCCTACTCCTAGATTCACAGCTGGTTATTGTAGAAGACTGGGCACATTGATTGCAGATGATAAAAATGAAGGAGGGGATAATGTGCTTTTTGACTTGCAATTGTACTGATAACAAGGAGGAAGAGAGGGAAGGACTTGGTGTTTCTTGCCAGGGTATATTGATGGTAGAGTTTCTCCATGTGTTCATAGGTAGTTGCTGTTTTGTCAACATAATACATACACATGACATGAATACAATATGCCATTCAAAGATGTACCAATAGACCGCCACACTAAATATCTCACAAACAAACATTTCCCAGCACACTTACCAGCTAGCCTGCAAACAAACCAAATTGACCCTGTCTATTCACATTAAAAATAAAGGGTTTCATTGCACACATTTGCAAATATACCTGAAAGCTGCAGTGCCTCACCAATGCTCCTCTGTATACTGCAGTCCTAACTCAATATTTTTGAGAGTCTCCAAGTTGGAGCATTTAAAGCAGTGAATAAATTAAGGGCAGATTTGCCTTGAGGGATCCCACTCCTCCTTAAAGGCACATGGACACATTGGACTCCCAGCAAGAGCACAATGGCAGCTGAAGGCATCGAATGTGTCCTCATACCATATCAATGAACAAGCTATACAATGGCAACCACCCAATTCATAACTAGCATTTGCAGTAAGGTGTGCATGGAAGGGCAATGCACATCACAAAGAAACAAAAATGTCCAAGCATACTTACCAGCTGGCCTGCAAAAAAAACACATTGACCCTGCCTAACAACTTACATTAAAAACAGAGTTTTGCTGCAGACATTTGCAAATATATGTAGAAGCTGCAGTACCCACGCCAAGGCCCCTCTGTATACTGTGGTCCTGTCAGGAACCATAAACCAGACAGAGACAGAAAGTGCAGACCTTTAATGAAATGACAAAATAACACAGTTCAGGAACGCAGTAAAAAACAGAAGCTAGGGTTTGGATGCAAGAGCAGGTAAGTAGATGAGCCGGGTTCAGGAAACCAGCAGTCAGTGTAGTCAAGAGCAAAAATCAGGAACAGGAATCAGAAAGGAAGTAAGCTGGGCCAAGTCATACACAGCAGCACAGGAAGGAATGCACTTAGCGATCATAGACCACGCAAGGGCAAGGAGGAAATGAGCTAAACTGCTTAAATAGCAAAAGGGGTCTGGCTGTAGGCTGGACTAATGAGGTTGAGCAGCTTCTGAGCACTGCAAGAAAAGAGCTACTCATTAAAGAGGAAATAAACTTCCTATGCTGACATTTACCTATAGGTAGTGTGAATATCTCCTATTATATTATTAATTATTATTAATATTAATATTTACATTACATGCAACAAGTAACGACCCCGGGTGCCGCTCCTTCTGAGCCCTGTGCCGTGAACGGCAGCTCCCACGTGCATACCGGAAGTAAGTCGGAAAGATGTCAGCCATCCCAACGGTGTGCGGGCGCCGCTGGAAGGCTTCGTTCTAAGGTAAGTATTTCATAATGAGCTAGTATGCGATGCACGTTAGTTCTTTATGCCTTTGTCTTACAGTTTTTTTTTTCTTCATTTTTTTTTTTTTACGTTTATAGCCTCTAGAAGTAGCAGAAGTCCAGCCCTGACAGGTCCTAACTCTATATTTTGAGAGTCTCCAAGTTGGAGCATATAAAGCAGTGGATAAATTAGCGGCAGGTTTCAGACTAAATATGTTCATGCTTTACTACTCTCCCATAGGTGCAACTTTTTCTAAGTTGGACACCTAGAAAATGAAAACTTTAGAAGCAGTCCATCCTCTGGATGTTTTTCCCTCTTGGTTATACATTGGCAAGGCTCATCTTCTTCAACACCTTTATCTCCTGCCTCTGATTCCTTATCAATTTGAGCAAGTTCCCAAATTCTTTCCTCCACTATGTTATGATCACCTGACATAGAGATGTCAGCGTCTTAAAGCGGAGATCCAGCCACAAAAAGGTTTTTTTAAAGTCAGCAGATACAAGTACTGTAGCTGTTGACTATTAATAAGGACACTTACCTGTCCTGGGAGACCACGATGTCGGCCCCCCAAGGCCAATTCGTCCACCGTCTCTGGTGCAGGTGCCGCCATTCCAACTAAGGGAAACCAGAAGTGGAGCCTTCAGGCTTGCGGCACTTTGTGAATGGCCAGCTCATCTTCTGGGACGCACACAGGTCCCAGAAGACAGTGGGGGAGAAGGAGGAGGGCTCACCGCAGAAGAGGATGTGACGTACTTCACCGCGGAGGGGCTAGGATGGAAATACACTTAGTACTTTTGAAAAGGTAAGAAAGAAAAGAAAAATAATACATATCCAAAAAGACGAGGTGGAGGGGTGGCCTTTAGTTGTAAACCTTGTAAAAGTGGGTGGAACTCCGCTTTAAGAAGTAGTATTTCAATAGACTGATGCTCCTTACTAATCCTCACTTTTCCAGCATCACGACAAGCATCCACCCTCCACCTCTTGTTTAAATTTGATTGTCACTCTCCTCTTATCTGTACATCTCTTCGACCCCTCATATTGCAAAAGTTGAGAGCTTTCAGTGGGACCAAGTACCATGAACTATATCCATTCCAATTGTTCATAAAGGCGCGTATGCATCTTGAATAAAGAATCCTATGCAGCCCCAAAATATTGTTGGAATACATTATAAATAAGCATCTACGTTTACAGAAAACCTCACTGATGTGCTGGCAACCTCTGAGATTTATATGTGATACCAATTACCACTGGACAACCTGTACTTTATCAAAACAGCAGGTAAACTGCAGCAAACAACAGTTTTAAAAACCATATCACAGCAAACAAAAGATTGTACCGATGAAAAAACAGACACAGACCTATGTTGCAGTTTTTGGTGCGTGGCATGGTGTGTTAAAATGCCGCGGGGCACTTACACTGCCTGGCTAGCCCTCCACTATAGCCTTGTTTCTCTGTTTTATAATGACATCTAAAGCATAGACTGTAAACATAGCCTTTATTCCATCTGTTCAGGTAATTTTCAGACTGACCATTTAGCATTTTTGTTATGTGCAAATTTAAATAAACATAATATGACTTTCAGGACAGAGAATCAACATAAACAAAGAGGAAAGAAAAACAGATGCACCATTTTCAAAATTCCCCATCTCTATTTGCAAGCTGGGCATCTGCGTTGTGTGCTGATTACTGCTGTAAGCTGTTATAGTGGCCACAAAACGGCAGCTGCACATTCAATACATATAATAACCCAGGATGTCTATTGCTCATTTATCCTTAACTGCACCAAAATTATTAAGATGAAAAAAATGTTCTTCTTTTATGACCCACTCGGAGTTTTTGTTGTTACGTCCACTTTTTCTCAAGTCAGCGTAAATCATTGAGAGTTTTGCTGCTTTGTTTTTTACAGACACTTTGGTAAAGTTATACTTTCTAGGAGTCTTGATTGTCAAAGTTTTGAAGGGGTATTTTCAGGCGGTATGGCAAAGTTAGCTTGTGGAAATGATGCGGTATGCTGTATCCTTTTTGTGCATTTCCAGGTTCAAATATGAAAAACGTGTACCTTTCATCAGGTCTGTTTTGGAAAATGATGGAATCTGATTATCACATGCTGCAGCCCTCTCCGTCTATATCAGAAAATCTTTGCATTTTGACTGAAGCTTACTTTTAACTGTTGCAGTAACATCTGGAAAATACTATAATGTGATAGTGGTGGCTGTGATCACTTTATACTAGATATAGCAAGAAGAGTTTTTAGTTGCTATAGAAACCATCAAGTCTATAAAATAATCACACAGATCAATGATGATGCTGTAGCTGTTTGTTCTATATCTTTATGATACAGGTGAAACAATAGGCTATATGTAAAAAAATAAAGGAAAAAATATGTACAGTACCTGTGTTGCCTATATCAACTATACATAACCATAAATATGACAGTTGGAAACTGAATGAATGTCACCAGCATTACCTTCACTTTTCTTTCATCTAGTAGAGGTTATGAAACCCACTGTTTTTTTACGTATTAACAGGGCATGAGTATAAGATCATATGCTGAAACATTGTAAAACCCTACCAACTTCTGCCTGCAGATGCTGAGCAAGGACCAGGGAACATTTGGCCTAGAGGGCAAATACAACCAATTGGCCCTTTCATTGTAGGGGCAGAATTCTGTGGACTGAAGCATGCAAGTGTGCCATAGTGCTGCAGCGATTGGTGGGCATGGGAAGTTTGTGTGTTACTAAAGGACATGGTCTTTTGTGACACTCTTTCCCACATCTTCCACCATTGGCATTCCTTGCAGCTCTGGGCATTTTTCACATGGCTTGAGGTGAACCACAAAGTATATGCTGGAAGACTTCCCTCTGCAAGATGCTGTGATCACAGGTCTGAGAAAGGTGCAGGTAGCCATGTGTCACTGACTGGGGGTTCTGCTCTCAATGATGTCTGAATGGTGAATTATCTCCACCAAAACCAACACATATTATCAACATTGGTCAAGTGGAACAATGCCCCCCTGCCCAGTCCTCCCCTGGCATAGACTATGGCACTGAATTCAGAGTATATACCAGTGTCACAATCTGCATTTACTATGAAACTGTGCTCTATTCCAGTGTGAAACACTGCAGGTCCAGTATTCCTTTTTTAAAGTTAGGGATTACATTTCTAGCACCATAAATCTAATAAATCAGTATTGACAGACAATGATGATTCTGTGAAGACCTATATTCCATAATCTTATTCTACTGATTAGCATATAAAAATTAGAATTTTACAAAATCAAATACAATGCAAGGGGCAGGCTGGAGGAAAAGAGTCATTTTCATGACTCTAAATTACAAAATAGCTTGTATAGAAATTACGTACCTTGACAATTTTAGCATATCACAAGTAAAGTGAATACATGCTTTGCCCAAGTGATCTGTGCCTTATGCACTGTTGACATCTGCACTCTGTATTATGCACTGCTGACCCCTGTGCTGTTACAGACTCCTGAACCCTATGCTTTGTGAGTTATGCTCTCTTGTACCCGATGTTCTGTGCACTACGTACTCCCAACCCATGCGTTCTGTGTGTACACACTCCTGACACCTGCACTCTGTGTTACACACTGCTGTCCTATGTGCTCTGTTTTACACACTGCTAAACCCTACACTCTGTGTTTTATGTAGTTCTGAACCCCTGTGCTTTGTGAATTACTCACTCCTAACCCCTGCCCTATGAGCATTATGTACTCCTGAATCCTGCACTCTGTGCCTTTCACACACCAACCTCTGCATTTATTGTTATGCACTCCTAACCCCGGCCCTCTGTGTATAACACATTCCTGAACCCTATGCCTTGTGTGTTATGCATTCTTGAACTAACACTCTGTGCATTAAGCACTCCCGTCCTCTGTGCTCTGTGCTTTATGCAATCCTGACCCCTGCGTGCCATATGTTACTTACTCTTGATCCCTGTGCTCTGTGTGTTATGCACTCCTAACCCCTGCGCTCTGAGCATCAAGCATGCCTGACCCCTCCGAGTGTACTTTAATTACTCTAACCCTTGCACTCTGCACCTTGCGATCTCATGAGTCCTATGTTTTTTGTGTTTCATACTCCCAATTCCCTGCGCTCTGTTCCTCATGTACTACTGATCTCTGCACTGTGGGCCTTACACACTCCTGACCCCTTCACTCTTTGTGTTATGTAGTCCTGACCCCTGCATTCTGTACCTAATTTACCTCTTACTCATGTGCTCTGTGCCTGATGCACTCCTGACTCCTGCAGCCTTTTCATTGTGTATGTCTACCGCCTGTACTCTGTGCATTTTCAACTTCTGACCCCTGCACTATGTATATTACATACTCCTGACCCCTGCACTCTGTGTGTTACACACACAACCAACTCCCCCTGTGAATTATGCACTCTTAAATTGTTACTAAACCCAGGACTCTGAATTCACTCTCTATTATCTCCTACAGTGCACAGAACATGGAAATGCAATTATTTTAGTAAATATAAACTGATGAACACTTTTTCTCATCAGCAGTATATAGCAGTCTTGTGGCTTCTATCAGTTCCTGGTAAAGCTTGTAGAAGGTATCTTCATACTGTACTGCACTGAGCTGTCCTATCAGAATCCAGGACCCCTGACCCTCTGTCTGGTGATTGGCCCTGTGCTGATCACATGCACTATTCCACGAAAAAAAAACTCTCTAGCAATACACACCAAACAGAGCATGTGCAGCCTGAACTCCAAATGCTCTGTGCTATCCAGACATGTTTTGGAGTCAGTGGATAAAGAGGAGGACATGTGCATACAGGATCAAACAGTCTTTTTACACAATGCAGAGGATTAACTCCTTAGGTTTTATAGTGAGTATAACAAGCATGCTTTACTGCTTATATAGACTGATTTTACTGTTGTGGGTTTAGTAACACTTTAAGGGCAATGCTCCATGCATTACACACTCCTGAACCATGTGTTCTATGTTTTACCCACACCTGACCCCTTTGCTCTGTGCTTTATGCACTCCTGAGTAGAGTTGAGCGAACCTCTGGAAGTTCGGGTTCTGCTGGTCCGGCCGAACTTCGGGACAAAGTCCGGGTCCGGACGGAACCCGAACGATCGCACGGACACCGAACCCCATTAAAATCAATGGGGACCCGAACTTTTAGGCACAAAAATGGCTGTAACAAAGTCCTGGAAAAGGAAGGAAATGGGGGTAAGGGTGGGACAAGTGACCTACAAAGAAATGGGGACAGGGAAATAACTTTAAATATTTTTAAAAAAATAAAAACATAAAAAATGCAAAAATGGAGGTGAATGTGGATCATCTTCAAACTGTGTCTGAAAAGTATTAATTAACGGTAGAAGCCATATAACTGTTCTAAAATCATCTTCAAACTAGGGCAAGTGCCCTACAAAAAAATGGGGATAGGGAAAATAAATTAAAATCAAATAAAAAAATGGGAAGGGGGGTGGATGTGGAGTAGGAGCCTAGAGGTTGACTAGGCCGTGACCGTGGCAGTGTAGGTGGAAGTGGCGGTGGTAGAGGAGTAGGAGGAGGTAGCCAACATGTTTTTTTTTTTTGTATCGAGGCCTATTCAAAAAAACATGGTAGTGTTTTATGTGGGTTTATTGCAGCTGCTGTTGTGACCCATGTACCCCAATTGGTGTCATAGGAAGATT
>BLSH010052298.1:2168519-2193105 GCA_018402905.1 Glandirana rugosa | reverse complement strand
GTAACCAGACAACACGTTACGGGCAGGTGTCGAGGACGCGTCACACCCCAAATAGGGGGTTTGTATAGTCAAAATTTTGTCGGACGACAACAAAGGGGGACCTACACGACTACAACCACCACTTCCACAATGCGACTCGCCTACTCACCCACCAGCTCCTCCTCCTTCGCGTCATCCTCCTCCTCCGTTGTCCTCCGTTTCTCTTTACGGGACATTAGGAACCACCACCTTCCTGTACTCGGTTTACCGATCGGCCGAGTCCGGGTGGGCGGTGATGTAAACGGGTCACACGTCAATCGCTCTATATCGCAGGGACGGGCACGAATGAGACCAGTAAGCACGGGCAGGGACGCTATATCTCGCTAACTGCACACTGGGCAAATGTAGTGGCGGGTGGGCCTGAGCCGGCTAGCCATTTGGCTCATGTCCTTCCACCACCAAGGATTACAGGGCATTTCTCTTTGCCTCCTGTTGCCTCCTCCTCCTACTGCGCTTCCTCCTCCTCGACCACCCACTCATCCGCTCAGCGTAACACCTTCACCACCAACATCAGCACATCCAGGGGGAAACAACAGCAGGCTGTTTTAAAACTGATATGTTTGGGGGATAAACCCCACACTGCGCAGGAGCTGTGGACGGGCATTGCACAACAGACCAATGAGTGGTTGTTGCCACTGAGCCTCAAGCCCGGCCTGGTGGTGTGCAACAATGGCCGATATCTCGTAGTGGCTCTGGGCCGAGCTGGTTTGACGCACATCCCTTGCCTGGCGCATGTGCTGAATTTGGTGGTACAGAATTTTTTAAAAAACTACCCGGATATGTCAGAGCTGCTGCATAAAGTGCGGGCCGTCTGTGCACACTTTCGGCGTTCTCACCCTTCTGCTGCTCGCCTGTCTGCGCTGCAGCGGAACTTCGGCCTTCCCGCTCACCGCCTCATATGCGACGTGCCCACAAGGTGGAACTCCACCTTGCACATGCTGGAGAGACTGTGCGAGCAGCAACAGGCAATAGTGGAGTTTCAGCTGCAGCACGCACGGGTCAGTCGCTCTGCGGAACAGCAACACTTCACCACCAATGAGTGGGCCTCCATGCGAGACCTGTGTAGCATATTGCGGTGTTTTGAGCACTCCACCAACATGGCCAGTGCCGATGACGCTGTTATCAGCGTTACTATACCACTTCTATGTCTCCTTGAAAAAACACTTCGGGCCATGATGGAAGAGGATGTGGCACAGGAGGATGAGGAGGAGGAGGAGGGGTCATTTCCACGGTTATCAGGCCAGTCATTCGCAAGTGGCTCGGAGGGTGGGTTACTGCACCAGCATAGGCCAGGTCAAAAATATTCAAGCCAGGGCACAGTTCTGGAGGACGAGGAGGACGAGGAAGATGAGGAGGAGGAGGAGGAGGAATTGCAGCAGGGTGGCACCCAACGCAGCTCGTGGGCATCACTGGACCGTGGCTGGGGGCATACAGAGGACACAGAGGATATACCTCCCACAGAGGACAGCTTGTCTTTGCCTCTGGGCAGCCTGGCACACATGGCCGACTACATGCTGCAGTGCCTGCGCAAAGACAGCCGAGTTGCCCACATTGTAACTTCTTCTGATTACTGGGTGGCCACCCTGCTGGATCCCCGTTACAAGGACAACGTGCCGTCCTTAATTCCCTCACTGGAGCGTGAGAGGAAGATGCGTGACTACAAGCGCACACTGGTAGAGGCGCTGCTGAGGGCATTCCCAAATGACACCGGGGGCTCAGCGGAAGCACAAGACGAAGGCAGAGGAGGAGGAGAAAGAGGCCACCAACGCAGCTGTGCCACCGCCAGCACCTCAGAAGGCAGGGTTAGCATGGCCGAAATGTGGCAAAGCTTTGTCAGCAGCCCGCCACAACAAACAGCACCACCAGCCGATAGACAACGTCTTAGCAGGAGGCAGCATTTCAGCAACATGGTGCAAGAGTATGTGTGCACACGCCTACACGTACTGACGGATGGGTCTGCTCCATTCAACTTCAGGGTCTCCAAATTGGCCACATGGCCTGAGTTTGCCGTTTATGCCTTGGAGATGCTGGCCTGCCCTGCAGCCAGTGTATTGTCTGAACGTGTGTTTAGCATGGCAGGAGGCGTTATCACAGACAAGCGCAGCCGTTTGTCCACAGCCAATGTGGACAAGCTAACCTTTATTAAAATGAATCAGGCATGAATCCCACAAGACTTGTCTGTACCTTGTGCAGAATAAACATTTAGACCGGACTCACACAGCCATTCATATACTTGTTTTTTTGAATAGGCCTCAATATTTTGGGGGCTACCCCAATTATAAACAAACAAAAAAAATACAGTGCTGGCTACCTCCTCCTCCTCCTCGACCACTTCCACCTACACTGCCATGGTCACGGCCTAGTCAACCTCTAGGCTCCTACTCCACATCCACCTCCCCCTTCCCATTTTTTTTTATTTGATTTTAATTTATTTTCCCTATCCCCATTTTTTGTAGGGCACTTGCCCTACTCTTACCCCCATTTTACTTCCTTTTGCAGCCCTCTAGCACTTTGCAGGACTTTGTTACAGCCATTTTTGTGCTTAAAAGTTCGGGTCCCCATTGACTTCAATGGGGGCCGGGGTCCGGGATAACGTTCGGTGCCGAACCCGGACTTTTTTCCAAAGTTCGTTCGGACCGTCCGAACCCGAACGTCCAGGTGTTCGCTCAACTCTAGTAGTGCACTAATAAAGTCATAGGCCAGTGCTACAGACTAGTACAGTAAATAGATATACCATGATTATGTCACTACATAGCATTTGTACATCTATGAGCATCGCACATACAAAACGAACAAACTTTTTCCATAACTAGAAAAAAAAGCAAGAACAGTGCATATCTTTTTTATATCCTCATTCTTTTCCAGCAGTAATGAAGCGCAAAGAGGGTCTATGTGCATTGACCAATAATAATTTGTATGTTTTCTTTTTTTTTCATTAGTAATGAATAAATTAAGCAGCACCTATGGGCTACCTGTTCTCCTTACACCTTGAACTTTGCCATTATAAAGTAAATTTAGTTATTTTCATATTGGCTGGGCCAATTAAATGAGCTGTAGTGCCATAGAAGAAATGTATAGTATTAGGCTGGGTTCACTCTGGAGCATGCTCCGGCTCACAGCAGGGGTACGGTGCATCCCCGTTCACCGTTTCAGGTCCGTTTTCAGCCTGAATTTTGGGCTTAATTTTTGACCAAAAAACGCACAGGACCCCTGTGCAAATTCACACCGGAGCCGCTGCGAAGATAGAGAGCCTGCGATTGCGAATTGGAATGCAGGGAAGCCGCATCCAATTTGCACTAGTGTGAACCCAGCCTTATCCTGTATATTGTATTTCTTTCATTTTTTGGTTCAGGACTAAAAATTACTAATTTAAGGGTCCATGCACAATGGGCAGCAGAAAAAAATGCCAGAACCGCTGACAGAAAAAAGCAGCTTAAATAAGTAAGTTAAAAATGTAGTACACGCATTTAGGCACGTTTGCATTTATAAGCCTTTTTCTCCAAAACACTATAAAGATGTAAACTTAAGATCCCCTTCACACAAC
Source organism: Glandirana rugosa (assembly GCA_018402905.1). NCBI lineage: Eukaryota > Metazoa > Chordata > Amphibia > Anura > Ranidae > Glandirana > Glandirana rugosa. The sequence continues at coordinate 2,189,522 of BLSH010052298.1, read as the reverse complement.
TGTTCTGATCAGGTCGCCAGTCAGTTTTTCAGGTGGACTTGATTGGACGGTCCATTCACCACTAAGGACTAGTGGGTGTAAACGGACTTGTGTCTGTTTACACCCACCTATCTCCATTCCAATCCAGTCTGCTAAAAAAAAAAACAAGGGGATTTGTCCTCCTCCATCCAGGTGGATTGAATCTGCGGCTGGGTGTAAATGGACTCCGCTGTCCATTTACACCCGTCCGCCGATAGAGCATAGCAGGCTTAGTCTGTGTCTGCTCTGCAAAAACTGAGTGGACATGGACCTATCATCTGTCCGCACTGCACCGATCAACAGGAGATCAGCTCAAAGACCCAATGACACGCATAAATGCCCCATTTAAGTGCGTTAAGCTTTATTTTCTACCCCAAAATCACCTCACAAAAATTCACTTGCGATTTTTTTTTCAGCCTGTAAATGCTCCTCTAAAAATATGCCTGTAAACGGCCAAATGTGCATGGACTAAAATAAGAGTTGCTTCTACAGGCTGAAAGAAAAATGCCAAACACCTGTATAAGCAGCATTTTTAATGCCCAGTGTGCATGAGGCCTTAAAGTGTTGTGCAGGACTCCAGAAGTGTGTCCTGGATGGCAGGTATATTGCACCGATATTTGGGTTGTGGTTCCTTTTAGGGGAGCATTGCTGTACCCATAGGTTCTTACCCATGACGAGTAAGGTGTTCCGGGGGTGTTTGGCTTGAGAGAGTACTGATTTCCAATTCCAGTATGGTTTTATGGTCCGTATTAGGGACCCAGAATTTCAGAGGTTTAACCCTTTCGCTGCCAGCGCCATGTTTTTTGGGTTTTTTTGCACACGTGTTAAAAAGAACATTTTAGGCCCGAAGATTACGCAAAACCCCTAAACATTATATATTTTCTAAAAGCAGACACCCTAGAGAATAAAATAGTGGTAGCTCCAATTTTTTATGTCACATGATATTACCGCAAAGGTTTAGGATATGCAAAATTTCAGTGAAATACACACTAACATGAATTTTTGCTAAAATATAAAGACGAGATTGCACCGAGTATATAGATACCCAACATGCCAAACCTTAAATTTTTATACGCCCCATGAATTGGCATCAAACTTTAGTACCCTATATTTTCTATAGGCAACGCTTAAGAAGCCCCCTATAAGTATCAGTTTAGTGTTACTGAGGAGGTCTTGTGTTAGAATCCCCAGGGGAGGGGGGGGCACCTGTACTGGGGTTGTGTGAGAGTGATCAGACGGCAGTGGCACCACTCGATTTCTCTCACCTGACAGGCAGGTGGCTGCCTGCCAGTTTCACACACAATCCCGGTGGCTGCAGCCACTGGATTGTGTACAATATCCCCCCCGTTAGGTCCGTATGATGTATACAGACCTGGCGACTAAAGGGTTAAAGAGATTTGGGCCGGAAGAACGTCCAGGTCCTGACTACCAAGACTCCCAAAGGGGTTAAGCCCCAGGCAGGAGAGGTTTGAAGGGCAGTAGAGGGGAGTCAGTACCTGTGTCAAGGAAGTGGAGTGGAGAGAGTGGTACAGTATACGAGGGGTTTTGAGACTTTAACCACTTCAGCCCCGGAAGGATTTACCCCATTCCTGACCAGAGCACGGACCCGCTTATTGGCATCCCCAGTGGCTATTGCATGAGATGACGTACAGGTACATGATTTTGCACAATAGAGCCCACCCAGCGACGTCATATAATGTTGCAGAATTTTAGTGGGGATATCTGAATGACACCTGCGGCTACAGGCATTATTCAGATATCTTCTTTTAGCTCCGACAACTCCCTGCACCGTAAGAGCAATCATAGCGGCTGCTATCATTCTTACAGGCAGCGAGAGGGGATGCCCCCCCTCCCGCCGCCCTCCACTGCTTCTCTCAACTCACCCGTACGATCAGCAGCAGGGAGAAGGAATCTCTCCTTCCCGGAAGCTTGCCATAGAGCATCCGGTGCGCCAGATGGCCCCTCGGGCGTCTTTATGATCTTTCAGAGGCCAAGCGCGATGCTATAGCGTCACGCCCGGGCTCACCTGTCACACACTATTTCTATTACAAGAGATGTTTACATTCCTTGTAATTGGAATAAAAGTGATAACAAAAAAAGTAAAAAAAAAAGTGTCAAAATAGAAAAATAAAAGTAAAATAAACAATAAAAAAATTTAAAGTGTCCCCGTCCCTGCGTGCTCGTGGGCAGAAGTGAAAGCATACCTAGGTCATATGTAAACAATGTTCAAACCACATATGTGAGATATTGCCGCAAACGTTAGAGCAAGAGCAATAATTCTAGTGCTATATCTCCTCTGTAACTCTAAACAGGTAACCTGTACAAATTTTTTGAAGCATCACCTATGGGGATTTTTAAGGACCGAAGTTTGGCGCCATTCCACAAGTGTGCGCAATTTCAAAGCGTGACATTTTAGGTATCTATTTACTCAGTGAAATATCATCTTTCACATTATGCAAAAAAATTGGGCTAAGTTTACTGTTTTCAGAAAACAAAGATAGATCAGCGCTGAACTAAATAAATGATGGAAAGCAGCCAGCAAAAAGGGAAGTGCACATCCTAGAGGTAAACAAAAATAAAGAAAATTGTGGCGCTGCAGTGAAAAAAAATAACCTAAAAGTCCATATATAAAGTCTCTTAGTGAAAACAAAAAATGAGTGACAATATAGAAAGTCCATAATGAATCCTTATCTGCAGTGGTTCCAATGAATGCTTATACACAGTTAAAGTGGAAGAGATGGTAACTCACCAGATCCATATGCTGGGTCCAACCTTTGAGAATGAGCACTGGCTTGAAACACGTCAGAGATTGCTTTCATTGGCTGTGACAGTAGGTTACCGCTGCTCTACAACTACAGTATGAGAGATGTGTGCTTACTCAGCCACATGTTTTTAACATAACTTTTATGCTGGCACCGCTGTATATTGCTGTTTTTAGAATAAATATACAGATAACACTATGTTGTCCTGCTTTTCATTTTATTGGGCAACTCTGATGGTGCTTTGATGGCCATATGTCCCCTTTCCTTCACCTGCTGGAACACTTGGAGATATCTATGACCCCTGCTTCATGAGAGACAGACAGCTTGATCCATCGGGCTAATATTATTGATACATGCACACTTTTATCTCATATCTGGTGAGTTTGAATTGCAGAAGATGGTGGTTCATCACGTTTTCTTCAGTCACTGTAGTCACGCTCACAGGACACATACGTGTGAATTTGTATACATTACTGGCAGTCTGCACTATGTCTATGTTTGATTCCTTATCACATGTGGACCCTTGGTTGAAGTGAGGACACTACGCCTCTTCAGTATCCTAGACTTTTTTCAGCACGTTTGCTGTTCTCCTAATCAAGACAGCATATGGATCTGGTGAGTTGCCATCCCTTCCACTTTAACTGTGTATAAGCATTCATTGGAACCACTGCAGATAAGGATTCATTATGGACTTTCTCGATTGTCACTTATGCCACTTATTTTTTGTTTTTACTAAGAGACTTTATATACATACTTTTAGGTTCATTTTTTCACTGCAGCGCCGCAATTTTCTTAACTTTACAGTTTTTTTCTTTCTTTAATGCATGAAGCAGTTTAGCTTTTCAAAAAACCACGTTTGGAAAATTACTGCGCAAATACCTTGCGAGATAAAAAGTTGCAATGACCATCATTTTATTCCCTAACGTCTCTGCTAAAAATATATATAATATTTGGGGGTTCTAAGTAATTTTCTAGCAAAAAAATATGATTTTTACATGTAGGAGCGAAGTGTCAGAATTGGCCCGGTAGAGAAGTGGTTAAACAATGCTCAATTTTTTATTCAGTCTGTAGCACACCCCACGTCGGAGCCACTGGTGAATAGGGTTCCCCCACCCTGCTCCCGTGCATCTAGAACAGGACTCCTGCATGTGTTGTTAGAGGATCCCTCCAGCACCCGAAACCCCTCAAGGGCCACCAACAGCCTTCTCAGCACTCCTTCCCCATCTTCCACCCAACTGCCCCTGCTGGCATGACCCAGGAGTCCTGCCAGCCCACTTTGCTGGGGATTGACTGGGGCCGTCCTCAATACCCCAGACAGCTCTTCCTAAACTCCACCCTCTACTTCTGGAAGCTTCTCCAAGGTTCCAGAGAGCAGGGGGAGTTACCAGAGATGCTGCCTGCTGAGTCATCCAGCCTTCCTGAGTCACTCAACCCTGGCCCAGGATCAACCCAGGCTTGGTTGGCAAATTTACCTACACTAACAACTATGTACACTAGCACACTAGCTAGAGGGTGCTACAAGTCTTTATTCTGCCTTTAGTACTTCATTTTCTAGCTTCACTTTTAGGGCTCGTTCACATCATATGTGCATGAAAACTCATGGGAAAACCGTGCATATTTCACTTGCAGAGACATGAGTTTACATCAGTTTTCATGTGCATATCAGTGAGTTTTCAACCACGTTGACATCAGTTTTTATGTGCGTATCAGTGAGTTTTCAACCACGTTGACATCAGTTTTCATGCACGTCAGTAATGTGCCCTGTTTACACCACATTGTTGATATTTCATGTTGTAGATTCCCGTGCAGAAAAAAAATCTGCACGTGATACCAGTATTGTGGTGTGAACAGGGCACATAGAGAACAATTGTTTTTCTTTGCGCCCTTGCAGAACGCGTGCAGAAAACTGTCGTCTCTGCGCATGGTGTGAATGAGGCTTTACAAATCTTTGACCATAACTAGAGAAGATAGATTAAAATATAAAATTAAGACTGAATGATAATAGACATTGCATTTTTCATGCATTTCTAATTAACTTTAATGAGGAAAACAGGATAATCTGGATCAAAACTGCAACATGCTGTAGTTTGAGACATGAAAGAAAATGCAAGGATACAATAATAATGCTAACAGCCATATAGACATAAGGGAAAATAAAGGCAAGTAAAAGAAGATGGTACAGTTTACTTCCTGCTGTTCACATACCCATAGAGAGTGTAAGGGCTGATTTCCTCTCCCTTCTCCATTGCTAATAGCACAGATGCTCTATAGCCTTCTTAATTGTATGTAATTATTCTATAAATCCTCTTGAGCATTATTAAGGCAAATCTTAATATTCTAAAGTGCTAATTAATTCAGCTAGATGCTGATCAAATCCAGCCTTATACATGGTCATTGTATTGCCTCACTAATGTTGTCTTGGTTCATCACTTAATCAGCCATCAACTGTCTTCCTTTCTTATTTGGTTTTGTGTATAACGCCAATTTTAACAAAGATCTGGAGGGTCTGCCTACCTTGGCTACCTCCAGTCAGGGGCGTAACAATAGGGGTTGCAGGGGTTGCAACCGGGCCCCATGGTCCAGGGGGCCCATGTGCCTCCCTTGTACACTTGAATAGGAGATAGGAGGGATGGCGGAGGTGGCATTTAGAGGAACCGATCTCCTCCATTTTCCTCTATCCAGTTTACTTGTCTTCTGCTCTTCCCAGAGTCCCTGTGTGCTTCCCTGGTGCGCCCCCCCCCCCCCCCACAGAGCTGCTGTCTTCCCCCCTCCTCTCTCCTGCTGTAGAAGATGTGTCATGATGGAGGCATGGGAACGGGTCTGTAAATTTGTCATTTGTCGGCTCCTTCCTTTTCTGAATGAACAGAGTCAATGATTGGTAAATTAAAAACTTCTGACACCAGTGAGGGAACTATCAGGATTGCAAAGGTTGTAATTGTGACCGGGCCCTGGCGTTTCACCACCATGGGGAGGCCCTAAGATGGCAGAAAGGGGGCCCGCTGCAGAACTTGTGAAAGGGGCCTGCTGCCGTACTGTAATAAAGGGACCCGCGATGGGAGTAAAGGGCCCCAGGATCTGTGGGAAGAGGGAAGGGCCCTGGCCAGGGGTAAGGGGCCCTTCATAATTTATTGCACCGGGGCCCTGAAGGTTCTAGTTACCCCTCTGCCTCCAGTCATCCATGATATTCTCCAATTATACCAGAACCAGGGAAAAGAAAGAGGGAAGAATCTGAATATTCAATCTCACAGTGTAAACCCTGAAAGTTGGTCTGTTAACTGCTTCAATACCAGGCACTTTTACCCCCCTCCTGCTCAGGCCAATATTCAGCTTTTAGCGCTGTCACAATTTGAATGACAATTGTGCGGTCATGCAACACTGGACTCATATGAAATGTTTATAATTTTTTTTCCACACAAATAGAGCTTTCTTGTGTTGGTATTTAATCACTGCTGGGTTTTTTAGTTTTTGCTAAAAAAAGGAAAAAAGACCAAAAATTTTGAAAAAAAAAGTTTTCTGTCAGTAAATTTTGTAAATAAGTAATTTTTCTCCTTCACTGATGTGCGCTGATGGGGTGGCATTGATTGGCACTGATAGGCTCCACTGATGGGCATTGATGAGTTGACACTGATGGGCACCGATAGGCAGCACTTATGGGCAATGATAGGCGACACAGATAGGCGGCACTGATGGGCAGCACTGAAGGACACTGATGGGTGGCACTGAAAGGCAGGACTGACTGGCATCATTGATGGGCATTTCTTGGTGTCACTGATGGGTACTGATTGGTGTCACTGATGGGCATTGCTGGGGCTGCACTGATAATCAGGGCATTCATGATCAGTGCCCCGATTACCTGTACAGGTCTCCCCTGTGAGGAGATGCCGCTGATCGGCTCTCCTCACCTCACACTCTGTCAGCGTGAGGCGAGGAGAGCCAATAAACTGCACTTCCTAGTATACATGTGGCCAGCTGTGATTGGACACAGCTGATCACATGGGTAAAGAACCAAGTTATCGTCTCTTTACCAAGATCGGGGGTCATACCGTGTCCCATGGACACGGCATAACCATAATTGCTGCGTTGTTCGCCCCCACGGGCGCACGAGAGAGATGACACTGGGGCAACGTTATTTTACTATACGGATGGTGGGAGGTAGTTAAAGTGTTAGACCCCTTTCACACTGAAGCGCTGCTAAAACAGCCGCTAAGGCGCCGGTCATTTTTGTGGTGCTTTAGCAACGTTTTAGTGGTGCTTTTTGGGCACTAGCGGGGCATTTTTTTTTCAGGTCACGTAACAGCATGACCTTAAAAAAAAGAAAAAGGGACCCATTTTGCGGCGCTGTCTAAACACTTTTAAGGTGCTTTCGAAGCACTACCCATTCATTTCAATGGGTAGGGGCATTTTTGGAGCGCTATTTCGCTCCAAAGATGCTGCTTGCAGGACTTTTTTCTACGGCCCCGCAAGTGCACCGCCCGAGTGTGAAAGCACCCATTCAAATGAATGGGAGGCAGTTTTCAGGCTCTTTTCAGGCAATATTTTTAGTGCTAAAATGCCTGAAAACTGCCTCAGTGTGAAAGGGGTCTTACTAAACCCAAGACCCTACATTCACTTTATCTGGTCTCCCACAGTACACTGAACATTCAATTATTCTATCAGTGTCTGGCTAAGAACTGGTTAAAGCTTGTAGAAGGCTTTTTCATTCTCCTCTGACTGTCCTCTGAGGCTGCAGGACACCTGACCCTCTGTCTGGACAGTGTTGATTGGCCATGTGCCGATCACATGCACCCTCCCAAAAAAAAAAAAAAACAACTTTATAGCAATACACACCAAACTGAGCATGTGCAGAGTGCCTCCAAGGCTCTGTTCTATCAGGAGATGGATTGGGGACTGTAAAATAAGAGGAGAATAAGAGAAGGCAGGATCAAACTGATTTTTTACGCAATGCAGAGGATTAACCCCTTAGGTTTCACAGTGAGTATAACAAGCATGCTTTACTGCATATATAATGTAATATAATAATATATAATGCACATTGATTTTACTGTTGAGGGTTTAGTAACACTTTAAATATACTATAGTTGAAATTGTGGTGTTATATCAGTTCAATAAGTACAAAGAATACTTGTATTCAGAGCTAATATGTCATTTCTGGTATATTAAGAAGGCTGGCTGCAGAGCAATAATGTAAAAGGTAAGCCATACTGATTAGGGACAAGGATTGGCACAGGCGAAAAGAAAAATTGCATTTACTTTAACTCTCAGATTTAGTTCTTACAGTTTTGTGCTTGAGAAAACGTAGGTTAGCTTCATTATATTTTGTGAATCAATCAGGGAAATCCCAATTACTCTTTCACACTTCGAGAGAAAGAATGAATAACTCAGTGTAAATTAGAGTATGATTAGCTGATAGACAGTTGGAAAAGTGTAAGAAGGTACTTCAGGGTACAGAAGGGTTTAGAGAGAGAATACTTAAAGCAGAGCTAAAGTTAAATTTGTCAAAAAATGCTAGCAGATTGTTTTTTATGGAAGAAAGGGACTTTCTATAGGTGTACTATGATAAAAAAGTCTTCATATTATTATTTTTTAACTGTCCACTGACTTCCATGTATATGCAACTTAGTGTCCAGCCCTTGAATCCGTAAGGTGCTGGAAGTAAGAACTGGGTACAGGGATAAATTAAGTTCTGTGCGCATGTGTCATATGTGCATGACCAACAGAGAAATTGGGAGAGGATGGCAGTTGGGTAATAGAGCAACAAGGTGCCCCATATTGGAACAGTTCTACTTTAACTCCTGGTCGCCGATGGGAGCCAGCCCTTTAAGTGGGCCATGACAACACATGCCAGTAGGAGGAGCACCCATTCATTTGTTCACTGTGATTGGCTGCACAGTCATGATGTAATCGGGAGTCTGCCCTACTGGTTCTTGATCTTCTTGGTCCTCGGGTCTTCCTCATGAGACACTGATGGAGCAACACAGCAAAACATCTATGAGGCAGTTGGTCATTAAGAACCATCTACCACGATGCCACAAATTCATGTTTTATGCTGCAGTAAAGGGGTTAGGTCAATGCTCTATCTTGGCCTAGGCCGACAAGGCCCAGGCTTAGGGTGGCACTTTGCAGGGGAGTAGCAAAAAAGCCACCCCCTCTGTCCAAGGTTTTACTTACCTCCTCATAAAAAAGAAATCAGGTTTGTTTGACAACTTTTGTCTTTCATAAATCCATGCTGTCTGTTATTTAAAATATTTTTTTTCCAGCAAGAACTCTTCTATGTGGTATTTTATTAAACTCTCCAGTATCTTCCCAACTATAGAAGTTAAACTAACAAGTATATAGTTACTTGGTAAAGACTTTGATCCCTTTTTAAATATAGGCAGCACATTTTCCCTACGCCAATCTAGTGGTACTATTCCAGTCATTAATGAGTCCCTAAAAATGAGATACAATGGCTTTGAGATGACAGAGCTCAATTGTTTTAGGATCTGTGGATGGATGCCATCTGGTCCAGGTGCTTTATCCACCTTTATTCTGTTTAAATATTTCTGTACCATTTTACTTTTGAGCCATTGTGGATCATTTGGGGCTGTGTCACTCCACTGTCACCCCCATTATGGACTTGAGCTCCCCCATGCTCCTTTGTATACACAGAGTTGAAGAAAGTATTTAATTTGTTTGCCTTCTTTTTGTCCCCAGACATCCACTTCAGATTATTTTGTAAAGGGTCTACATACTCAGACCTGAACTTTTTACTATTAATATGTTTGAATAATATTTTGGGGTTTGTCTTACTATCTTTTGCAATCTGTCATTCATTTCAATTTTTTGCATCCTTGATTTTCTTTTTACATATTCTGTTATATTCTTTCTAACATTTAAACGATGATCAATTAACAAAGAGACAAGCAGTGGTGCCTAATTATTAATACAAAAAATATTAATGAGCTCACCTGCCCCTTTTAAGAGTGGATAAACCACTCAAACTAGGTAGAAACAAACTAAAGAAAAAAGGATATGGCACTAACTCATATAATAATTGTAAAAATAAAATTAATCATAACAATGAAAATCAATTCTATACATCAACAAATAACATTCCATAAAGTAAATTGATAGTCTAAAAAATCAATCAAGTGTCTCCACACAGCACGGCGTGCATTCCAACACAAAGGAGATCCGAAACCAAGGAGCCTGGAGGTGACGTCAATAAGGGGCAAACGCACAGCCTCTATGCATTTTGTGTCTTAACAATTCATCAGGAAGCTTCAAGCTTCCTGATGACGTGTTAAGACACAAATTTTATAGAGGCTGCGCCTTAATCTGTTTGGAAATAATATAACTGAAGGTTTGGTGAGCAGGTTGCAATTTAAATGATAATTTGTGTATTTTTTTTTACTGAAAATATGCATTTGATAAACACGTGTGTTAAACTGGTTCTAAAGGCAGAGGGTTTCTTTTATCCTAATGCATTCTATGCATTAAGATAAAAAACCTTTTATGTGTAGTAGCCCCCCTCAGCCCTCCTAATAATTACCTGAGCTCCACCTCAATCCAGCGATGTGCATGAGTTCCTCAGCCGCCCGGGACACTCCCTCCTGATTGGCTGAGACACAGCAGGGGTGCCATTGGTTCCCGCTGCTGTCAATCAAAATCATTTAGCCAATCAGGAGAGAGAGGGGCGGGGCGCTATGTGTCTGAATGTACACACAGAGCTGCGGCTCGGCTCGGGTGCACCTGTAGCAAGCTGCTTGTTGTGGGGGCACTCAACAAGAGGGAGGGGCCAGGGCATGGTGGCAAGGGAAGAGGAGGATTTAGGCTGCTCTGTGCAAAACCACTGCACAGAGGAGGTAAGTATAACATGTTATTTTAAAAGGAAAAAAACGAGACTTTAGTATCACTTTAATATTGTGTAACATAAAATTGCAACCACCTCTATTTTCTCCAGGGTCTATTTTCAGAAAATGTATAATTTTTGGAGGTTTCAGCTAATCGTCAGGCCTAAAATGTGCATTTTAACATCTGTACAAAAAAAATATGCAAAAGCAGCTCTAGCGGCGAAAGGGTTAAACATGCTTGGGACAAACATATATTTGTATTCAGACAAAAAGGTTAGAAAATAACAAAAAGACAAAAAACAAAACGTCTATGTTTCCGTGTTCCTATGCAATGGTTTACCTACCTCAGTAAAAGCTAATGTAAATCTAAAATGGAACTAAACTTTCTTAATCAACATTAACTATTTTAATCCTTATGCTGCTAGCATTAGTAAATAGATAGGAAGGTTGTTTTCAACCCTTTTTGTTTTTCCTGGTTTTTTGGCCTAGGCAAAAATGATGTCATACATCCCAGGAGTCCTCATGGGGAGTTGGGGATTTTTCAGCTAATAACACCCTTCTGCCTGCATGCATGAGCTAAGGGCAGATGGATGACAGGAAGTAAATGCCCTTATTCAAGATGCCTGCAGCTAAAAATTCTAGGGCAGTATTTTCCGAAGCCATTTCTCAACAAAGTAAAGAATGGAGACATAAATAGGTGGATGAGTTTGCTTTGAATATTAAAATTGAATTAAATATTGTTTTCAGTTTGTGGTGCTTAGATATAGGCTTCTTTTTTCAGTGTCTGTTTTTAATTTTTCCTGTTGCAGGAGAAAGTAATTTCAAGCAATAGGCCCTAAGTCTAGGAAAGGGTTACTAAGGCCACCAAGAGGGAAGAAAATACCTGCTACTAGTGATGGGCAAACATGTACGGGTTCAATCAGTGTACACGTTCCACGAACGTTTGCAAAGGTTCATGCCAGCTGAGCAGGTAGCTGTCACATTTAGTGGTAGTAGTAATCCCACTACTAAATGACTGACATCCCAACAGTCGTAGCTTCAGTTCATTGGGCAAACAGGTCATTTAGCTCCTCTGCTCAGCGTATGGCAAACAGACAGGGTTAGCAGTGAACCTGCTTAAAATTTGAATCCCATACCTACCTGACATTTCTGGATATGGATGAGCATGCAGCAACTCCCCTTCCTTTTGTATAACAACACAGGTGCTTAGTGATTGGCCCGGCCCCAGACAGGCACTTTGTAGGCTCTTACTTCAAGCTGACGTTGGCCTTCGTTTTATCACTTTAAGGGGCCATTCACATAGGGGCGAATTGCTCTCCGACTTGTGTCGCCCCAATTCGCTTGACATCTGAAATCCCATTGGAATGAATGAGAGCCGTCTTAATGTACACTACTGAAGTCGCTCCGACTTCAGAAAAGGTTCCTGTACTACTTCAAGGCTACTCTATCCGACTTGTGCCCATAGAATTCAGTGGAAGTTGCCTCCAAGTTGGATCCCCATCTATATAGAAAGCAACTTACAGGAAAAAGAAAAGAATTTACACAGTTACTCCCCCCGAATTACCCAGGCAACCCCCTCCCCCTTCTCTGTAAAGGCAAAGTCGCCTGGTATGGAGTCGAGTTGTAAGTTGCCCAAAGTCGTGCTGAAGTCACCTTGAATTCGCCTAGCAAAGTAGCGCCGAAGTTGGATCGCCCCTGTGTGAACGCGGGCTTAGTAGCCGAAACAGTGATGAGGGGTGTGGACATTTTGCCTGCATGAGCAAAGGGGAACATAATGAGATGAGATAGATAGATAGATAGATAGATAGATAGATAGATAGATAGATAGATAGATAGATAGATAGATAGATAGATAGATAGATAGATAGATAGCAATATTTTTGTTTTCTGTAGAATGGACAGAATACACTGGGATTTTGTTGTATGGCAATTTCAGGCACCACTCAACATTAAATGGGATTTCCAAGAAAACAAAATCCTTTGCATAAGAAAATGGAAGGGTCTCTTGTGCCACTGTTTTCTAAGCACCCCATACTGCAGTTATACATTTCCCTTGCTGGTGAAACCTAGCATTGCATCGCTACAATAACAGAAAATAAATTCTGTTGGTATTTCACAATAATGGTTGAACACTAGGCTGTATGCACACTAGCATTTTTCATAAGCTCAAAAAATAACACTAGAAAAAAACGGTGATAATAGCGTTTTTGTGCCGGCTCGTAGTAGCATTTTAGTAGGTTTTAGAAGCTTTTAGGAATGTTTAGGAGCATTGGCGTTTTATTAGCATTTGTACAGTGCATGAAAAAAAAAAAAATCTTAAAAAAAACTGTTAGGAGCGTTAAAGTATAACTAAAGGCAAAACTTTTTTTAGTCTTAGATAGAGTGGAGAGGGATTAGAACACCTGCCAGGTTTTTATTGCTGTCTGTGCCCCGTTAGGGAGATTCAGCCTCTCTATTTGTCATGTTTACCATTATCATTGAAAGTGAAAGTAAAAGAAAATCCCTAATTTTGGGTTGTCCCCAGAAAATCAATAGAGGGGAAATCTTCCAATGGGGACACTAGTTCTGGTGAGCTGGGGGTCCCCAAGAAATTCCCTTCATTTGCAAGGATTTCCTCTCATTTCCTGTTTAGCTATGGGACAGGAAGTGAAGGTAAATCTCTGCAATGGGACACAGACGGCAAAAAAAAATCTGACAGAGGTTATAACCCTCCTTTACTCTATCCAAAATGAAAAAAAAAAGTTTTGCCTATAGTTCTACTTTAACTACTTCAATACCAGGCACTTAGAACACTTCCCGCCCAGACCAATTTTCAGCTTTCAGCGCTGTTGCATTTTGATTGACAATTGCACGGTCGTGTGACGTTGTACCCAAACAAAATTTGTATCATTTTGCTCCCACAAATAGAACTTTCTTTTGGTGGTATTTGATCACCCCTGCAGCTTTTATATTTTGCTTTACAAATAAAAAAAAAACGAAAATTTGGGGAAAAACAAGTTTCTTTGTTTCTGTCACAAAATCTTGTATAAGTACATTTTCTCCTTCACTGATGGGCATTGATGTGGCTACACTAACGGGCACTGATGAGGCAGTACTGGTTGGCACTCATGAGGTGGCACTGATAAGGTGTCACTGATGGTGAAGCACATATATGCAGCACTGATGGGCACAGAGAGGCGGCACTGATAAGCAGCACTGACAGGCAATGATAGGTGGCACTGATATGCAGCACTGATTGGCACTGATAGGTGGCACTGCTGGGCACTGATAGGTGGCACTGGTGGTCACTAATAGTTGGCACAGGTGGGCACTGGTACATGGCACTGGTGGGCACTGGTACATATAGCACTGTTAGGGATGGCACTGGCAGGCATCACATATGGGCACAGTGCCATCCCTACAGTGCTCTGTATTCCTCTTACCTTGTGGTCTAGTGTGGGCTCCCTGGTGGTCCCTGGATGGCCTCCTGATTGTCTCCCTGGTTGTCCTGGGCGGCCTCCTGATGGTGGTCCCTGGGGTTGTCTTCCTGGTGGTCCTGGTCGGCTCCCCGGTGGTCCAGTGTGGCGATCCTGAGAGGGGCTGCACTGATAAATGTTCAACGCAGCCCCCCTCCCCATCAGAAGAGCAGCCGATCGGCTCTCCACTGCTCGGGTCTGCAGACCTGAGTAGAGGAAAAGCAAATAAATATCCCTTCCTGTTTACACTGTGATCAGCCTTGATTGGTCACAGCTGATCACATGGTAAAAAGCTTCCGATGGAAGCCTGTTACCTCAATCGGTAATGTGGTGGGTCAGACTGACCCAAAGCATCAGCGATCACCGTGATACGTGCACCTGTGGGCGCATGATCGCGGGTTATCCTGAGGACATCAATAGACCCGCCCAGACATCATTTGTCTATATGCCGGACGGGAATTGGTTATGTAGCGTTTAGAAGTGTTTCTGCCAAGAAAACGCTCCAAAAAAACTCTACAATAACAGTTTTTTTCTGCTCCTAAACACTTGAAAAGCACTTCTAGCATAAAATTGTGTGCATGGACACATAGGATAACACTATTAGCTCCTAGGAGCAGAAAAAATGTTCATAATAGATTCTAGGAGCTTAAAAAATTCTAGCTTAAAAAAATTAGCTCAAAAAACACTAGAAACAAATGCTGGATGAAAAATGCTGACAATAGTATTCTGACTCCTAACTGTTGTAATGGCGACTTATCCCTTGTTGAGACCTCTATGCCTGGCCTGTATAAGCAGATATGATCACCGCAGACAGTTCTCATCAGATAGTGACTCACCAATTACCGATTTCTTCCATGAGCGTTTATTCATTGGAACAGCAGGTACAGCATACAACAAATGTGACAGATGGTCGAAAGATGGTAACTGCAGGTCAAAGCATAGTAATGTGTCCTAGGATGCGAGTAGATTGAGTGAGGCCTTCTAGCATGTGGCCATATTCTTTACCTCATGAGAGAGAGGACACAGGAAGAGGAAGTAGAATAGCAGAGTGCACCAGGAACAGGAAGTTACAAAGTAGAGTGAACTAGGAAGAGGAAGTTAGCTCACAGAGGATGGGAGGTACACACTTAGAAAATACAATAGAAAGGTGTGATATCCAAAAGAACCACAAGATGGCATTATAATAACCAACTATAAAAACATTACTATAGCTGCATATTTATGTTACATGCAAATCATGTAACAGAACAAATAGTGTTTTTGTGCTGGGTTGTAGTAGCATTTTAATTGTTTTTAGAAGCTTTTAGGAGCATTTAGGAGCGTTAGCATGTTATTAATGTTTTTACAGTACATGAAGAAAAAAACACTGGAAAAAAAGCTATTAGAAGCGCTTTAGTAGCATTTAGAAGCATTTAGGATCGTTTAGGGTTTTTTCTGCTGGGAAAACATTCCAAAAATGTGTTTTTTTGTTCTGCTCCTAAATGCTGAAGCTTGAAAAACACTTCTAGCATAAAATAGTGTGTATGGACACATAGGATAAGACTATTAGCTTCTAGGAGCAGAAAAATGCTCATAATAGCTTCTAAGAGCTTAAAAAAATGCTGGGGTGCATGGAGCTTTAATCTACAAAGTAGAAGAAGACAGCAAGGTGGTGGGGGGACATAAAGTCAAATAAAGTCACACATTTCAGTATGTATTTTTTTTCTCTTGAAATCCTATTTAATCTGTTTGTGCGATAGAAGTAAGCAAAAGTTATTTGAGCTTTCATATAACTCTTTGCCATATCATACCCTAAATCTTCTGTGCATTTTTTTGTTTCATCTACACTTATATTACTCAACATCATTTATCAAGGTAAGCAGAAAACATAAAAAACTGTTAATGGCTATATCTCTGCTACTACCATTGACAAGTCAGTTATTGATGAGCCACTGTTTTAATAGCTATACTGACATATTTACTAAATGAAAGCAAAGAGCAGAGATAATGTGCAAAGGTACTATAACCAATTAGAATTTTAGGCTATAAAAGACAGATCAGTGAAAGTTTGATAGCTACAGGGTGACTATATAAGACACAATGATCTTTACTGTACTAAAATGCAATCCATATTTTTTTATCTAATCCTCAACTTACGTGTGTATGTGTGTTTGTGTAAATGTGGTTCCAGATATTTACATACTGTATTGTACTACAGAAATGAGTTGAACAATGCACATGAAGGCAAGTCATTAAAGCCTACTTCTTGATCCTTGCAATTGATTTACATTGTCTTGTGTAGTTACACTGTCTCCACCTGGTGGCCAAGGACTGCTGACCATACAGTTCACACTCTTCATTCAATGTCAATGTGTAATTCTTAATAATGCGTTGGAGCATTTTCATTGTTATGCCCATAGGAATTACGTGTGTTTAGTGCCTAAATGTGCAAATGTTATTATGAAACATTGGAATATCAGGGGAATATATATAGTATTTTAAAAGGCAAACAATGTAACCAGTCAGTAACCATACTGTTTTTTTTTTTTTACTGATTAGGAGCTATGGAAATATCTGTACAGAAGATATTAAATCAGTAGATAGTAAATGGGAAGAACATTGTATAAATGTGGAAGAGGCCATTGCTGGGTCCGTCTATATTGTATGCAAACATTATTCTGTGTCTGCATCACACAAAAACAAGATGTTGTTACAGATAGGTTTCACTTCCAGAAAAAGAAAATAAATGATAGTGACGTCATTTTTTTCTGCAGTAAAACACCAAAAAAACTAAGCAAATAGGGCTAACTTTCTATTGCACAACATGTTAATTAGTGGACTTGAAATGTATTTATATCCAAAACACTTTTTTTTTGCTTAGGATAAAGTAAGAGCAGGTTAAAACCCCTAGCCCTTAGCGGGGGGGGGGGGGGGGTTGTTCTTTCTGTCTTTATGGCAGGGCCGTAGATAATTTTTTGTCCTGGGGGGGTTCAGCAGCAGGTACCAAATGGAGA
Source organism: Glandirana rugosa (assembly GCA_018402905.1). NCBI lineage: Eukaryota > Metazoa > Chordata > Amphibia > Anura > Ranidae > Glandirana > Glandirana rugosa. Next base: position 2,172,462 of record BLSH010052298.1, on the reverse strand, counting down.
AGTGGGGGGGTGTCCGGTGGGGGGACCAAGAAGGACTCCATAGACCCACACAGCGCAGGAGCGAGCATGCCCTTGGTACCCCCTTAGCAAGCAGCTTTCTATTGTGACATATAGAGAAGAGGAGGATCAGGGCCACTCTGTGCAAAACCATTGCACAGAGCAGGTGAATATAACATGTTCTTTATTTTAATTTTAAATTAATTTAAAATGTGGTTTCTCTGCGGCTGTGTTTTTAGAAAAGGGGCAAGGACCTTTTCCCTGCATTTCCCACAGGGACAGCAGCCCATTCCCACGGGAATGCAGGCCACACTGCAGGCATAGGTGTGAACTACCCTTAGCCTTGGTTCACGCTGTGAGTCACGCAGGAACTGCATCACATTTCTGTGCAATTCACATGCGATTCAGTGCAGTGCGATTTGAGCCCATTCATTTTCAATAGGCTTAGATTGCACTGCATTACACCAAAGGCATGCATGCACCAATTTTAGGAACACATTGAAACCGGATCACATGGTCATTTTGTATCATCTGATCTGGGGCAGGCAAACACACTGCATTTGGATTGTCGTTAAGATTTCACTGACACCCGCTGTAGATTGCAAAGGCAGTGCAATTTGAATGTGGTGCAGGACCAGGGCCACCTTTAATATTGATTGGATCCTGGGCAAACATTTTCTTCGCCCCCCATTCACATTATGACTGCTCACTGATTGGTTGCTGGAGGTTACAGCACATCATTACCGCTCACTGATTGGTTGCTGGAGGTTACAGCACATCATCTCCTCACTGCCTGCACACCATGGACTGGGGAGGTGGGGGACTCACCAATAGACAAAAAACTCCTAGAATGTGTTATTAGCAATGAGCAGAGCACACACAGCTATGAAAGTGGGGATTGCAGTGTGTGTGAAAGAGACCTTCATGCTGAAAGGTCTACTTTAAAACAGAACAGCTAGTTCTGACTCTCATACACTCCATTTATTGTGTGGATGTATATCTTGGTTTGAGACTGCATCCCAGTGATGATCAACCAATGAGGTTTTCAGGATGTACAGAATCATCCTGTAGACCCAGCTATCGATGTGCCATCATCCAGAATTGTATTGAAAACAACAAAGAACCCTCAAGGTGGGATTTTTAGAGGCACAAAGCAAACAGTAAATATGTAAAAGTATAAATTTTATTTGTACACAAACAGTTCAATGTATAAAAAGAAGATTAAAATACACCATGGACAGTTGTGAGTTCATAATAAGCAACAGCATGTATAGTATACAGCACTAATTTATGCACAAAACCTAATGCATTTCGCTGCCGATGACCTTCATCAGAGGTAATGACTTGTACATAATCAAACGGTCTGATTATGAAAAATACAAATGAGAAATGTGAGATTTCAAGCTGCCTAAACAACTGGTAATCTTAAACCTTGTATGCTGTGTCCAAGCTGACACCTCACCTACCAGAAAGTAAATGTCCAAATTGCAAAGTGCTGTTCAAAACTAATTTTGAGATACACTGCGCGCTGCACCACAAAAGACCACAGGCCCCATGGCCCAGCCACCCCGTGTCCTCCACAAGATTTTGCGGATTATCCTGAGAACGTCAATAGATGTCCAGTCAGAATAATGAACCCCCCCCCCCCCCCGCCCGGCCGTCATTTGTCAATAGGCTGGGCGGGAAGTGATTAAAATGACTGTAAAGGAAAGATAAAAAAAATAAAATAACAAACATGTCATACTTACCTGATCTGTGCAATGGTGCAGCCCCGATCTTCCTCTTCTAGGATCCCCCGCAGGAGCTCTGGGCCCTTCCCCTTGCTGAGTGCCCCATAACAAGCCGTCTGCTATGGGGGGCACTCATGTGTTCTCGCTCCCGAGCCGGGTCTTTGGCTGTAATTGACAGCAGTGGGAGCCAATAGCTCCTGCTGCTGCATCTGAGCCAATGAGGAGGGAGATACCCAGGAGAGCCACTGCACATCGCTGGATCGAGATCATGCTTAGGTAAGTATTGGGGGGGCTAAGGGGGGAGCTGCACACTGAAGTTTTTTACTTTCATGCACAGAATATGTGAAGCTTAACAAATATTCAGTCTTTAGAACCACTTTAAAGCTGTAGTTTATTTATTTATTTTTTTTGGCTATGCAATAACCAAGTACATAACTTACCTCTAATGAAGTGTATTCCATGTCCTGTTGGCTGTTGCTTAGTGTAGAAATCTTACCTGCAGTGACTTTGGATACCCCCCACATCTCTGACCTTCTGATACTGCAGGGGTTAAACATATACTCTCAATCCTGAGAGTGGATGCCCTGGCAAATAGGGAAGGGTAATAGGGAAGGGTGAACTGTTAATAACTGTTAATAACAAATACGTGCGGCATTCCACACGAAAATAGGCGATAATAACTTATGTACAATTACAAGTGGCATTTCACACAAGGACAGATAAATATGGGACATTATTTACAATATACGTGTGGCCTACCACCCGAGGGTAAGTGACAATAGTAATAAGCAATAACTGTATAGCCTAACTACCTATCTATCTAATATTTACACAATAATGCAATTAAAGATAAACATTACTGTACACGATTAGAGTTGAGCGAACCCGAACTGTAAAGTTCGGGTCCGTACCGAACTTTCAGGTGTCCGTGTCCCGAACCCGAACGTTTGAGAAAAAGTTCGGGTTCGGGTTCTGGGTTCTGGTATTTTATCACGCATGTTGAATAGCTGCAGGGCAGCCAATCAACAAGTGTTTCACTGGTTTGCCCTAGAAGCCATCACAGCCATGCCTACTAATGAGTAGAAACAAGAGAGTTTAAAACAAGAGATTATAACAGGAATCTTCAGAACCTGTAAGTAACATCAGACATTTCCTGTTATTTGTGTTGTTGTATCTGGGAAAATGTGTGCTAGCAAGATTGAAGGTTTTGTGCAGTGCACAGTGTGCCGCATGTATGCAACTATGGAGCAACAGCTCCAGGATGGATATCGCTGCGACAGATGTGAGCAGGTTGCCCTTCTGGAAGCTCGCATTAGAGATCTGGAGGAGCAAATTGCAACACTGGACAGAGCTGCCAACCTTGAAAGGGGTCCTCCGTGAGCAGGTGGCTAGTAGGGTTAAGGGGGAGGGTGGAGGGGTAAGTCAGGATTATAAGGTAGGTAGATGGGTTAACACAGTTAGAGGGAGTGGTAGGGGCTCACAGAAAAGGAAGGCCAGTCCTGGGTTTGAGCACCCTAACAGATTTGCCAATTTGAGTGAAGATGTGGGGGTGGCAAATTCAGAGGTGGCAGACCTGGATGTCACTGCTCCCCCTAACAGCCGGGAGAGCAGCCCATCTTGTAGGGGTGGTAGGGGTAGTGCAGGTAGGCCTAGACAGTTGGTGGTAATTGGGGATTCTATAATTAGAAGGACTGATAGAATAATTTTTCGCCAGGATCGCCTCAACTGAATGTTTTGCTGTCTCCCTGGTGCCAGGGTTCGGCATGTGGTGGACCGGTTTGATAAATTACTGGGAGGGGCTGGGCATGACCCAGCTGTCTTGGTCCACATTGGAACCAATGACAGAATAGATGGAAGGTGGAGGCTCCTTAAGAACCAATTTAAAGAATTAGGTTGCAAGTTGAAGAGAAGGACCTCCAAGGCAATATTCTCTGAAATATTGCCTGTGCCATGCGCAACACAGGAAAGGCAGGGGAAGATTAGAGCCCTGAATGCATGGCTAAAGACCTGGTGTAAGGAGGAGGGCTTTGGGTTTTTAGAGCACTGGGCTGACTTTTCATTGAGGTGCAACCTATATGCTAAAGATGGTCTGCACCTAAATGGAAGGGGGTCTGTTGTGCTAGGGGAGAGGTTTATGGGAAGGCTGGAGGAGTATTTAAACTAGGATTGAGGGGGGATGAGGAGGTCGGAAGGGTATTTGGAGAGGGGATCGTGTT
>BLSH010052298.1:2112554-2129732 GCA_018402905.1 Glandirana rugosa | reverse complement strand
CTTGAACGGGTCATACGATAACTCGACGACCCGACGGGACGTAGATCGCACGAAAGGTTTGCCTGTAAGTCACGACGACCTCCAAAACAATGACTAGTATCTTGCACAGACAGGTGTCTGAGTCACCTGGTAGACTGAAAATAGTTTTAATTAGTCAGGACCTAATGGTCGTCGATACTTCGGGGATTACAGTTACAGCGGTTAATTAACAATAACCCTACACCTTAGAGATGTCCTGAAGATCCGACGGATCGTAACACCCACAACTAATCTCAACTCGCTTGGAGACCTTCAAGCCCAAGACGACCAGGCAGGCTTGCCGTGCGATCGTTCGGGTTCCGTCCGGACCCGGACCCGGACTTTGTCCCGAAGTTCGGACGGACCAGCAGAACCCGAACTTCCAGAGGTTCGCTCAACTCTAATCAACACCCACAATGCTAGGCAGCCTAGAAGTCCTGTAGAGATTCCACATCCCAATAACAATTAATTGGCGACATTGACATTAGGGGCTTCATAGCTGCTGGTAATCCAGGACTGATTAATTTTGATAAAAGTCAGATGGTCCACTGAGTCTGTGGACAGACACGTTCTATGATCAGTAACAAAACCTCCAGCAGCACTGAATGTCCGTTTGGAAAGCACGCTAGATGCAGGGCAGCCCAGCAGCTCAATAGCATACTGGGCAAGTTCTGGCCAGTGATCTATTCTCATGATCCAGTAAGCCAGTGGATCTATGCCTGGAAAGCTCTCCATATCTGTTTTTGCCCCTAGATAATCGTCCACCATGTGTTGCAGATACTGCCAATGGGATGTGGAAGCTGACAGCCCTGGGTGGGGAGGACTAAAAAAATTGTGAAATGCATCACTTAGGCAGGCACCTTCTCCCCCGCTCCTCTCTTGACCAACAGAGGCCTCAAAACTATGTTTTCCATGAGACTGTAACCTACCAGAGTCAGGAAAAATATTAGACAAAATCCCCTTTAAGGTGTCCTCAAGAGATTTATTTCTTCTTCTGCACTCTCTGTGGGGACAGGATGAGTTCTGAGACTTTCCCTTTATAACGGTGGTCAAGGAAGGTTACCAACCAATAGTGATCCTTTTCCTTTATGCCACATATTCTGGGGTCCTTTCACAGGCTTTGAATCATGAGGGAGCCCATGCACCGTAAATTTGCTGAAGCATGAGATGCAGACTCCTCGAGGTCACTCAGGATAACGGTATCTGGAACTGCCTCCTCCCAGCCACATACTACTCCCAAGGGTTCAGGGGATGGAAAGCCATTGCTTACTGTTTGACGTATGTCTTCCTCTGCTTCAATCCCTCCGAAACTGCCAAAATCCTCCTCCTCCTCTCTCTACTCTTGTCTGTTCTGTGGCATAGGGATGATAGTGTCTGCATAAAGTGGGCCTTGAGAGGAAAGGAAGTCCTCCTGTTGCTCTCGCTGTTCTGCCTCGAGTGCACTGTCCATAATGCCATGCAGAGTCTGCTCCAGCAAAAACACAACAGGATTGTGTCACTGATGCATGCATTGTCACGGCTCACCATCCTTGTGGCTTCCTCAAATGGTGACAGTACAGTGCATGCATCCTTTATGAGCAGCCATTGTAATGGGAAACAAAAAGCAGAGCTGGCCTGAGCCTGTCGTTGTGCCATACTCACACAGGTACTCCTTGACAGCCCTCTGCTGCATGTACAGCCATTGCAGCATTGCCAAAGCCGAGTTCCACTTGGTGGGCATGTCACAAATCAGACGGTTTATGGGCAGGTGGAATTCCTGCTGAATTTCAGCCAACTAAGCACTGGCTGTGTATGACCACCTGAAATGACTACAGACTCCTCTGGCCTGCTTTAGCAGATCTTCCAACCCTGGGTACTTTTTTAAGAAATGATGCACCACCAAATTGAGGACATGTGCCAGGCATGGCACATGTGTCAACTTTCCCTGTCTAAGGGTGGACAGGAGGTTTGTGCCATTATCGCTCATCACCATTCCTGGCTCCAGCTGGTGTGGTGCGAATCACCTCTGGGCCTGTCCCTGCATAGCTACAAGAATCTCTGCTCCAGTGTGACTCCTGTCCCCTAGACACACCAGCTGAAGCACTGCATAGCACCTTGTAACCTGACTTGAATTGCCCTTTGAACGCTTAGGGGGTACTTGTGGTTCATAGGATAATTCAGCAGAGGAGGGCATGGAGGAGGAGGAGGGGGTAGAGCTGACAAATCTCACGTCATCACCAGCTGTATGGTGACGTGGGGGAAAAACAAGCTGCAGCACTGAGCCCTGTCCTGAATCCTTCTGAGTTGCAAGCAGCACTACACAGTGTGCTGTGAACAAAGTATATCGTCCCTGCCCATGCTTGCTGGGCCATGTGTCAGCAGAAACCTGGACTTTGTGGCTGACTGTGTTTCCCAACGATCCCACAATATTGCCTTCCACGTGATGGTAGAGAGATGGAATGGCCTTACGTGAAAATAAGTAGCTACTGGGAACCTGCCATTGTGGTACAGGACATTCTGCAAATTCACAGAAGGGGCAGAATCCACCAGGCAGAAAGGCAGAAATTGGAGAGCCCACAGCTTTGACAAGCTTGCATTTAGACACTGGGCATGTGGGTGGCAGGGACTGTATTTTTTTTCCGCTGCAGCAGATGGAGCAGAGAAATTTGCCAGCTATAGTCTACAGCCAGTGGTGTGTTGCTGGCAGATGTGCTGCTGGGACACCCTGCACTATACCATCATCCCTGTCAGTGGAGGCTGCTGAGAGGTCATGAGGTATATCAGGTGCAGACTGAGGTGAGTAAGGAGGAGGAGGGACAGATTTGTGCCCCTTTTGTGTGGCTTTTAGGTGCTCTTGCCAATGGGTAGTGGGAGGTTAAATGCCTTTTCAAGCATGTGGTACCAAAATGACTGGTGTTTTTGCCATGTTTGATGTGCTTGAGACAAGGTTTACAAATAGCAACAGTGCGATCGGCTGCACATGTACTAAAAAAGGCCCAGTCAGCTGAGCTGTGGGAAGTGGGCCGGTAGATAACAGCTCCACAATGTGATTGAATAGGGTGACTGCTCTCGTTGATGTTGTGCCTCACCCTCACTTTCCTCCTCTGCTCTATCTGGCACCCAAGTCATGTTAGTGACCTCATCATCATCATCTCCTCCATCCTCATTACCACTGGAGACAACTTGGCAATACACTGCGGCAGGGGGGACATGAATGCCAATTTGTGTACCAGTGCTCTCCCGTCTCTGTGGGCTTATGTTCCTGCCTTCCTCAACCTCAGAACCAACATCTGAATCCAGTAATGGCTGTGCATCATCAAGGAGCAAGTGGCTAACGCTGTGTTCAAATAATGCAGCTGACTCCTCCATGGCTGATGCTGGGGCTATGGCAGGAATAGATATGGACAAGAAGGCAGGTTTAGCCACTCTGGCAGCTGCAGGGGACTGCCCACTAGTCTCTGCTTGTGTGCCAGAGGATGAGGAGGATGAGGACGGTTTAGTAAGCCAGTCCACCATCTCCTCTGCATGCTGTGGCTGGATAGCACGGGCAACATCACTAAACAGGGCAAATGATGTCCTGCCTGAGGACTGACCATGTATACCTTTGCCTGTGGACACATACACTGCTGGCCCCCTTACAGTGCCACGGGAACATCTGCCTCTCCTTGGGAGTAAGGGGACGGTGCTTATTAACAAAATGTAATAAAGATGTGGAAATGTGTAAGTGGATGCACTTTAATAAATGCTATAATATACTTCTTCAAACATGCAGTATTACACAGAAATATACGTTAAATGTGTACTAACGCAATGAAATATATGGCGTTAAACTTGCAGTAACGCACACAACTATATAGCGTAAAACTTGTAGTAACACACAGAACTATATGGTGTTAAGCTTGCAGTAATGCAGTGAAATATGTAGCGTCAAACTTGCAGTAACGCACAGAACTATATGGCATTAAACTTGCAGTAACACACAAAATGATATGGTGCTAAACTTGCTGTAACGCGCAGAACTATATGGCATTAAACTTTCAGTAACGCAATGAAATATATGGCGTTAAGCTTGCAGTAACACACAGAACTATATGGCGTTAAGCTTGCAGTAAAGCAATGAAATATATAACGTTAAACTTGCAGTAACGCACAGAACTATATAGTGTTAAATTTGTAGTAACGCACAGAACTATATCGTATTAAACTTGCAGTAACGCACAGAACTATATGGCATTAAACTTGCAGTAACACACAGAACTATATGGCGTTAAACTTGCAGTAATGCAATGAAATATATAGCGTTAAACTTGCAATAACGCACAGAACTATATGGCATTAAACTTGCAGTAATGCACACAACTATATAGTGATAAACTTGCAGTAATGCACAGAACAATATGGCATTACATTTACAGTAATGTACAGAACAATTTAGCGTTAAACGTGCATTAACACAATGAAATATATGATGTAAAACGGTCACTACACTGACACTAACTGAACTGCCCCTACATGCACACTAATGTATAGATGAATAGTGGTTAATACACTACATTCACACTATCTGAACTGTCTTTACTCTAGATATACACTAACATAAAGATGAATGATTCATCACTACACTATACTAACACTATCTGAACTGTCCCTACATGCACACTAATGTAAATATGAATAGTGGTCAATACACTACAGTCACATTATCTGAACTGTCCCTACTCTAGATATACACTAATGCAAAGATGAATGACTCATCACTACACTACACTGACACTATATGAACTGTCCCTACTCTAGCTGCACACTAATGGAAAGATGAATGATAGTTGTCACTACACTCACACTATCCCTAGATTGACACTAAACTAATATTCTACACTGACAACAAAATCACAATAGCACACTATAGCACACTAACTGTCTAGTAGCACTGAACAGAGTCCTGTCCTATCTCTCTCCACGCCAAAATCACACTGAAAATGTCCGCTATTGAAAGAATACTTTTATAGTGTGGGGTGGGACTAAGAGCAATGAGCCATGATTGGATAGATTCATCATGACAGTGTCCAATCATGGTTCTGACAGTGCTCTGTGCCCTGATTAGGTGAAGCTTTCACTGCTTCAGCCAGTCAGGGCTTTCAATGCACTGTGCGGCGGCGCAGTGCATTGTGGTCGTTCGGCGGGCTGAACAAACGGTTGAATGACCTGATAATTTGGTTGTTCAGTGAACGAGCGAACAGCCAATGTTCGGCCCGAACTCATGCTCAGGCCGAACAATTCGCCCATCCCTAGCGAGCGTATAACAAGTCGTTTTTTTAATGTATTTCATGAGGAGCTTCTTCAGGAAGAGACACCACTTGACAAACACAGATTACACCTACTTAATGTGAACACGTGGCATCAATGATCACAGAACCGGAGCAGCCACAACCAATATACAGGTGGGGCAGAAGTGGACTGCAGAAGGAGTTACCAAGGGCAGCATACCCCATTATAAAACCAGACAAGTGAAACCTGGAAAGGGGATGCACTGTGAAATTGCATAAAGTGGAGGTTATAAGAGAACACCAAGACACAGAAACGTAGAAGGGTGGTCACAATCACTGGTGTAATAAAATGGCTGCATTAGCCTAATCAGGTATGAAAGACCAATCCCACTGCGCCTACTAGGGAGGGATGTACGGTAAGCATCCATTTACTCAAAAAATATGCTATTGTCATAAGATTTTATTAATTGATAAATATTGTAATAAAGTATCTTTTAAGCAATTTATGTGTTTTGATTGGTTGGCACCCGTAAAGTTCCATTATTTATAATGAATCATTTCTATGCTCACTCTATTAGGGCTGTGGTGCCTGATTTCCCATCAATCCATCGATCCTCGTAGGTATATACAAAATTGCTCACTCACATACGTTTTGGTATTCACCTTTAAAATACTTTCACTGACCTACATAACATAGATATTGTTTTAAAAAAAAATGGCAGCAATTTGAATCTATCATTGGCAAACCTCCCACTTAGTCAATGAAGACATCTGTGTCTATGTCTCAGTAGGTCAGTTGAATTGATCCTGACAAATTATGTTATCTAGCCATGCTTTCCTACAACTTACACACCTTCACATTTGTAAAATCCTTCTTATTTGACAGTGACCCATATGTCATTTGGCATAGATTTTTGTAATGAATTTCCTTCTACATTTCAGTTTCACAGGAAAACACATTTGGAACTGGGGCAAAGTGACAATGACAATTTGGAGACTGCTATCATTGTAGACAAGGTAATGTAAGTGGTAGTATTAAAGGCAGAACACCAATATACCATACTTCACATATAGATGAGAATACAGGTGTACATGATGTGTGCTGTATTAATTACTAAAGGCTGAAAGGATAAAACACAAGTCTCCTGTGTTTTATAGAGAAGCCTATGTTTCCTATGTGTTTCTGTCTTTGCCAAGAGAAATTATTTTGCCTAGAAAACCTACTGTCGCATAAAATAATGTAACCTTCACTTAACAGATCTTACAATATGTAAGTGTAGTGCTTACTCCCAAAGGGGCCGCTGAGAATAGACAGGTCCTCCCTTGGTAGTAGTACAGAAGCTGCCAGTCATTAGCACATGTTGACATAACAGACTCAGTCTAGGGGATGTCTTTTTAAAATGTATTGCTTGAAACAGGAGAAGGGTTCAGTAGTTCAGGGTACTCCAAAAGGATAATAGCAATCAATAGGAGGACACACTTCATAGCATAAAAATCCTTATAGGAGCAGGCACATGCTAAAGTCCCAAATCAGGTTTTACTCATAATGTCCCAGAAGCTTTCCACCACCCAGCATCCACAGGTAGATCCTCAATGTGGGAGGTAGAGAGATTCTTGTCCAGACCAAGATTTCAGGATAGTGCCCTCCAGCAACAATTCATTATCAACCTTCTCTAGGTCCTCAGCCCACCTCCTGCTGAGGTCCAGACTGCAACTTTGTCTCAGTGTAGCTGCCTCCAGAGGCAACAGCCCCAGGAAAATGGGAACCCTCCTAACAGAGGAAATAACCCTCTGGCAAGGTCTCTCAAACATTTATCACCTCTCCAGCCATCTTCTGGATGCCACCTTCCAGCGATTGGCAGGAGCATGATAAATATTCATACTGGACATTTGGCTCTCCCTGCCCTATATTCTGGAAGCTTCTTCCAGAAGCACATGGGAAAAATCAAATACCCAGCTTCGGAAATCAGACAAAATAATAGATCACTGCTCAACTGGCTACAGTGAAGCTAAAAACAAAATTTAGCCTAACAGCCTAACCTAGGGGAGGGAACTACATACGTATTTTCCCAAATGGGAGATTGTATTTTTCATGATTTTAACTGAATACCTATGTTCTGTTCTTAAGGTGATTGCAAAGTCTAGTATTGAATCTTTGACCTTCATCACTTAGTTTGTTTTGTTGCAATTACACAGTAAACATGGCCACACCACTCTCTGTATGCAACAATGAGGAACAGTGAACAGCAATCTATTTTTTGTGGTCTGAAGGTATACCATGGCAGGAGCTAAAATCATTGGAATGTTTTCATCACAATATGTGGACAGTATTTTACTAGAGTGAGGTGTATATGAATGGATTGAGAAGTTAAAAAAAAACTGTAGGACAAGAATTAGGCATGCAGAGAAGCTGAACATCCATCCACACCCACTACAGTGGACAATATTTAAGCATCCTGCATATAGTCCAGATCTTGCTCCCTCAGATTGCCATCGGTTTGGTCCGCTTCAAGATGCCTTAAGAGGGTGTCGGTTTGCCACAGGCCAACATGTGCAAGAAGCGGTGCATACATGGCATGCATTGCTACAGGGCAAACCAAAAACATTTTTTCTGAGGATATATACAAGCTTGTGGAACGCTGGAACAAATGCATTGAAAAGCAAGGGGACTATGTTGAAAAATAGTGTAATTGTACATTCTCTACTGTTGTACTAATAAATGATAGCAATAGAGTGTGGATAGTTTGTGACCCACCCTTAAATATGTTTATGCACATATATTTAAAAAATATATTTTTTTCATCCTTTGCTGCATCTTCTCATCTCATTCAGCTTTTTTGCAGCCTCTTCCAGATTATATGCATGTGCTTTAGTGATGACTGCATAGCATTTCTTAGGGCAGGTTTACTGACAGTGACAACAGACTCAACACATTAATTCGGCTGGGAGGGAAAAACAGGTTAAGTGCCTGAATAAGAATCCTCATGGCAGGATCACCAGGTAATATTTTAATGAAAGCTGCGTATTTAAAAATATTAAAAATGGCTTTTTAAATTACATTAACATGTTCACGCTTTAATGTGATTTTAGTGTTTGGGTTTAATTATTTTTAAGTGGAGATATGACATAGTCAGAGGTAACTAGAATCCGCAGATTATTCAAAAACGTGTACTCCACTTTGTTTAGCTTTTTAATAACACAAGTTAAAAAAATCATTAAAAATAAAAGTAACAATTACCCTTTGCTAAGTAAAATATGGGGAGTTGTCATTGTTGACCTTCTTCTAGGGGAGCTGTAATTGCTGACCTTGTCTGTCTTTGGCTTAATAGTTTGTAAATAACTGACCCATAACAAGTATACACATTAAATCACCAGAATGACGTTGGAACTCCTTATTGGCTTATTTTTCCGGTAGTGTCACGAAAAGCATTAAAGCCATTAGATTGTCATTAGAGCCAGGCAATTTGCATTTTCAGAAGGATAAGTTAGCAATGGCTATTACAGGTAAGGGTGGATTGACAATTCATCGCTTTATTGGCTTTCATACCTTCATTTAACAGGATCCATCATTAATTAGGTTCTGTCATTGTTGTACTCTACAATGATCTTTATGTGTTCTTCATAAAAAAAATCCAAAATATGGATAATTGCTACACGAGCCATTTTGTAATGTATTATTAAGAATCACCTAATAATTTCAATCTGTAAATGTAATTTTGTAAAACTGTCAAAAAAGAAATATTGCTTCCTCGAAATTCAGGAGGTGTTGCATATGGCATACAAAATATCCCCAGATATGGAGTTGTTTGCACTTATCAAGCAGATATAACAAAACACTTTCAATGTTAAACTTAGCAGACAAAAAGAAAGGAGATAAGAGGAGTTCACTGTTAGGGTTTTCATACAGATTAATTCAGAAAGTTAATTTTACCAAAAGGGAAAGAGTGTGTTAAAGAGAGGGGAGAAGAGAGTATGAAGAAAAAAAAGAAAAGCACAAAGGTGTAAAAAGGGGACAGACACCATTCAGAGCTCATACATATCTTTAAAAAAAATGAAACGGGCTTAATCTAATGTTTTCCTGTTCTCATTACCATCTATCATCTATTAGTCTTCCAAATAAGCAGATGTATCTAAACCATTATTGGTAAAATGTTAGAGGGAATTGAAAAGAAATCATTGTGATACTGTAATTCTTAAAAGCTTCATAGTGGATATAATGAATTTCCTTTTTTTTTTTGTAAATGAAACTCTTTTTCCCCTTTTTTCTTGTGCAGCAGGCAGCTAGTCCAGGACTAACTACTCAGAAAATAATTTATTCGACATACAGCATGTCACTTACATTGAATCTATCCTATTTAGAGTTGAGCGGCACCTGGATGTTCGGGTTCAGCAGAACCTCGTGAAACCGTTCGGGTTCGGCACCAAACTTGATCCGAACTTGACCCCGGACACCGAACCCCATTGAAGTCAATGGTGACCCGAACTTTTGGGCACAAAAATGGCTGTAAAAAAGTAATGGAAAGGGCTAGAAGGCTGCAAAAGGAAGCAAAATGGGGGTAAGAGTAGGACAAGTGCCCTGCAAACAAATGTGGATAGGGAAATAACTTAAAATCACATAAAAAAATAAAAATGGGAGTAGGAGGTGGATGTGGAGTAGGAGCCTAGAGGTTGACTAGGCCGTGACCGTGGCAGTGTAGGTGGAAGTGGTGGTGGTGGTGGAGGAGGAGGAGGTAGCCAACACTGTTTTTTGTTTGCTTGATTTTTTTGTGTTTGTGGTGGCGTGCTGCTGACAAAGCTTTTCCACATTTCAGCCATGATAACCCTGCCTTCTGAGGTGCTGGCGGTGGCACAGCTGCGTTGGTGACTTCTTCTTCCTCCTCCTCCTCTGCCTTCGCCTTTTGCTTCCACTGAGCCCCCGGTGTCATTTGGGAATGCCCTCAGCAGCGTGTCTACCAGAGTGCGCTTGTAGTCGCGCATCTTCCGATCATGCTCCAGTGAGGGAATTACGGACGGCAGGTTGTACTTGTACTGGGGATCCAGCAGGGTGGCCACCCAGTAATCAGCACAAGTTAAAATGTGGGCAACTCGGCTATCGTTGGTCAGGCACTGCAGCATGTAGTCGCTCATGTGCGCCAGGCTGCCCAGAGGCAAAGACAAGCTGTCCTCTGTGGGAGGTGTATCATCTGTGTCCTCCGTATCCCCCCAGCCACGCTCCAGTGATGCCCACGAGCTGCGTTGGGTGCCACCCTGCTGTGAACACGGTTCCTCCTCCTCATCATCATCATCCTCGTCCTCCTCATCCTCCAGAACGGTCCCCTGGCTTGAAAATTTTTGACCTGGCCTATGCTGTTGCAGGAACCCACCCTCCGAGCCACTTGTGAATGACTGGCCTGATAACTGTGGAAATGACCCCTCTTCTTCCTCCTCCTGTGCCACATCCTCTTCCATCGCCCAAAGTGTTTTTTCAAGGAGACATAGAAGTGGGATAGTAACTTTGAGAACAGCGTCATCGGCACTGGCCATGTTGGTGGAGTACTTGAAACACTGGAATATGGTACACAGGTCTTGCATGGAGGCCCACTCGTTGGTGGTGAAGTGGTGCTGTTCTGCAGAGCGACTGACCCGTGCGGGCTGCAGCTGAAACTCCACTATTGCCTGCTGCTGCTCGCACAGTCTCTCCAGCATGTGCAAGGTGGAGTTCCACCTTGTGGGCACGTCGCATAGGAGGTGGTGAGCGGGAAGGCCGAAGTTCCGCATCGCAGATAGGCGAGCAGCAGCAGGGTGAGAACGCCAAAAGCGCGCACAGACGGCCCGCACTTTCTGCAGAAGGTCTGACATATCCGGGTAGTTTTTTAGAAATTTCTGCACCACCAAATTCAGCACATGAGCCAGGCAAGGGATGTGCGTCAAACCGGCTAGGCCCAGAGCTGCTATGAGATTTCGCCCATTACCACACACCACCAGGCCGGGCTCGAGGCTCAGTGGCACAACCACTCATCAGTCTGTTGTTCAATGCCCATCCACAGCTGCTGTGCAGTGTGGGGTTTATCCCCCAAACATATCAGTTTTAAAACAGCCTGCTGTCTTTCCCCTTTGATGTGCTGAAGTTGGTGGTGAAGGTGTTACACTGAGCGGATGAGGAGGTGGTAGAGGAGGAGGAGGAAGCGCAGTAGGAGGAGGAGGCAACAGGAGGCAAAGAGAAATGCCCTGCAATCCTCGGTGGTGGAAGGACATGCGCCAAACGGCTAGCCGCCTCAGGCCCACCCTCAACTACATTTGCCCAGTGTGCAGTTAGCGAGATATAGCATCCCTGCCCGTGCTTACTGGTCCACATATCAGTCTTTATGTGGACCTTGCCACAGATGGAGTTGCGCAGTGCACACTTGATCTCGTCCCCGACTTGTTTGTGCAGGGAAGGGATGGCTCGTCTGGAAATGTAGTGGCGGCTGGGAACCACATTATTCTTTTTTTTTTTTTTAAAAAAAGAAAATTGTAGATGCACTTTTTATTTTTGTGCAAGAAATGCACCGCTCACACCAGCAGCAGGAACCTCTCCCTACACCAGTATGAGATGATTTTAGAACGATCGATAATCTGCCTTTCACAGCACCGACAGGAACCTGTCCCTACTGCAGTATGAGATGATTTTAGAACAATTATCTCCCCCTCACAGCACCGACAGGAAATTCTCCCTAGTGCAGTAGTAGATGGTTTTAGAACGATAAACTCTGCCTCAGAGCACCAACCGGAACCTGGCCCTAATGCAGTAGTAGTTGGTTTTAGAACGATAAACTCTACCTCAGAGTACCAACAGGAACCTGGCCCTAATGCAGTAGTAGTTGGTTTTAGAATGATAAACTCTCCCTCAGAGCACCAACAGGAACCTGGCCCTAATGCAGTAGTAGAAACATAGAAAAGAGACGGCAGAAAAAGACTGAGTAGTCCATCGAGTCTGCCCCTTTTTATTTTTTTTTTTATTTATTTTTTTTTTTATTTATTTATTTTTTTTACATTAACCTTGTTGTCTGACTATGGATTTATGTTTATCCCAAGCATGTTTGAAGCCATTTACTGTTGACTGTCTCACAACCTCTGTTGGTAGTTTATTCCAATCATCAACCACCCTTTCAGTAAAATAATACTTTCTAAGATTAGTTTTGAACTTCCCCCCAGTTAGTTTGAGGTCATGTCACCGTGTTCTTGATTTTGGTTTCATATTGAAAAGACTGCCCTCCTGAACCTTATTCACCCCCTTGAAGTATTTAAAGGTTTCAATCATGTCTCCCCTCTCCCTTCTTTCCTCCAGACTGTACATATATATAGTAATTGGTTTTAGAACGATAAATTCTCCCTCAGAGCACCAATAGGAACCTGGCCCCAATGCAGTAGTGGCGGGCCCTTTTCCTATTGGTAATGTCTAATAAACTTTGAAACAAACCCCGCCAATACAGACCGTGCTATTACATAGGGACCATCCATCCTGTTTCTGTGGCTACCAGCCGCTCTGAACACAGGAGGGGAGGGAGGGGGCAGACTTATTGCCGCCTACACGCCCAGGGATTACATGTGGAAGCCGTCCCACCTGGTGTCCGCCCATTCTGTTATGCGAGCATTCGCCCAGACCAGAAGTGACGTCACCCCAGGACCTTTACAAGGATCCTGACACACAACACAGGGCCATGGCCAAAAGAACAGAGGGCGGGACTGTTAGCACCATTCTTGACCGGTGAACCCTAGAAAGCATATTTTTATCTGGAACCAGATAAGGCCCAGGACTATGAGACTCTAAAGGCAGAAATACTTGCACGCCTAGGGGTCACCATGGCAGTCCGGGCCCAACGGGTGCATCAGTGGACCTACCGCACTGGCAAGTCACCCTGCTCGCAGATGTTCGACCTGGTGCACCTCACCAGGAATCGGCTACAGCCAGAGAATTTGCCAGGTCCCCAGTTTGTGGAGCGCTATCTACATGCGTTCCCTGCTGCTTTGAGGAAATGGGTCAGTCGTGGGGGCCCCAAAACTGCCAACCAACTTGTGGAGAGATACACTGCTGCTGAGGACTTGTTGCACCCATCTGTGCCCCACTCCAATGTATCTAGGGGTGAAAGATCGCCCGGCGGACCGGTAAGACTGTTCCAGGGTTCAGGGGCATGGGGAAGTTTGACAAGACTGCTAAGTTTGACAAGACTGCATACTTATGTAAATAGACGTATTTCTCTTTTTGCACAGGTCGCATATACAGCAACATGTTCAAGTTTCATGGAGAAGCAAATGTTTGTGATTTTTGTTGATGGGAAACCAGTCACTGCAGTGCTTGACTCTGGATTTTCCCCATTTTTGGAGGTTAAGGGAAAGCACAGGGAGTCTGGAGGATAGAGCTCCCCCCTGCTGAGGAAGCACGGGAAGTCTCATCAGACCCGTTTTGCCAACTGGAAGGGGAGACTGGTGGCAGGACCAAAGAGGAAGGAGACCCTCTTCCTTTTCCTGTACTGGTTGGGCAGCCAGAGGAGCTGGAAGATAGCTCCCACTGGGGGCTAATGACCCAGAAAATGTCTCTGACCCTGACCGTGAGAGTGAACCGAATGTAGTACCTGACTTAGAGGTCCAGAGAGAGGACTTCTGTACAGAGCAACTACAGGATGTCACTCTCCTTAGAGCCAGAGAATACGTGAAGGTGATGGATTGGGAACCTGTGGACCCTAATTGGGGGGTGTCTTTTCCCTACATGGCTCTTAAAAGTAATTTGTTGTATCAGGTGGTGAAAAGTGAGGTGGACAAGGTGGAACAACTAGTGGTTTCCAAACACTTTTGTAGGATGGTGCTAAATCTAGCCCATGGACATGTAATGGGGGGGCATGGATATGTATAAAACCAGGGAGAGAATAACCCAGAGATTCTTCTGGTTCAGGTTGCATGCAGATGTCAGAGAGTATTGTGAATCCGGCCCTGAGTGTCAACTCTCTGCTCCCTCGCCCCATTTTCGTAGTCCACTTGTTCCACTGCCCATAATTGAAGTGCCTTTCGAAATAATTGGCATGGATCTCAGGGGACCCAGAGAAAAGCCTGCCTGGGGACACCAGCACATCCTGGTAATACTGGATTATGCGACCCGCTATCCAGAAGCCATACCTTTGCGGAACACCTCCGCTAAGACTATCACCAGGGAGTTGGTCCAGGTGTTTAGTCGGGTGGGGATACCTAAAGAGGTCTTAACGGATCAGGGCACCCCGTTTATGTCCCGTGTAACCAAGGAAGTGTGCAGGTTGTACAAAATCTCCCATCTACGTACCTCAGTCTACCACCCCCAAACAGATGGACTTGTGGAGAGGTTTAATAAAACACTCAAAAGCATATTGAAAAAAGGTAGTGGAAAAAGATGGAAGAGATTGGGATATGTTGTTGCCATATCTCATGTTTGCCATACGAAAGATTCCACAGGTGTCTACAGGGTATTCCTCCTTTGAACTCTTGTATGGTAGACATCCCGGGGGTCTGCTAGATGTCGCGAAAGAGACGTGGGAAGAAGAGGCCACCCCATATAGGAGCATCATCGAGCATATTTCATTGATGCAGAATGGAATCGCAGCAGTCCTGCCACTGGTGCGATAGCATATGGAGCGAGTCCAGGAAACCCAGAGAAGGGTTTATAATTGGCGTGCCAAAACCTGGAGACAAAGTGCTGGTGCTAGTCCCCACGGTTGAAAGTAAATTCCTAGCAAAGTGGCAGGGTCCCTTTGAGATTAGGGAAAGATTAGGGGAAAAGAACTACAAAGTTTACCAGCCAGGGAAAAGGAAACCCAAGTAAACCATGTGACTTTCTTAAAACCATGGAAAGACAGAGAGAGTTTACTGGCAGTGCCCACTTTTCAAGAGGACAGGCTTTCCATGACCCCGGACGTCCCCATAACAGAGTACTTGTCATTGATGCAGCAAAATGACATTAAGGAATTTATCAGTAAAAATAGAGACTTTTTCTCTCCCCTACCCCGACTGACCACCGTACTGCAACATGACATAATTACGGAACCAGGGGTCCACGTAAATGTAAAACCCTACCGAATACCTGAGGCTAGAAGGGAGGCAGTGGCGAAGGAAATAAAAACTATGTTGGAGTTAGACGTGATAGAGGAGTCCCACAGCACCTGGTTGAGCCCTATAGTGCTGGTCCCAAAGCCCGATAGCACTATCAGGTTATGTAACAATTTACGGAAGCTGAATAATGTGTCTAAATTTGACGAATACCTGATGCCGCGGGTTGATGAACTTGTGGACAGGTTGGAAGGTGCCCGGTACCTAACAACCCTAGACCTAACTAAGGGCTACTGGCAGATCCCTCTAACAGAGTCAGCAAAGGAAAAAACAGCCTTTTCTACCCCCCGAGGGGTCCTTCCAGTACGAGCGAATGACGTTTGGTCTGCATGGGGCCCATGCATCCTTCCAGAGAATGATAGACAAAACCTTGAGACTGCATCACCCCTATGCAGCCGTCTATTTGGATGATGTGGTCATCCACAGTCCAGATTGGGAATCATATCTGCCCCGAGTTCAAGCAGTCGTAGATTGTCTTAGGATGGCAGGTTTAACAGCCAACCCAAAAAAGTGTGCCATAGGCCTGGAGGAGGCCATATACCTTGGGTATGTTATTGGTCAGGGACTGATCAAGCCCCAGACCAATAAGATCGAGGCAATTCAAAAATGGCCCCAACCGGTGAATAAAAAACAGATTTGCGGGATTACAGGCTATTACAGGCAGTTCATACATGATTTTTCCACCATTGCCATCCCGACGAAGGGGAGAGGGTCGGGCATGGTTAAGTGGAATTCCGAAGCCGAGAAGGCATTGCAGAAGTTAAAGCAGGCCCTTTGTGTACAACTGGTGCTCATTAAACCGGACTTCACAAAGGAGTTTGTTGTACAGACAGACCCCGCTATGGTGGGACTAGTTGCTGTTCTGTCCCAGATCAGAGATGGTAAGGAGCACCCAGTTGTCTACTTAAGTAGGAAGCTTAACAGGCATGAGAGGAACTATGCCATTGTGGAGGAGTGCCTGCTTATCAAGTGTGCCTTAGAGGCGCTGAAGTACTACCTTTTAGGAAGGTCGTTTAGGCTAGTCACCGACCATGCCCCCCTGAAGTGGATGTGTGACAACAGGGAGAAAAATAGTCGGATGACTAGGTGGTTCTCTGCTAGGTCCACTGTATGGTTGGAACAGTTGCTCAGCCACAGGGGCTTGAGCAGAGGCGGAGGATATGTGACGGTATTCGAAATGGTAGACGGACGCTACCCATCGCCTCGTATGCATTCATTTGGACTGGATTAAACAGAGTCCGGTCTGGATTTTACCAGCCACTGTGACAGGGCTGGTTCCGTTCCGGAGTTTGTGGTCCACTGGAATCCACCAGCAGGTGGCTTAACTAGTCAGGATGAGATCTCACTTGAGCTCTGACCTGGAACTCAGAGGGGATCTGAGGGAGCTCTGTGTCCGTTTGGACTTTAAAAAGACAAGGTTTGCATTTTGACTTATGTTTTGTGGATGTCTAGGCTAGCCCCACACCATATAGTGAGGAAACTATACTGTTTAGTTTAGCGCTGGATGGCAAGGACTTATTTTCTGTTATTGTTTGTTTTATAACCTGCAAACCTATTTTGTAAATAAACCTGGCAAGCCGCCAGATTTAAAAAAAAGTTGCCTGCACGCTGACTATTTTCCTCAGGAAAGTTGATCTCCACAAGTTAATCTGCCACTATATATATATATATATATATATATATATATATATATATATATATATATATATATATACATATGTGACACATACACATGTACACTTATATATATATATATATATATATATATATGTCAGATATATATATATATATATATATATATATATATATATATATATATATATAT
>BLSH010052298.1:2088080-2104710 GCA_018402905.1 Glandirana rugosa | reverse complement strand
TCCCTTAAACATCAAGTTTGTCTACGGAGGTAACTTCCGAACCCTCGACAAGAAAGGATTCTCTAGTTACCCCTCCTTGTGGGGTATCAAAAGGATTCATCCTTTAACTGTCGGTGACTCTCTTTAATCCGACATCACCTCGCCCTCACGGACCGGTAATTCACCCGGGACCTGAGTTATACGATAAAAGAGGAGCCATCCTTCAAAGCGGACCACAGTCTGGTACGG
The DNA here is from genome assembly GCA_018402905.1 of Glandirana rugosa. Lineage (NCBI taxonomy): Eukaryota > Metazoa > Chordata > Amphibia > Anura > Ranidae > Glandirana > Glandirana rugosa. The sequence goes on along the minus strand of BLSH010052298.1, from coordinate 2,104,482 downwards.
GGTAACTGGACCTACTCTGTCTTGTTTGTGTGTTTACGGTCGCAATGGTCCACCAAAAACCGTAACGTTCTATAATTGTACCGCTTTCAGCACCAAAAATCTGACATAATCATACCGCCAGGGAGGTTAAAGGGACCATGGCTCCAATATTGGGTGGAATGTACCTGCCTTCTAAGACACATCTCCGGTGTCCTGTACACATCCCCCCTCTGCCTCGACGCGGAGGTGTCCGAGGCAATGTGGGACACCCTACAGTGTACCCTAGAGAGCATCCGCGTTCTGGTGTTGCTTTCCTGGTCTGTGTTCAACTACGAATTTGAACTCTTGCAATGCCAAAAACCACCTGGTAACGCTGGCATTTGTGTGTTTGTTCTGTCTCATCCAGGTCAATGGGGCATGGTCTGACACCAGGCGAAACTTCCTACCGAGGAGAAAATAGCATATTGAGTCCAGGGCCCACTTAATGGCCAGGCACTCCCGCTCCACTACAGCCTAATTTCTCTCAGTGGCTGTCAATTTCCTACTTAGGAAAACTATGGGGTGTTCCTCCCCATTGATCTCTTAGGAAAGAACAGCTCCCAAGCCTTCAATGGAGGCATCTGTTTGAACTACAAATTCCCTTGAGAAGTTGGGAGCAACCAGTACTGGATACTAACACAAGGCTGATTTAAGCTCCTGGAAGGCCTTCTTGGCCTTGTAATCCCATTTTATCATGACTGACTTTTTTCCCTTTGTCAGGTCTGTGAGAGGTGCAGCAACAGTGGCGAAGTTGGGTACAAACCTGCGGTAGTACCCCACGATGCCAAAGAAGGCTCGCACCTGTTTCTTTGTGACTGGGCGGGGCCAGGCCTGAATCGCCTCTACCTTGTTCACCTGTGGTTTCACTAACCCTCTACCCACAATGTCCCCCAAGTACTTGGTCTCTTCCATAGCAATGGCACACTTTTCTGGGTTCACAGTAAATCATTCCTTCTTTAGAGAGTCTAAGACCGCCTGCACTCTGGGAAGATGGGATTCCCAGTCTGTTCTAAAGATGACTATGTCATCTAAATACACATAAGTGTATTTCTGACGTGGTCGTAAGGTTTTATCCATAGCTCTCTGGAAAGTAGCTGGAGCGGAATGCAAACCAAACAGCATTCTTTTGTACTGGAAATGGCCATCTGGGGCAACCTTTTCTCGGGCTTCCTTATTTAAAGGTATTTGCCAGTAGCCTTTAGTGAGGTCTAAGGTAGTAATTTCCCGGGCTGGTCCCAACCTCTCTATCAGTTCGTCTACTCTGGGCATTGGATATGCGCCGAACTTCGATACATCATTGAGTTTTCTGAAACCATTACAAACCGTTGGCTTTCGGTACCAACACAATCAGGCTCGACCACTCACTCTGCGATTCCTCAATGATATCAAGTTCGAGCATTGTCCGGGCTTCCTCCAACACTGCCTTCCTATGTGCGACAATGTCATGCTCAATAACCCTGGTAAGACCTGGCAGTCCTGAGAACTTCTCTATATTCCTATGTAAAAACTCCTTTACCTGCTGTGTTTGTGGCTTGGATAGGGAGGTAGAAACTGGGATTGAGTTCTCCCCTATTGGGGGCTTAGAACCAATCTCAGCCAGGGCAACTTCCTGCTCCCGGTCCTTCTAATGCTTCAGGAGATTTACATGGTATATCTGGTAGGGCTTCCTCTTACCAAGTTGGTGTATCTTATAGTTAACCTCCCCAACCTTTTCTACCCCCTCAAATGGCCCCTGCCACCTGACCAGTAACTTATTTTCTACCGTAGGTATAAGCACGGACACCCGGTCTCCAACCTGGAACTGTCTGAGTTTGGCAGACCGGTTGTACACCCTTCTTTGTGCCTCCTGTGCTTTTTGCATGTGCTCTTTGACCAGAGGCATCACCTTAGAAATCCTCTCTCTCATTTGAGTTATATGTTCTACCACTGTCTTATGAGGAGAGGCCTCACTTTCCCACGTTTCCTTCACCAGGTCAAGCACTCCTCGTGGTCTCCGCCCGTACACCAATTCGAACGGGGAAAAACCTGTGGATGCCTGAGGCACTTCCCTTATAGAAAACATCAGTGCTGGAAGTAAACAGTCCCAGTCTTTACCATCCTGCTGAACAACCCTTTTAAGCATTGACTTGAGAGTTTTATTGAAATGCTCCATTCGTCCTTATGTCTGTGGATGGTAGACAGATGTGCGCAGCTGTTTGATTTGGACAACTTGCACAGATCGGCCATCACCCGAGACATGAAGGGGGTACCCTGGTCTGTCAAGCTCTCCTTCGGGAATCCTGTCCTAGAGAACATATTAAACAATTCCCTGGCGATTGCTTTTGACGTAGCCTTTCTTAAGGGAATTGCCTCTGAATACCTGGTGGCATAATCGAGTACCACGAGGATGTGTTGATGTCCCCGAGCTGATTTCACCAACGGGCCCACTAAATTCATCGCAATGCGCTCAAATGGTACCTCGATAATGGGTAACGGCACCAATGGGTTCCTCAAGTGGGGCATCAGTCTGCTGTCACTCCTGGCCAGTAAAACCGGTCCATTATTCGGGCCTCAGTCTTGTCAGCCTCTAGGTGACCCCCCAATGCATCATTGTGAGCTAGGTCGAGCACTGTGCGTCTGAAGGGCTGGGGAACCAGTAACTGGTCGACCACTTCTCTCCTCACTTTGGTAACCCAATATAGCAGCTCACCAATGACCACAAAGTGGAGAAAATCTTTTTTCGGCCTCAGACCCCTGTCAAACTCCATTAACTACAGTAACCTGTTGCCAGGCATTTTTCAGTGTGGGATCCCTCTTTTGGGCAGCAGAGAATGCACCCCTTGACACCTGGAGATCAGGGTGGGCAAGACGAGAGGAGCATTCTCCCACATCGGTCATAACTGGTCATAACTGGCCACTGGAGTCCTCTTCCACTCCTCCATAACAACATTACAGAGCTAGTGGATGTTAGAAACCTTTCGCTCCTCCACCTTCCGTTTGAGGATGCCCCACAAATGCTCAACAGGGGTTTAGGTCTGGAGTCATGCTTGGCCAGTCCATCACCTTTACCCTCAGTTTCTTTAGCAAGGCAGTGGTTGTCTTGAGTTGTGTTTGGGGTCGTTATCATGTTGGAATACTGCCCTGCGGCCAAGTCTCTGAAGGAAGGGGATCATGCTCTGCTTCAATATGTCACAGTACATGTTGGCATTCATGGTTCCCCAATGAACTGTAGCTCCCCAGTGCTGGCAGCACTCATGCAGCCCCAGACCTTGATACTCCCACCACCATGCTTTACGTCTTTGTACTCCTCACCTGTTTGCCGTTGCACACGCATGACACCATCTGAACCAATTAAGTTTATCTTGGTCTCATCAGACCTCAGAACATGGTTCCAGTAATCCATGTCCTTAGTCTGCTTGTCTTCAGCAAATTGTTTGTGGGCTTTCTTGTGCATCATCTGTAGAAGAAGCTTCCTTATGGAAGGACAGCCATGCAGACCAATTTGATGCAGTGTGCGGCGTATGATCTGAGCACTGACAGGCTGACCTCCACCCCTTCAACCTGTGCAGCAATGCTGGCAGCACTCATATGTCTATTTCCCAAAGAAAACCTCTGGATATGATGCCTAGCACATGCACTCAACTTCTTTGGTTGACCATGGCAAGGCCTGTTCTGAGTGGAACCTGTCCTGTTAAACCACTGTAACCAGTATTTGAGAGTGAGAGCGATAACACCAAATTTAACACACCTGCTCCCCATTCATACATGAGACCTTGTAACACTAACGAGTCACATGACACCTGGGAGGGAAAATGGCTAATTGGGCGCAAATTGGACATTTTCACTTAGGGGTGTACTCACTTTTGTTGCCAGAGGTTTAGATATGAATGGCTGTGTGTTGAGTTAATTTGAGGGGACAGCAAATTTACACTGTTATACAAGATGTACACTCACTACTTTACATTGAAGCAAAGTGTCATTTCTTCAGTGTTGTCACATGAAAAGATATAATAAAATATTTACAAAAATGTGAGGGGTGTACTCACTTTTGTGAGATACTATATATATATATAAATGTATATGAAAATTTGATTTGATGAAATCCAGCTGAAAACAATTGAAAGAACAAACAGGAAGTAGCAGGGCCACCCACCATCTGTCCGCATCACTTCCTGCTGGAAATTACAAAGCAGGAAGTCAACTGGACACGATCTTGCCAGGGACAGAAAGTCATCAAAACACCATCTTACCAATGACCACAACGTGTTCAATACCAATGGCATGTAAAGCCACCAAGAAGTAATAAAAAAGCAAAACAGAAAGTGAGCAAGCCGCCATCTTCCCGAAGGCCTGAATATAGCCCAATACGTATAATAAGTGATCACCTACAAAAAAATCATGAAAAAATAAATAGAGGAAAAAAGAGGATAATATATATATATATATATATATATATATACAGTATTGTGTGAAATAGTTACAAAGGGCAATCATAACTGCCAATGAAAAACTATAAAAAACTTGAAAGCATCACCCACCTAAAGATCAACAAAAATGTTGGATTTCATCAAATATAGCATTATTATTACAAATCAAGATAAAAAAATACCCATCTATAAACTGTACACAATACTAAAATATGTGCTATCTAATAAAACAAGTGCTAAATAATATTTCCTCGCCACTTTCAACACAATAAAACAGTGAATTAATTGAATTAATCAACAGTAAATTCCTTAGTGTGAGAGCAGTTTCTACCCAAAGTATGAAACATTTTGCAGCACCTACATGGGTAGAAGCCATAAAGACCTCCAAATAAGGACATCTTTGGAGGATGATTTACAACATTAGGAGAAATAAAATCCCAAATAGCTCTACTTTTCCTAAAAAAACATTAAGAGCAGAAGGCAATTGCGGGCCTAGCACCTTATCGTTTTTAAGTATACCCCAGTATTTCCAAATAAATGTTTCAATAAATCTGTAATATTTGGAAAATGTAGTGGTGAACCCACTCAAACTTATCATTTCGACAGTCTCCTAGATTGTTTTTATCAGTTGATAAGTTTTCACATTCGATGTTGGCAACTTCATCAATCACTAAATTATATCAGCACCATAACCTTTTTCTAAAAAAATCTTTTCTTCAACAAATTATTTTACACTTATAAAAATATCACATTTATCAGTTCTATTGTGCCTAATTCACAAAAATTGGCCTTTAGGAATGGTTTTAAGCCACTTGGGGGTGATGGCAACTTCCATATGAAATATATGAATTTCAACCAGCTTTCTTAGAAAACGTGCAAGTAAACAATTCATTCTCATTATGGTAAATCAATAAATCAAGAAAATCAATTTCAGAAACACCATAGTGATAACAAAATGTAATCGCTCAATCATTTTAATTTAATGAAATTATAAATGCATAAAGAGACTCTTCAGAGTCCTTCCAAAAAAATATTACATCATCAATATAGCACTTCTAAAAGATGAGCTCAGTAATTGACTGACCATAAATATAGGTCTCCTCCCACATAGACATAAAAAGATTGCCAAGGCTAGGGGCAAATTTAGATTCATTAATAGAGGCATGGGCATTGATTAAAGTGGAGTTCCACCCTGTTAAAAGTCAGAAGCTACCAAAAGTGTAGCTGCTGACTTTTAACAATCGGCCACTCACCCGCCCCTCTCTCCAGCGATGCGGCCGCCCGATGGCTCACTTGTCTCCCCCTCCCCTCGGTGGCGCCGGCATCACAGGTGGGGGCACCTGGCTTTGGCTTCAAAGCCGGGCGCTCACTGTGCATGCGCGAGTCACGCTGGGGCTTGTGAATGGCTAGGCGCATCTTCTGGGACCTGTGACGTGTCCCAGAAGATCACCGGGTGGGAGGGAGGGTAGGTGAACTTCCTTCCGGCTCCTCAGCGCCAGGGCAGGAAGTGGACCTGGGACCCAGTGAAAACAGGGTCCATGGTCCCCCCCCCCAAAAAAAATTACATGTCAATTATGGCATGTCAGGGGGCCATCTCCCCTTAAATCGGAAGTTCCACTTTTGGGTGGAACTCTGCTTTAACTAAAGGTAAATAGGCTGTCCACTTTGCAAGGGAATTTTCCCCAGAGCTTAGTGAATGTGACGGAATGTCACTTTGCAAAGAGTACTCAATCGTGCCAGGAAAATTCAATAAAAAGCATTTTTGTATACCTGCATAGTTACACAGGTCCCTCTACTTCAACCAATATTAAAATATCATCCAATCAAAATAACATGATTGTATGATGGAAGTCAGTGGAGCTTCACCTCATGCAATATGCTCTAGGGCAAATTCCCTTGCAAAGCTCAGCTTCCCTTGCAAAGTGATTAGTTTATTTGCCTTTAGTAAATCTACTCCATAAACTCTATGTAATGCAATATTAAGACCTCTCTCAATATGGATGTTGTGGAACTGGAGAGAGTGTAGAGACGAGCAACTAAATTAAGGTGCATAGAGAATCTCAGTTATGAAGAAAGGTAAGTTATTCCTTCTTAGGCTGGATTCACACCATTGCGAATTGGATGCGGGTTCACCGCATCCAATTCGCAATAGCAGATTTTGACCGGCTCTCTATGGAGCCAGTTTACATATCTCCACAACAGGTAGTGTGCGATTTGCACAAAAACGCTGTGCAACTTTTGGTCCATTTCAGGTCCAAATTTAGCCCAGAAATTGGACCTGAAACGGTGAACCAGGATGCGCCGGACCCCGCTGTGAGCCGCATGTGGTTCATATGTGAACCAAGCTTTGAGGAGAGGCAAACAAGGGGGATTTGACCAATATGTTTAAATACATAACTTGTAAGGTCCCACCAAAGAGCAAGGGGTTTGTTTGAGAAAATTAACTTTACCACATGGAGAAGTATGAACTGGCAGCCTGAGGCTGGAAAGGAAACGGTCATGCTGCAGGAAGAGAGATTGTTTACATTAACTGTGTTGGCAAGAGTTCTTCAGTAAAAACAGCTAACCTTTGAAGAGCTTGGTCTCAAGTTCTTCCTACAAAGGGTGCATGCAGGGCCTATCATGAACAGGGCTTGTACAAAGGCAATGAAGAGGAGATTTAGGAGGGCCACCATGCAAGTTTTAAACATGCAGTAAAGTTGGTGGGAGATGCGGCTATATTGTTGTTGTCACGTGTAACCAGCCCTGTGGTGAAGAATACTATAACAACCAGCCAGTTGGGGTCGGTGCCTGGCATGGGAGACGGCCATTCCGATAGTGAGGGAGTTGGTGAACTTGAGCCCTTCCCTAGTGATCAGTTCCACATATATAAGACAGACATTGTGGCACGGGGGACCCAGGGACCTAGCCGGAGGGTACTGAAGCATCTGACAGATGGGAAGTGGATCCAAGTCAATTGTGAATCAAAAGTGCCCATTTTGAAGGCTTATATGCAAGTAATTGTGCATACAATGGTTATAGGGGCCCGGGTCCTGCCCTGGGGGCATGTATCAATGAAAGAAACGTTTTTGAAAAATTGAATTTTTACATGAGCAGTGATTTTTTTATTTTTAAAGTGAAAGCATAAACATGAAAAATTCCTTCCAATATAGTGCCTGGGGGTCCCCTTAGTCTAACTGTAAAGTGGCAGATCTGTACCATGTCTAGAATCTGCTGCAGCAATAATTGCATTCATAAAGCCAAAAAAATTACATTTTCCCTGCAAGCTGCCTTTATTTTGCTCAGCAACAGCTGGGGAGCCAGTGTGTATGATGAGGCCACAATGTAGTGCACTGGGAACAAGATTAGAGTTTTTTGGATAAATTCTGGTGTCACTTTGACTTTGGATAGAAGTAACAGGTGCAGAAAAATTGGGCTTTGGGTGTCAGTGGTGCCTTCACACCATAACCCTATAGAGGTGCTCTTCGTGAAGGCAAGAATTGGCCTTTCTGTAAAAAAAATGTAATGATATGCACCTGTCAAACAAGTGCTGAAAAAGTGGTCTTTGGGTGTTAATTGTGCCCATTAAACCTATACCAAAAACATTGTTCCATATGAAATTATTGAACACCTTTAAAGCTAGGCAGCCTCGAAGAAGGAGGGAATTGGAGTGCGAGCTATGGCGCTAGTGTGTTGGAATAGGTAAAAAAACATTGATGTATGGTGAATGGAGGCAGCTCTGCAAAAAAAATTAGGTCCTGGTAACCTAATGACAACTGTAGAGGGAGAGGAGGGTCCAGCCTGGTCCAGCCTCGAAGTCCTGCAGAGATACCACATCCCAAAAATACTCAATCGGTGACCTCGTCATCAGGTGCTTCATACAGTAGCTAGTAATCCATGACTGATTAATTTTTATGAAAGTCAAACGGTCCATAGAGTCTGTGGACAGACGCATTCTATGATCAGTCACGAAACCTTCTGAAGCACCGAATGCCCGTTCTGAAAGCACGCTGGATGCAGGGCAGCCCAGCAACTCAATAGCATACTGGGCAAGTTCTGGCCAGTGGTCTATTCTCATGACCCAGTAAGCCAGTGGATTGTCAGCTGGAAAGCTCTCCATCTCTGTTTTGGCCTGAGGTAATCGTCCACCATGTGATGCAGACGCTGCCGATGGGATGTGAAAGCTGACAGGTCCGGGCAGCGAGGACTAAAAAAAATTATGAAATGCCTCACTGAGGCGGACACCTTCTCCAATGCTCCTCTCTTGACCAACATTAGACTCAAAATAATGTTTTACATGACACTGTGACCTACTGGAGTCAGGAAAAACATTCAATAAAATCCTCTTTAAAGTGTCCTCAAGTGATTTTATCTTCTGCACTCTCTGTGGGGACAGGGTGAGTTCTGAGACCTTCCCCTATAACTGTGGTCAAGGAGGGTTGATACCAGTAATGGACATTCTCCTTTATGCCACATATTCTTGGGTCCTTTCGCAGGCTTTGAAGCATAAGGTTGCCCATGCACCTCAAATTTGCAGAGGCTTGAGAAGCAGACTTCTCGGGGTCACTCAGGCTGACAGAATCTGGAACTTCCTCCTCCCAGCCACGTACTACTCCCAAGGGTCCTGGGGTTGGAAAGCCATTGCTTACAGATTGACGCATGTCTTCCACTTCTTCGAAGCTTGCAAAAGTGCCAGAATCCTCCTCCTCCTCATCCTCCTCCCCTCTCTCCTCCTGTGTGTTCTGTGACATAGGAATGATGGGGTATGGGTAAAGTGGGCCTTGAGAGGAAAGGAAGTCCTCCTCTTCCTCCTGCTGCTCTGCCTCCAGTGCCCTGTCATTAATGCCACGCAGAGTCTGCTCCAGCAGGAACACAACAGGTATTGTGTCATGATGCATGCACTGTCACGGCTCACCATCCTTGTGGCCTCCTGAAATGGTGACAATACAGTGCATGCATTCTTAATGATCAGCCATTGACGTGGGGGAAAAAAAGCGGAGGCAGTCTGAGCCTGTTGCCGTGCCGTACTCACCCAGGTACTCGTTGACGGCCCTCTGCTGCATGTATAGCCACTGCAGCATTGCTAATGTCGAGATCACCTGGTGGGCATGTCACAAATCAGGCAGTTTACGGGCAGGTGGAATTCCGATGAATTTCAGCCAACCGGGCACTGGCTGTGTATGACCGCCTGAAATGGCTACAGACTCTTCTGGCCAGCTTTACCACATCTTGCAACACTGGGTACATATTTAGGAAACCCTGTACCACCAAAGTGAGGACAAGTGCCAGGCATGGCACATGTGTCAACTTTCCCTGTCTAAGGGCGGACAGGAGGTTTGAGCTATTATCGCATACCACCATTCCTGGCTCCAGTTGGCATGGTGTGAAACACCTCTGGGCCTGTCCCTTCAGAGCTGCAAGAATCTCTGGTCCGTTGCGGTTCCTGCCCGCTAGACACACCAGTTGAAGCACTGCATGGCACCTTTTAGCCTGACTCATGGAATAGCTCTTTGAACGCTTAGGGGGTACCTGATGTTCATAGGACAATTCTGCAGAGGAGGGCATGGAGGTGGTGGATGAGGAGGAGGGGTAGAGCTCACAGGTCTGGCATCATCACCACCAGCTGTATGGAGACGTGGGGGCACAACAAGCTGCAGCACCGAGCCCTGTCCTGCATCCCTTCGAGTTGCAAGCAACGTTACCCAGTGTGCTGTGAACTAAATATACTGCCCCTGCCCATGCTTTCTGGACCACGTGTCAGCAGTAAGGTGGATTTTACGGCTGACTACCTTGGCCAACTATACCAGAACATTCTCTTCCATGTGATGGTAGAGAGATGGGACGGCCTTACGTGAAAAGTAGTAGTGACTTGGACCCTGCCATTGTGGTACAGCACATTGTGCGAATTCACGGAAGGGGGCAGAATCCACCAGGCTGAAAGGCAAAATTTGGAGAGCCAACAGCTTTGACAAACTTGCATTTAGACACTGGGCATGTGCGTGACAGGGACTGTATTTTTTTTTCTACTGCAGCAGTTGGGGCAGAGAAATTTGCCAGCTACAGTCTACAGCTGGTGGTGTGCTGCTGACAGATGTGCTGTTAGGACCTGGGACACCCTGTGCTATACCATCATCCCCGTCAGTGGAGGCTGCTGAGAGGTAATCACTCGGTATAGCAGGGGCAGACTGAGGTGGGTAAGGAGGAGGAGGAGGGAAAGCTTTGTGCCCCTGTCACATACCTGGTGGTGGAGTCTGACTTATACAGTGGGCAACCTCTCTTACAGCCCTGATTCGGGAACCCCTGATAGAGTAGACAGAGGCTCGAGAGTGCAGGGAGGCACGAGGGTCCAACTGGGTCACTGGTGATGGTGTGCTAGTCCATGTGGAGCTCGTGCAAGCAGAAGCGTAGTGATGCAAACCGGGTCGGCAACAGGCTGGCGGAGCAGTACAGAAGGATCAGGCTGGAGAATAGTCGGGTACAGGCAGAGTGCGTTAACAGGCGGGCAGTGAGGTACAAGGGAGCAGGCAGAAGAGTGCTCATGGAAGCCGAGGTCAGTGCAGGTGGAGATCAACAGCAGGATCAAGACAAGCCGGGTCACAGGAACAGACAGGATAACAGGTCGCTTCAGGAACACACAAATGCTGTAGACCGGACAGCACTTGATTCCTGGTGCTGTCTGCTTAAATGGCCGCTATTGGCATATGCGCATGCGCATAGGAGCGTGCGAACGAGCACAAGCACGCACAAACGTGCATGGGTGCGCGCACACGCTACGTGCGCCCACGCAAAGGCCGTCCAATGGCCCGAGAAGGTTCCTTACAGCCCCTTTTGTGTGGCTTTTAGGTGCTTTTGCCAACAGGCTGAGTGGTTGGACGTTAAATACCTTGTTAAGCACGTGGTACCCAAATGGCTGGTGTTTTGCCACGTTTGATGTGCCTGAGACACATTTTGCAGATAGCAACAGTGCGATCTGCTGCAGATGTGCTGAAAAAGGCCCAGACAGCTGAGCTTTGGGGAGTGGGCCGGGAGAGAACAGCTGCAGAATGTGATGGAATAGGGTGTCTGCTCTCCACTCTTTCTTGATGTTGGCCTCCTTGGGGTTGTGCCGCCTCACCTTCAGTTTCTTCCTCTGCTCTATCTGGCACCCAAGTCACATCAGTGACCTAATCATCATCATCATTTCCATCTCCATCATCATCGTCATTACCACTGGAGACAACTTGGCAATACGCTGCGGCTGGGGGAACATGAATCCCAATTTGTCTACCAATGTTCTCCCCTCTCTCTAGGCTCATGCTCCTGTCATCCTCAACCTCAGAGCCAACATCTGAATACAGTAATGGCTGGGCATCATCTATAAGCAAGTGGCTGATGCTGTGGTCAAATAACTCAGCTGACTCCTCCTCCATGGCTGATGTTGGGGCTAAGGCAGGAATAGATGTGGACGAGGAGTCAGGTTTATCCACTCTGGCAACTGCAGGGGACTGCACACTTGTCTCTGCTTGCGTGACAGAGGATGATGAGGATGAGGAAGTTTATTAAACAAGTCCACCACCTCCTCTGCATGCTGTGGCTGGATAGCATGGGCAAACTCATTAAACAAAGGAAATGATGCCCTGCCTGAGGATTGACCACCACTTCCACCTTTGCCTGTGGACCCATTTGTTGCTGGCCCCCTTACAGTGCCAAGGGAATGTCTGCCTCTCCTTCTTGTCCTCCTAGACATTATTGGGAGGGAGGGGGCGGTGCTTATTAGCAAATGTTAAGAAGAAGTGGAAATTTGTATGTAGAAGCACTTTAATCAATGTAAAGTGGTGTTTGGTGCACTTTAATTTGAGTACTCACACTACACAGAAACAATACACGGATACACTATAATATACTGCAATATAATGCGCCAAACATACAGCGATGCACAAAACTATATGGCGTTAAATTTGCAGTAACGCACACAGAAGTAAATGGTGTTAAACTGGCAGTAACGCATACAGAACTATATGGCATTAACTGGCAGTAACGCACACAGAAGTAAATGGCGTTCAACTGGCAATAACGCACACAGAAGTAAATGGCAGTAAACTGGCAGTAACGCACACAGAAGTAAATGGCGTTAAACTTGCAGTAACGCAAACAAATAGATGTGTTCAACCGTCACTACACTGATGCTATCTGAAATGTCCCTACTCTAGCTATGCACTAATGTAAAGATTACTGACAGTGGAGTCACTAGGGTTGGTGTCACCTGGTGCAGCAAAACATGCCCCCCCCCCGGGCTATTACGTCGGTGCGGCTCTACCCCCTTAACCTGCCACAATGGATGGAGCTGGAATGGGATTGGGAGGATGGATGTAGCTGGGATGGGATTGGGGGAAATGGATGGTGCCAGGATGGGATCAGGGGGTGGATGGAGCTGGTATTGGATTGGTGGTGGATGGAGCTGGGATTGGATCGGGGGTGGGGGTGGATGGAGCCAGGATAGAATCGGGGGATGGATGGAGTCGGGATGGGATTGGGGGGAGGTGAATGGAGCTGGGATGGGATCAGGGGGAGGTGGATGGAGCCAGGATGGGATCAGGGGGGTGGATGGAGCCTGGATGGGATCTTTGATTTGGGCAGGGGGAGGGGTTAGAGGATATGTGCTAGGGGTGCTTTGGGAGGGGAAAGGAATTGTGCTTGGGGGGCAAACTTCAAACCAGCCCCCCTCCTTTTACTTCTAGTACAAGTTCTCTTTAACCTAAAACAAAGCACCACCCAGCAGTTATGCTCTAACCCCCACCCCAAAATCAGTCCTGGCAGCATACTTGTTACATGCCCCCCTCCACTGCAATAGTTCTGTTATTACAGACCTCAGAGCAGGTGCTGTAGCTGTATCGCAGTGTCCCTCTTCCTCCTCCTTGGCTCTTCCCCCTGGCTTCTGCACATGAAATGTCAGGAGCCATCAGCTGAGGAGGAGGCGGCTATAGTACGGAGTGCAGCCCACCTGGCGAGGACACGGACACAGACGTGATTGCGGCTGTGGTGTGTGGGGGTGTGATGGACACTCAGACCAGGGCACCCTGTCTCTCTGACCCTCCTCCTCCCACTCTCTCTCCCCGCACAGAGCAGAGGAGATACTGGAAGGGAAAGAGAGAGCGGCGGCGCCTCTTTCAGTGCAGTGGCGGTGCCAGTCTGAGCCTGAGGAAGCTTGATGTTACCCTCTGGCGGGTGTCACCTGGGTGCGGCCCGCACCCCCCATAGCAACGCCACTGATTACTAACCTTTTGCCACTACTGTAAACTGGAATCAGAAAAAAAAAATCAGAACTGTCCCTACTCTAGCTATATACTTATGTCAAGATTACTGACACAGTCTCACTACACTGACGCTATCTGAACTGTCGCTACTCTAGCTATACACTTATGTAAAGATTACTGACATGGTCTCACTACACTGAAACTATCTAAGCTGTCCCTACTCTACATATACAATAATGTATGTATGAATGACACGGTCTCACTACACTACACTGAAACCATCTAAGCTGTCCCTACTCTAGCTGCACACTATGCAAACCTGAATGATGGTCTTCCTCACTACACTCACACTATCCCTAGACTGACACTAAACTAATATTCTACACTGACAATTAAAACAAAATAGCACAGTTTAGCACACTAACTAACTAATAGCACTGAACAGAGCCCTCTTCTACCTCTCTTCAGTCGAAATCACACTGAAAATGGCTGCCATTGAAAGAATACTTTTATACCGTGGGGCAGTATTGAGCCATGATTGGATAAAGTCATGATGAGAGTGTCCAATCATGACTCTGACAGTGCCCTGATTGGCTAAAGCTTTCACTGCTTCAGCCATTCAGGGCTTGCAATGCATTTTTCAGTGCTGTATTTTGGTCGGTTCGGGGGCCGAACAAACGGTCGAACGTCCGTTTGTTCGTATGTTCACTGAACGACCAAACAGCGAAGGTTCGGCCCGAACTTAGGCTCAGGCCGAACCGTTCACCCATCCCTAGTGACAAGCTATGGCCGTGCTGGTGAGCGGGACATAGGCTTTGCAGTGTCCACTTGGAACTTCTGCATTTGTGAGAGGGAGTGTACAGTGACATGGGAAAAGTGCTTAACCATTAACAAAGTCTTAACAATTAGAACTGTGCAAAGGCGATCAGCTTGCGTCTGAGTTGGGGTGCCGCTTTAATGCTAACTTTGCAGGACTGCGGCCCCCATGTCCGTGTTCCCAGGGCATTAGAGAGCGCATTTGCGATGGTCCCCACATTAGGCACTAAGCCCCCGTTGTTCACAATAAGGACACGACAAAAGACAAAAGAACACTGTGACTGGAGGAGGTTAAACCTCAGCATATGGAAAGAGATACCTACTGTGGAAGCAATGAAAATGTACATTTTTATTTTTATTTATTTTAGGTACTTATATAGCGCCGTCAATTTACGCAGCGCTTTACATATATATATTTTACATTCACATCAGTCCCTACCCTCAAGGAGCTTACAATCTAAAGTCCCTAACTCACATTCATACATATACTAGGGACAATTTAAACAGGATCTAATTTACCTACCAGCATGTCTTTGGAGTGTGGGAGGAAACCGGAGTACCCGGAGGAAACCCACGCAGGCACAGGGAGAACATGCAAACTCCAGGCAGGTAGTGTCGTGGTTGGGATTCGAACCAGCGACCCTTTTGTTACCAGGCGAAAGTGCTACCCACTACACCACTGTGCCGCCCCATGAACTTGTGGCTGCCTTAAATGTTTTTAAAAAAATGATGCGTTTCTAAATGTACTTAATATAAACTATTCATGATAATTAAACGCATAAATAATCCACAAAGGGAATTTTTAAATCAAGGAGGAATTTTGTTTTCCTGTAGGAGCAAACTGGACCCTATTCCATAAGAGTGTTCCCTTCCTTTGGATGAATTGAAGGTTTAGACTTCTGAAGATTCTTGATGGGAATGTCTATTTTCAACTTTACTATGTAAACCTTTATATGCAGATTTAAGGAAGAGTAAAGACTGATACTCTGGCCCCCTGGCTCAAAGTTAAAGTGTCCCAGTCACACAAATCATTACATTCCTTCCTGCTTGGACTTGGAAAGTAAACTAGCCAAGAAGACCAGAACGCCAGACACTTGCTCACCTGGCCTTTTGTGTTTTGGATGGATGAATCTCTGGAATTATTAGCTACATGCTCATGGCTGTGACTTTAATGATCAGCAATAGAGTTAAGCGAATCCGAAACTTTGCAGTGTTCGGGACCCGAACCTGAGGTTCGGGCTTGGGTTCTGGTATTTTTTTCCCGCTTGTTGAATAGCTTCAGGGCAGCCAATCAACAAGCGTTTCACTGGTTTGCCCTTAGAAGACATCACAGCCATGCCTACTAATGGCATGGCTGTGATTGGCCTGTGCATCATGTGACCCAGCCTCTGTATGAGCTGGAGTCACGTAGTGCTGCATGTCATATGCTCTCAGGCTAGTGTAGGGAGAGGATGCTGCTGGGGCTGTGAGGGACAGATTGCAGATCTAATAACATCTCTTCCTGCATTACAGAACGATCTAATTGTGGACTAGGTAGAGATTACTACTACTACTGCTTTTATGGACAGATTGCAGATCTAATAACATCTCATCCTGCATTACAGAACAATCTGACTGGACTAGTTAGAGTCTACTGCTTAGAGGGACAGATTATTGTTCTAAAATCATCTCCTAGTTCTATAGGGTCAGGTTCCTACTGTTGCTGTAAGGGACAGATTATTGTTCTAAAATCATCTCCTAGTTCTATAGGGTCAGGTTCCCGCTGTTGCTGTAAGGGACAGATTATTGTTCTAAAATCATCTCCTAGTTCTATAGGGTCAGGTTCCTGTTGTTGCTGTAAGGGACAGATTATTGTTCTAAAATAATCTCCTACTGCTATAGGGTCAGGTTCCTGCTGGTGCTGTAAGGGACAGATTTGTTATTAGACAGGGAATGTCGTTGTCATCCTTG
>BLSH010052298.1:2047191-2064591 GCA_018402905.1 Glandirana rugosa | reverse complement strand
CCCCCCCCCCCCCCCCCACACACACACTAGACACAAACCACAAACCTCACTTCCGTATAAATGGACCAATACGTCTATCCCCTACTTGAGAAACCATTATCAACCCCACACTTACCTCTCTCATTGAATCCAATCTCAAGTCACTGATAGATAAAATTAAACAACTCCAACACCTGCAGCACTGCGAGCTCTCCTGGGACTGGTAGGTCCGCAGCCGTCAAGATGGTAATACTTCCCCAAATCCTCTACGCTTTTAGATCCCTCCCTATCTCTATTCCTCAGCACACTCTCAAGCCCCCTATACTCCTTTATCTGGGAAAGGAAAAAACCCAGATGCCCACATAGGCTGCTAATTAAACACAAAACAGCTGGAAGCTTGAGCACTATAAACATCCAGGACTACTATTGGGCAGCCAAACTAACACAACTGAGACATTGGTTTGGCCACGCAGACCCCCCCCGGGTGGGTTGACATAGAAACAGCCCTATCCCCTATACGTGACCTTCTATCCCTGCTAATTAAGGACTCTTGGATCCCATGGCACCTATCCAAACTCCCCCACACAATAGCAGACTCCCTCAAATCATGGAGGCACCAAAACGACAGCATCCAAGTAGCCAACCGCCCCCCAAAACGCAGGTTTTAGAATCCATAATCCCAATGCTAGATACTTCATACATAACAGCACAAGGCATAGACGCTGTCCAAAAACTCCTAGATGGCCCCTCCATCAAAACATGGGACTCCTTACAACGAGAATACAGCCTTCATCCTAATTTCCACTATACCTACCTACGCATCAAACACCTTCTCTCAAGTCATCCTATGCCCCCTATTAAAATCCCCCAAAAAGCGTGGGACTTTCTCAACTCACCAAACCCCCACATAAAGGGCATCGCCCTCTTCTTCAACACTTTCCAAAACAAGCTGTACTTCAACAAGGACATGCACATAATCGAATGGGAAGAGGAAATAAACAAGACATACACACCCTGTGAATGGCAATCAGCAATCCAGTCAACTCACAAGTTCTCACACTGTACAGCTCACTGGGAACTAATGCTAAAAATAACATTACGCTGGTACTTAACTCCTGCCAGAATATCAAAATTCTCCCCCACCACCTCCCCCCTCTGCTGGCGTAACTGTGGGAAAATAGGCAATCTCCCCCATATCCTTTGGGATTGCCCGGTCCTGACCTCCTATTGGACACAGGTGTTTGACCTTATATCTAGGGTCACTGCTTAACATATCCCCCTGAACAAAGGACTAGCCATTCTAAACCTAGGCATAGACAGCCTCCCTCCACCCTCCAAACCCGATACTACACACATATTGCTAGCGGCTAGAACCGCAATTGTTAGACTATGGAAATCACCGAACGCACCATCCCTCTCTGAGGTCATCCAAACAACCAGCCAAAACTATACATTTGAGTGTATGCTCGCAGGAAATTTGCTAAAGCTAGAGCAATTTAACCGTTTATGGGCTCCGTGGTTGCTATTCTATCCCCAGGACTAATGCTGTATGTTCTTACCAGAACATCTGCTTGATATGTTGTTATACTGCTATAATACGTACAAGCCCTATAACATGCAATGTGTACCTATTTCTGTTCCTTTCTTGTTATTGTACTTTAAAACCCAATAAAGACAATAAAGACAATAAAACCCAATAAAGACAATTATACAAAAAAAACAAAACAAAAAAACATTTGTCTTTGTTTCTGTCACAAAACTTTGTAAATAAGTATGTTTTCTTCTCCACTGACGGGCACTGATGAGGCTACACTGACGGGCACTGATGAGGCAGCACTGATTGGCACTGATGAGGCAGCACTGATGAGGTGGCACTGATGGGCACTGATGATGAGGCACATATATGCAGCGCTGACGGGCACTGATAGGTGACACTGATAAGCGGCACTGATGGGCACTCATAGGCAGCACTGGTGGGCACTGATAGGTGGCACTGGGCACTGATAGGTGGCACTGATGGGCACTGATAGGTGGCATTGGTAGGCACTGATAGGTGGCACTGGTGGGCACTGCTAAGTGGCACTGGTGGACACTGGTGATTACTGATAGGTGGCAATGCTAGATGGTACTTCCTTGGTGGTCCTTCCCTGTCATTCCCTGGTGGTCCTGAGTGCCATCTCTGTTGGGCACTTTGCCCTGAGTGGGCTCCCTGGTGGTAAGGGTGGGCTTCCCTGGTTGTCTCCCTTGTGGTCCCTGGGTGGGCATTCCCTGATGGCCCTAGGTGGGCTCCCTAGTGGTCCTCGGTGGCGATCCTAGGGGGCCTGCACTGATAAACAATCAGTGCAGACCCCCCCCTGTCAGGAGAGCCGCTGATCGGCTCTCATCTAGTCGCGTCTGCAGGCCGATATGTGGCCTTTTCTGTTTACACTGTGATTCGTCACAGCTGATCACATGGTAAAGAGCTTCTAACAGAAGCTCTCTACCACGATTGGAGATGCGGTGTGTCAGATTGACACACTATACCCACGATCGCCGCACGCACGCGCCGGCTTGTTATCTTGCTGGACGTCATATGACACCCAGTCAGGTTAAGTGAACCACTTCCCAGCCGTCATTCTGCATATGGCGGTAGGGAAGTTGTTAAAGGCCAATCTGACCCCGCAAATGTTAAGTGGGTACACGCGTGTACCATGCAAACGCCACTTAAAGCTTCATACATCCAACATACCAAAAATGTATGGTTATGACAGCACACTCCACAATGTAAAAACATACTCGGGGAAGTGATAAACCAATAAACTCAAAAAACAAAATCAAGGAAATGATTAGATTTCTTCGACTGTAAACTCATACTATATGAGCGTATTGGTGTCCAATTCTTCATTCAACCGGTGAGGGAGAGTGAATTCAACTTATAAATCCACATGGTCTCACTCTTACATAATAAAGTAAATATTTCCTTGTTTGTGAGACTCCCCTTGGGTATGTGTTCGATGGCCAGAACTGTCAGGATTTTGTAATTTTTACAATGAGAGCTAGAGAATTGACGCGGGACACTGTAATCGTCGTTACCCTTGATAATGGCCCTGCGATGTTCACCCACTCACGTCTGTAAGGTGCGTATTGTTCTGCCCACACAGAGTAACTTGCATGGGCATTTGAAAACATAAATAACATACTGTGTCGAGCAGGTGATAAATTGTTTTAGGCATTCCCACATGTGTCGGAGAGGGGGGATTGGCCATATGGTATAGATTGGCATGGGAGGCATCCTCTCTTTCTACATTGGAAAATGTATAATGGTGTGCACTTGCGCCATGAATGAAATGTGCTAATCGTGTAATCCGCTGCTGTGTAAGTATATCCCTGTCAGGAATGTAAAATGAATAGGAGGAGTAACAATCCTCCATCTGGAATAACAATCCTTTTTCCAGACATATTGTCTTTTATGGGAGGTACATTAATGATGTGATCATAATATGGGATGGTGATGAGATTGGTTTCCAGTCCTTTGTCGATCATTGTAGCAACAATGACCTGGGGTTGAGTTTCACCCACATGATCGACTCCACCCAACTGGTCTTTTTGGATTTAGAGTTGGGACATGTGGCCAGGGTGGTTATCACGAGGAACCATCCCAAGCCGGAGGATGGCAACTCTGATTTGAATTGTTTTTGGAGGATAGCCCCGATTCAAAAACCCTGATAGCCCCTCCCGCGCACAGTGCCAGATTTATTACAGGGTTTAATGACAACTATACCACAATAGTCAAAGTGTTAAGACAACATTGGCACATTCTTCAATCAGACCCCGCATTGGATCCCCATCTTCCTGATGCACTTCAAGTGGTTTTCAGAAGGTCATGCACTCTGAAGAACATACTGGCCCTCAGTAACCGTAAGAAATGAAGCAAACCCAACAGAAGTAGTGACATTATGGGCTATTTCGACAATAGGATGGGCATTTTCCAATGTAGAAAGAGAGGATGCCTCACATGCCAATCTATACCACATGGCCATTCCTCCCTCTCCCACAAATGTGGGAATCCCTACACTATTAAACAATTTATCACCTGCTGGACACAGTATGTAATTTATGTTATGAAATGCCCATGCAAGTTACTCTACGTGGGAAGAACAATATGCACTTTACGGACATGAGTGGGTGAACATCTGACTTTCTATCTAAGATTGCACTATATTCACATTTTGCACTTTGTATATATTTTGGCACTATTAGCACCTTTGTATGCTATTTGAATAGCTCTAAACACTAGCAGCACTTTGTATATGAATTAGCAATGTATACATTTCGATTAATGTATATAATTATTTGGATCCAGTATACACATTATTATTTTACATTCCTGACAGGGATATACTTATACAGCAGCGGCTTACACTATTAGCAAATTTCATTCCTAGTGCAAGTGCACATCATTATACATTTTCCAATGTAGAAAGAGAGGATGCCTCACATGCCAATCTACACCATATGGCCAATCCTCCCTCTCCGACACATGTGGGAATGCCTACTCTATTAAACAATTTATCACCTGCTTGACACAGTATGTTATTTATGTTTTGAAACGCCCGTGCAAGTTACTGTACGTGGGCAGAACAAGACATACTTTACGGCGTGAGTGAACCCGCGTCATTTCTCTAGTTCTCATGGTAAAAATTACAAAGTCCTGACAGTTCTGGTAATCTAACACATACCCAAGGGGAGTCTCACAGACAACCAAAGATTCATTTTATTATGTAAGCGTGAGACCATGTGGATTTATAAGTTGAATTCACTCTCCCCCCACGGGCTGAACGAAGAATTGGACACCAATACGCTCATATAGTATGAGTTTACAGTCGCAGAAATCTAATCATTTCCTTGTTTTTGGTTTTTGAGTTTATTGGTTTATCACTTCCCCGAGTATGTTTTTACATTGTGGAGTGTGCTGTCATAATCATACATTTTTTAATATGTTGGATAAATGAAGCTTTGAGTGGCGTTTTCATGGTACATGCGTGTACCCACTTAACATTTGTGGGGTCAGATTGGCCTTTAATTAATTAATTCATTCATTCATTTAGTTATTTTTTATTATGTAATTAAAATGCAAATGTTATTAATTTATAATCATTTATTAGTTCAACATATGTTTTTCAAAGGTTTCTTTATATATTTTTTATTCATCAATTAACATTAAAGTGGATGTAAACCCGATTCATGAAATCTGAGTTGGACACATCTGTCTGTAGGGTTTTGTTATCTCTCTTCAAATAGCTAAAGTATGTCCCATAGCTGTCTCTTCCTCAGTAGCTCTGTTATCAGCCTGATAAGTTCTTACTCATTCTGGTAGTCGGGACTGGGGAGGTTTCTAAAAATAGACTAGCAGGCTGTTAAACAAAACACAGGCAACCTCTGCATGTGTGGGAAGGGGGTGTGTGCCTTTCCTCCAATCAGCTTTCACACAGTCTCTCACATTGTCCAGGAATCATCTCCACCAACATAGGAAGGAGGAAGTAGAAAATCTAACAGAATGTGCACTTTCTAAACAGTATATCAAGTGAAGACAGAAGATATACATGTAATACTTATATAGGGAGTTTTGTGTCACCTCTGTGTATCATCTGAGGCTGTTCTCTTCACTGGGTATATGGAGGGTTTACATCCTTTAATTTTTCATGTTAAGTTTTTAATAGACACTGGAGAAAGTGTTGTGGTAATTCTTCTCTGTGGATTTTATTGTCCTAAATAATATAGGTTTAATTATGAACCAGGAATGGATGATTGATCCGTCCCCCTGGTTTTCTATACATATCTTCCTTTCACCGGCTCTCACCAGATTACCTAACGAAGGGGTTAATCCCCAAAACATGTAGACAATCATTCTGAGAGCTCCGGCATTCTGGTTCTACACCCGCTCATCACTAAATCGCATCCAAGCCTGCTGCCACTGATCTCGGCTCCCGCTCTGCCTACCATCACTGGAGTTCGGCTTCCAGGACTTTCTATGACCCCCGCACTGGTTACACATACTTGCGGCATCTCTGAGCCAAGCGGAACCCCCATCACCATTATTGGAGGAACAGCTCATTGTGTCTGAGCCGCCCGCCCGCTCCCTGGAACACCAGTAATGGAGACAACCCTCCATCCCTCCAGGCTCAGCCACAGCCTTATTAATAAATATAACATGAACTGGTTCTGTCCAACCGGACACACAAAAAGCGTGGCCAGATGGGCCAGATGGGCCAGATGGCCATAATTCCAACTTGATTAG
Organism: Glandirana rugosa; assembly: GCA_018402905.1. Classification (NCBI taxonomy): domain Eukaryota; kingdom Metazoa; phylum Chordata; class Amphibia; order Anura; family Ranidae; genus Glandirana; species Glandirana rugosa. The sequence continues at coordinate 2,058,335 of BLSH010052298.1, read as the reverse complement.
GTTAACACACTATAAGAATAGTGTGAAAAATGACCACTAGGTAGGACTACAATATTTAACAAAAGAGCAGGGAGAACCTGCCAAAAGATACCATCAGGGAGGTAACAAAAACATTCTTGTTTATTGATTCATAAAATAGTAAAACATGTTATGTAGAAAAAATATAGCAAAAAATATATACCACCTCCGCCAAGGTAACACCACTAAAATAGACAAAGTTGTCAATTACTGCTCACACACACTTTCACAGACTGCCACATTCACAGAAGTATTCCAAACAAGGGGGGAGGGGGGGCACCATCCCAGTGAGTGAATGAATAGCAAGTACTTGGTAGGTAGATCCTGGGGGAAAGGTGCAGTAATAGTATCTGTGGGCAAAAGATGGGGATGAGAAACTGAGTTTCACAAAAGTTCCTGCATACACTGACTGATATGAAGCAGCGGCAATAGTTGTCCCGATGTGTAATTGAATGAGTTGAAGGAAATACTCCTGGGAGGTAAAAAAAGTCAGTGGGCCAAACATACACTAAGCCGCTGCCACAGACAAGCCATGTGCCTGGATGTGCAGTGCTAGCTTGTAAGAGCATGTATACCCTGGATGATGCAGGTAGTGAGGTAAGAAAGTTACAGCGTGGGCTGTATACTCATAAGTTGATGGCACAGTTCTGTCCCAGTCCCTGCGGCTGGTAGCGGGTTGGGCTGGTGTACATTTCAGGTCGGTCTGTAGTGGAACTCCATGCAGCTAGTTGGGGAGTCTACCCAGGTGCTCCGTACTCAGTGCAGGCTGATACACCGGGGACATCCCTACTTTGAAAATATTCCAATGGAGAATGGAGGAGGAACGATGACGTGAAAACACAGGAATCAGTTGCAGGAGTTGACCCGGGTGCTCTGTGCGATACACTGGCCGAACATCCGGGGACGTCCCCTGGCTGAACAATCCCAATCAGTGCTTCAGTGGCAGAAGTGGTGTGGTCCCATTGATGGATCTCATGGGGGTGAAGGAGTCATGCTGATGCCTTTCATTCAGGAGGATCCAAACTTCATCTGAGTTGAAGGTCAGGGGTGGAGCAGTCTCCCCTTTATATGGTTATGTATGTACATTTCTAAATAGTACCGGGGGATTTAAAGTGCCATGCACCCACCTAGCCAAATAGACACTCATTGCAAATCAGAACAGTAAAGTAACATAGAAAGACAATATATTTAAAATAAGCAAGTTACTAAAGGACTGTCCAGGAGAGGAGAAAAAGTTCCCAAATTACAAGGAGTAATCCAGCAATAAAGTAATAGATCTTTAAGCATTTATAGAGAAGCAATATTTTGGCCATCTATTAAGTTTAGTGCCATAGATAATCATAAATAATGGAACACTGAAGGTGGCTGGGTGCAATGGGGGACGGAGGACGGAAGGGTGGGGGAAATTAATTCAGGGTTCAAGAAAAACAGATAAATTAAAATTGTTGTACAAACCAAGGGGATTCAAAGTAAGTAGGAGATAGATCCACATTTTTTTTTTTTTTTTGGAGGAGAATTCTATTGAAGTCTCCCCTTCGAGCAGGTAATCGCAACTTGTAAATCCCTCTGACTTTGAGACCCCTAGGGCTTCCCCCATGGAAGTTCAGTAAATGTAGAGCAACAGGTAGTTCGTCGTTTTTTTGGAGAATACTCTGAATGTGTTCACTGATCCTAATTTTGAGCTGTCTCTTGGTCTTACCTATGTAGACTAATCCACAAGGACAAGTCAATATGTAGATGACACATGTGGTGGAGCAGTTAATAAATTCTCAAATTTTATATGGTCTTTGGTTAGTAGAATCAGTTAAGAAATCTGTTCTCTCCATATATTTACACATGGAGCACCTGCCGCAGGGGAACATGCCCTTTAATGGTGGCAAGTCTGTGAGCCAATTATGATTTTTGGTTCTGCAGTATTCTGAGTGGGTTAGAGTACCATTGTGTCTGAGCTGCCCGCCTGCTCCCTGGAACACCAGTATTGGAGACAACCATCCAACCCTCCAGGCTCAGCCACAGCCTTTACTTGAGTTTCAGTGCATTCATTCATTTCTCCACCTGAACTTTAGTTTGTTCTGATGGGTTTTACTCAATTAAAGCTTGTATATACATTTAAACTCTCTGGCTTCTTGGTGCTCATGAATGATCAGCGCTTGCTTGTTGGTAAACTTTCATTCCACCCTTACATTTCCTATTGCATTCTCTGTGAAAGTTGGAATGCTGGTGATGACCCCTCAGCCTTGTATTTTTTTAAGGCTTTTTCCTTTGCTTTTATATACAATTTTACGTTGGTGTTAAGCCACCCAGGTCTTTTGTTAGCTCTTTTGAATTTATTTCCCATCGGAATGCACACTAAATACCTTTATTTAATATGTTCTTAAAGCACTCCCATTTTTCCTCTGTGTTCTTTGTTCCTAGGATTTTATCCCATTTAATATCGTCTAGCAAAGAGCGCAGTTTAGGGAAATTGGCTCTTTTGAAATTCAGTGTTTTTGTCTTACCTGTGTGTTTCCTATTTCTGTGCTTTATACTGAAATGAATTGACTGGTGTCAGCAAGACTTTTGGTGTTAGTGAATAAGCCTCGTAGCTTTATTCGGTCACATACTATCTCCTTGTTGGTTGTTTTAAGGCTAGGTATCCTAGTCAACCTACCACTAATGCCCTAAATACTACCCTTTGAAACTTGTTCCACGCTGGCTATCTCTACATCTGGACCGCCCACCCCCTTCACCTAGTGTTTTGCAATGTTGTTTTTTTTCTTTAAGTATGATATTTTCTGTCTTTCTAAATTCTCAGTATTTTACCTTTAGCTCATTCTGATTAAGTATTAGTTCATGCAATTGTCTGACATATTGTGTGCCCACAACTAATTTCAATGAAACATACTATTTATTTCTAGATTTGAAAGAATGTTGTTATGTGCAGGATGCCTGTGAATTCTCCTGGTATATTCACAATAAACCTTCTTTACATTTGCTGTACCACAGAATGACTATTTTTCTAATCCTCTGCACTGAAAAGCCTCTAGTCCTTCAGATTTCACAAAGGTTTCTAAATCATGTCAAAGCATTTGGAAGTTTAAACTATTTCATGTCTTTCAAGCACTCTTTGTACCTGTCCAAATGCTCTTAGTAATAAAGGACTATACTAACAAGAATAAAAGAAAGAAGAAAGAAGTTGCACTGTTGGGTTCAGTGACTTTAAAGAAGGTGTTTCCAAACCAGGTGATAGGAGTCAGTGTCTATATCTGCAACTCCAGAAGGAAAGATTTCCAAATAGTGCAGAGAGGTTTTCTATTAATTTGCTTAGTAGATTTTTAACAAATTTGCTATTATTAGGTTATAAGCAAAGGGTTGATTTACTAAAGGCAAAAATATACTGTTCACTTTGCAAGGGAATTTGCCTCAGAACTTCGTGAATGAAGCTGTTCTGATTTCCATCATCAAATCATGTACAAGCAAAAATTCCATTTTTTTTATTTTTTGTTTTTTAATCCCCTTGAACGTGATTGGGTATTTTTGTAACATGAAACTTCACCACATTCACTAAGCTCCAGGGCTAATTCTCTTGCAAAGTGCAAGTTCCCTTATTTGCCTTTAGTAAAGTAACCCAAATGTCTCTCACCTGTTAGTATAATGCTATGATTCCTAAATATTTGTATTTTTGGATGTGTATGGACTGCCTGATACAAAAGGTTATCTCACTTGAAGGACTTTTTGAAACCTTTAAAGGTTAAGAGCAGGGCTGTTTACAAGGGGGTAGCACCAGCCCTCCTGTACCGGGCCTGGTCACACCAATTCAGCAGGAGGCCAGAGGGCAGAGAGAGGACTCACACCATCTGGACACCAGGGTAGCAATCCCACACTTTGTGGCAATTTCATCCTGAGCGCCATTTGTTCAGCAATAAAGGGGACTCTTTAATGATTTTCAGGTGCAGGCAAAACAATCTTTTTGACCCCGATTTCATATTTAAGAGGTCCTGGCATGCTTTTTTTCTATTACAAGGAATATTTACATTTCTTGTTGATCTTTTTTTTATTTTAAATGACAGGGTAAAAATAAAAAGTAAAAAGTAAAATGAATAAGAAAAAAGAGATTAAAGCACCCCATCCTGCCGAGTTTGCATGCAAAGTGAAAGCATATGAAAAGGCTGTTCAAACCACACATGTAAGGTATTGCCGCGATCATTAGAATGAGAGCAATAATTTTAGCTCTAGACCTACTCTGTAACTCAAAACTGGTAACCTGCAGGAATTTTTTTTTTTTTTCCAATAAGAGTTTTACTAGAAATAACGGGTTACAAAGGTGGTACAGAGTAGTGAAATATCGCCAGTAGGTAGCGTCTTACATCGGGACCTTATACCTTAGGATCCAACAATAACTGAAGATAATGATATAGTAGGCAAATAGGATCAAACAAGATTTTAGGAGAGAGAAATGGTATACTTATGGTCGACTAACAAGATAACAAATATATCACTTATTACCTGAACGTCTCACAGTCGCCTGAGCTCACATCCTCAGAAAGCAACCTGTAGGAATTTTTAAACGTCACTGATGGAGATTTTTACGTGCCAAAGCTTGTTGCCATTCCAGGAGCGGGCGCAATTTACTATGATGTTCGGCTTCAAATGAATACACCAATGGTGGACCGGTACATAATCCGCTTAGGCACTCTTTATCCTTCTGTTCTGTAACATTAATCCTTCACCAGGCACTCAGGGACACACCCTACTCACCAGATGTAATGGATTTCCATTACAGGAATCGTATGCACCTTGGGTGGTAGGTTGTAGTCTTTTCCTTTAGGGTCCCAAAGAAAGCCGCTGATGATGTAGGTGGGCAAGAAACCCACTTGGGCTCGGTAGGAAGGAAAGAAACAAAGGGTTCAAATCGTGAAGTACGTTCACTTTTATTGGAAATAGTTAAAACGGGAAAAAAAATGCTTACATGTGGTAAAAAACTGCAGGGGACACCGATTGCGGTCCACCTGCTTTGCAAAGAGCAGATGTGACGAAACCGGAAGTCACGTTACCCGACACTGCGTTTCGTCGGCATACGTGCTGACGTCATCAAGGGGTCAACCAGGTATTTTAGATGATACAAGGGTCCAAATTACACAGCACAAACACTGTGCTGTTATTAGTGCTTTAAAGGAACAGGATTTTTTTTTTTTTAGGGCAACAAACGCTTTAAAGACCTGTGTTAAGGCTCAATGAAGACTAGCATCTGATGACTACACTAATGGCAGCCAGACAAGGTGCCATCATACAAGTGAGATGAACTTTTGTACTAGACACTTATCCGTACTCACCCAAGAATTTACTGCCTGGCAAACGCTCCTTTTAGCTCCATTCAAACCTATGCAGTTTTCTTTTGAGCATTTCTTCAGTGCTTTTTGCTGTGCTTTCTGTGTTTTTTTTAAGCGATTTTGCCACGATTTGCCTTTTTTTATGCTTTTTTTTGGAAAATTTGTTGTTGGGCAAATTTAAAAATGCAAATTGCGTCAAAATCGTGATAAAAATGCACTACATGCTTTTCTGCAGCTTCTCAGTTGAAATCTATTGAACCAAAAAGAGCACCATTTTGCATTTAAAAAAGTCCATGACCCTTTCAAAAAATGCAGAGGCACAAAAATGCATTGATGTGAACGTGTTTCATAGGAACCCATGTTAAAAAAATGTCCTGTATTTCTGCAAAAAGCATGAAAAAACGCATTAGTGTGAATGGAGCCTTAGACCCTATCACAAAGGTAGCAGCCCAGGACCAGAACTGGGTCCACTCATACTATATTTTATTTACGGGTCTGCTTCTTTGAAGAGAAATCACTTTTCAGTAGATCCATAGGAACCAATTCACTTCTTTTGGTCCATTGCTATCACACACGTCATTCAGTTTGATTTTACTTACATGTTTATAACATTTTATCTACAGTATATGTTTATTTAGTTTGTATTATTGCATTAAAGGAAAGTATACTGAGAAAAATACAGATGCTGCCATTTTTAAAATGCATCTCAAAACTCTAGCTGCCTTTTTATGGTATTAGTACTTTTTTTCGTCACTGACCTGGAACAAGCATATAGCTAATAAAATCAGATCACCTACTCTGCATATTTGTTCTAGGTCACAGAGTAAGTTTAGAAGCCAATAAGTCAACATAACGGTCAGGCAATTAGTAGATCTAAAAGGAGAAATTAGCAATGGCAACCCATGTATTCTTTCAGTATTTGTTTCCTTTAAGGTAACTAATGAGGGGCCATATCCTAGCCCTGAGACATTTCAAGAATCTGATCAAATCTATTATGCTGACCTCATGCTGTAGGTAAGAGAGGGGTTCCATTTAGGTGAGTCTATGATAAGACCTTGTTTTATATGATACTTAACATTGTTTTGCTGTATTTTGCCAAATAATATATATTTATGTATGATAACTCCATTGTCTAACATCATAAGATGTACTACCTGGGATCGCTAGATTTTAAGTCTGTAACTCTGATAAGAAAGGCAAAAGTAAAAATTGTGGTAAGAAGATAACCCCTTCACTGAAAGTCCAGCATAATTCTACCCGTATGGGAAGTGGCCAGATGTCAGGCTAATGCATGTGCAAGCTCACTACATGAGCGATGATGCATACATCACAACGGGCATGTCCACTGGCACCAAGCAGGCTTTTTAAACCTGAGCTTTGCACAGGATCATTGCTGAATGGTCTTGCAGTCTTTTTGTTCCTGATCCTGAAACTTAGACTGACACATGTTTTCTGCTCTTCTCTGATACCAACCTGATACCAACCAACCTTAGATGTACTACCTGGGATCGCTAGATTTTAAGTCTGTAACTCTGGTAAGAAAGGCAAAAGTAAAAATTGTGGTAAGAAGATAACCCCTTCACTGAAGACTTTAAGGCTGGGTTCACACCATTGCGAATTGGTTGCAGGTTCCCCGCATCCAATTCGCAATAGCAGGAGATTTTGACCGGCTCTCTATGGAGCCGGTTCACATATCTCCGCAGCAGGTCCGTTGCATTTTTCACAAAAATGCTGTGCGACTTTTGGTCAGTTTGAGGTCCGAATTCAGCCCAAAATTCGGGCTGAAATCGGACCTAAAACGGTGAACCAGGACGCACCGGACCCCTGCTGTGAGCCGCATGCGGTTCATATGTGAACCCAGCCTAAAACAGAGATTAGAGTTTGCACATATTACTACAAGATATAGTACTACCATCAGGCTCTAGAAATTCAACTACATTGTTGTATTTAAAGAAGACTACGTGACTTTGAGTTGCCTAAATTAAACATGGCAGTTCAGTGTAGCATTGACATAATGAGAGCACCGTTAAATTGTCTGAACTATGAACTGTTATACCACAGCAGGCAATCACATTCCAAACTGGATAATTAAAGTTTGACCTTTTTCTCAGATGAAGCAGTTAAATGTGGGAAGATTTGAGTGATATGGGGGGGTTTCAAGGACTAGAACATAGGGTGAGTTTGATGCACTATGCTTCCTGGGTTTGAGGGATTTCTAAAGACAAAAAAGGTTTATAACAAATTGCAAAATGTACAGATAGGAACCTGTTATAATTGTAACATTAAAAAGAGCTTCTTCTTGATATATTAGTTTTGAATAAGATTTTAATAGGTAGCAGGGGATGCTGAACACGTCTAGGGGTTTTATGAACTCTGGGGGCGAAGAAACTTGATAACAGCTGTCATAGGTGTGCGCAGCCTATTGCATTAGGGTGTGCACCCCAAAACTCAAACACACATTCTGCACTGGACAGTGAATGAATGGGATAGTGCTCTGTCCTGAGAGGCTTTCTATTCGTTCACAAACTGAAGCATAGTAAACACAGTTTGCATATCTACCAGTCCCTTCCCCCACTCTACATTGAATCTACATGAAACATCCCCAGCAAGAGCTAGGGGGAGAGGAGAGGAAGAAAGCAAGCAGCACTGCAGGGGGGGGGGGCAACATGGGGGGGAAGCCCATGGCAAAAGGGGTAATTGGCACCCCATGCAGTGATTAGGGCGTGCCCAGGCACACCTGGCACACCCCTGCGCACGCCTATGACAGATGTATAGAAGAAATATAGAGCAGGTGCAGAGATCTGTGTAGTCGCAAAAACAAGGAGGTACAGAATCAGGGTAGACATGCAGACTGTATTGGCAAGTGATAGTAAATGGTTCTATCTGGGGCTGCAGATGCAGAGCTGCATATACACTCACCGGCCACTTTATTAGGTACACCTGTTCAATTGCTTGGTAGCACAAATTGCTAATCAGCCAATCACATGGCAGCAACTCAATGCATTTAGGCATCTACAGTAAACGTGGTGAAGATGACTTGCTGAAGTTCAAACTGAGCATGAGGATGGTGAAGAGAAGGGATTTAGGTGACTTAGAACGTGGCATGGTTGTTGGTGCCCGATGGGCTTGTCTTAGTACTTCAAAAGCTGCTGATCTACTGGGATTTTCACACACAACCATCTCTAGGGTTTTCAGAGAATGGTCCGAAAAAAAAATAAAAATCCAGTAAGTGGCAGTTGTGTGGACGAAAAATGCCTTGTTGATGTCAGAGGTCAGAGGAGAATGGGCAGACTGGTTCAAGATGACAGAAAAGTAACAGTAACTCAAATAACCACTCGTTACAACCAAGGTTTGCATCACAAACTTACTGAATGTCATATCGGTATGGATGTCACTCCACTTCCTCAAAACCAACCTTTCTAAAACTGAGCATGTAATATTTCATCCTCCCCGGTCCCCTCCTCATGACTTTACATTTGAGATCAACGGCACAACCACCGGTCCTTCCACACATGCCAGGGTACTGGGTGCAATCCTAGACTCCGACCTCTCTTTCAGCCCCCACATTCAATCACTGGCTAAATCTTGCCGCCTTAACCTCTGCAACATCTCCAGAATTCGCCCCTTCCTGACTAACGACACCATAAAACAACTTATTCACTCCTTGGTTATTTCCCGCCTTGATTACTGCAACTCCCTCCTCACTGGCCTACCTTTACACAGGCTATCCCCCCTTCAATCCATCATGAATGCTGCTGCCAGACTTATACACCTTACTAACCGATCCGTGACTGCTGCCCGCTCTTCCAATCGCTTCACTGGCTTCCCTTACCCCACCGTATAAAATTGAAAATACTGACCACAACATACAAGGCCATCCACCACACTGCCCCCAGCTGCATCACCAATCTCATCTGCAGATATCGCCCCAATCATCCTCTCCGCTCCTCCCAGGACCTCCTTCTCTCTAGCTCCCTTGTTACCTCGTCCCATGCTCACCTACAGGACTTCTCCAGAGCCTCTCCCATCCTCTGGAACTCCCTGCCCTAGAATGTCTGGTCAGCCCCCACCCTGCCCGCCTTTAGGCGATCCTTGAAAACTCACTTATTCAGGGAAGCCTACCCCACCTCCACCTAACTGTGCTTCAGTCACGTCTATTAGATCATCCCCTGCAGCCATTACCTTTTGTACCACCTTTCCCTCCCTTTAGATTGTAAGCTCCACGAGAAAGGCCCTCCTATTCCTTCTGTATTGAACTGTATTGTAATTATACTATGTCCATTCTTTATTGTAAAGCTTTGCGCTAGATAAATCCTGTATTATAATAATAATAACGACATTTTTTAGTAAAATATAAAAGATGATGCAACAAATGACATCAATTTTACTATTCATAGGTTACACTTTAAACGCCTTTACAGATTACTACTTATAGATTTATAAGGGATGTGAGGTGCTAGAATTACTGCCCATGCCCATGAGCTAACATTCACATTAATACCTCACATATGTGGGATGATCTCTGTTTGTGTGAGTGTGATCAACATGTGTTTTCACCTTTGTATGGGGGCATTTTAATTTTTCTTTTTTTATTCTGATTATTTTTTTATTTTTACACTATTGCTTTAATTTTTTTTTCAATAACTTTTATTGCTCTTACAAGGAATGTAAACATCTTTGTGACAGCAATAGGCACGCAGGTAATCTTTATGTAGAGAGCTGGCGTTTATAAGACCCCAAATCCCTTCTCTGCACTTAAAAGCATTCAAAACACCAACATTGGTATTTTTGAATGCTTTAGATTTTTTAAAAATGGCACCAATTGTCTTTGAGTGAACCAGAAGTGATGTCATGTCATCGCTTCCCGTTTACTATTACGAACAGCCGATCCCGGCTTTGTTTGGCTGTCCGGCCAGCCAGTGAACATGCCGGCTGGTCACTCAGGTCTCCCGGTAGGATGGAAGAGACCGAGCAAGTGGCGGAAGGTGGTAGGCGAGGGGAGACGTCCCCTCCCGACGCTTGTAAAGGCAATCAAGCAGCTAGTCAGCCGCTCTGATTGCTATTGCAAGAGAGCCAACTGCTGGCTCTAAATAAATTATACCAGGGTGATGCCTGCAGCTGCAGGTATCATCCCAGTATGACCACCAAAAGTCCAGCATAATTCTACCCGTATGGGAAGTGGCCAGATGTCAGGCTAATGCATGTGCAAGCTCACTACATGAGCGATGATGCATACATCACAACGGGCATGTCCACTGGCACCAAGCAGGCTTTTTAACCACTTGACAACTGGGCATTTAAACCCCCTTAACAACCAGACCAATTTTCAGCTTTCAGCGCTCTCACACCTTGAATGACAATTACTCAGTCATGTAACACTGTACACATATGAAATTTGCGTCCTTTTTTTCACACAAATAGAGCTTTCTTTTGGTGGTATTTAATCATCGCTGGGTTTTTTATTTTTTGCGCTATAATTAAAAAAAGACCGAAAATTTTGTAAAAAAATTAATTTTTCTTCGTTTCTGTTATAAAATTTTGCAAATTAGTAATTTTTCTTCATAAATTTTGGCCAAAATTTATACTGCTACCTATCTTTGGTAAAAAAAAAAACTAATTAGTGGATATTATTTGGTCTTTGTGAAAGTTATAGAGTCTACAAGTTATGGTGCCAATTACTGAAAATTGATCACACTTGATTTACTGACGGCCTATCTCATTTCTTGAGACCCTAACAAGCCAGGAAAGTACAAATACCCCCCAAATGACCCCTTTTTGGAAAGTAGACATTCCAAGGTATTTAGTAAGAGGCATGGC